>CM030366.1:84404014-84444383 GCA_017893485.1 Hemerocallis citrina
TGGAAAATTGAAATAAAAATGACTCCTTGCTTCTCTTGCCTTGAGTCCTCCTGAATCCTGTACCTGTACCTGTACCTGTACTTCTGCAATCTAGTACCTATTGAAGTGGGGACGTCAGTACATATACTGACGCTTTAAGGCTGATAACTAGCAGCGAATCTCAACTATAGCAAACAGATTGTTAAAAAGAGAAACGTGTACATATATTTAATCTGTCAGTGTATGTTATGACTTAAACTCTAATGCAAGATTACCAATGCAATGATGCTCATATTCTAATGCAAGAAAGTCTCCGGAACAGTATGCATCCCATACTACATACGCCCATAACAAGCCGTTTTTCCATATATAGAGATTTGAACCCGCGCCATGAATTCTACTCTTGTACTCAACTTGTTTCTGAATCTACAACGTGACTGATGAGGTTGCTTTGAAACGGTATAATCCTGCCATTCGCAGTCATATAGTGGTGTCCCCGTTTGCCACTATTGCCCGACCTCACTCAAAAATATAACGAACTCCTGGGTTATCCAACAGCATGGGTTAGCTCGAAGCATCCTCCATGGCCACCCTTGGGTTATCCGACAGCACAGATTGCTCAAAGCATCACCTGTGGCCACCCATGGGGTATCCGACAGCATAGGTAGCTCGAAGCATACCTGTGGCCCCCCTAACTGATAAACCATAGTCTATGGTTTGTTCGCCCTTAGATCTAGGACATGAAGAAGTTCCGGGGTCCATCCCCCTAGCTCCGACAGGAATCGCTCCTATCCTTATCATGGCACTCTAGAAATTAACAGGCAAGATTCGGATCCCGTGCTCCCAACCCGTGAGTAGGCACAGAACGTATCCCTTTGACAAGAAGGGTACAACCCAACAACACCACCTAGTGTCGGCCTATAGGACAGGCCAGATCATAAGGTATCACCCTTATCACCAACTATTTCCCTTCAGTGAAAATGATAATAATAATGGTTAAGTAGTAATAGCTATAAGTTACTACCCTAACGATGTCACTAACCCTGAACAATCCTAAGGATGACAACAGTATTAAAATAACATACTAGGCCTTAAATCAGACTTCGCAAGATAACTCTACTAAACTGCTCAACCTAGACTTACCAGAATTCCTAAGAATCTGGTTCATGGCCTATCGATCCAAGACCCCAGCAATACGAACGTATTCGCATGCTACTACCCTGAACTTGGATTTCGTCCACACTCCGGTCCGTAATCAACCCACACTGGTTAAGATCTGACGGTACATGCGAAGTGACCCGTCCACAGTCCCTTAGGAGTAAGGAAAACACACGTCTTGATGGTCGATTGTCCCTAGAGTAATGATATCACCCTAGACGAGCACAGCAAACTGCGTACTAGCTAATAAGCTACATACGAGCAGACAGAACACATATGAGCCAACAAGCTACGTATGAAACCAACAACTACATACGAGCCAGGCGGGCTGCATATGAGATAAAAACATACATACGAGCCAAATAAGCTACGTATGAGACGAACAGCTACAGACGGGCCAGTCGAGCCGCGCATGAGAAAACAATATACATACGAGCCAAATAAGCTACGTATGAGACCAACAGCTACATACGGGCCAATCAAGCCACGTATGAGACAACAACATATATACGAGCCAAATAAGCTACGTATGAGACCAACAGCTACATACGAGCCAGTCGAGCCGCGTATGAGACAACAACATATATACGAGCCAAATAAGCTACGTATGAGACCAACAGCTACGTACGGGCCAGGCAAGCCGCGTATGAGCAAAACTACAAACAAAAACAACCATACAAGTAATCAACCTAGAAGCAACCAAGCGTGCTTACTAGCAACTCTTGATCTTCTACAATTAAAAGCAATAGAAGAATCTTATAATTGTCTAATACAAACGTACTACCAAGGAAAAGCCCGAAAGTGACATAAAAACCTCCCGACAGCCTAGAAGCTACTAGTGCTACGCTTGTCGGAATTCGAAAGAAATATACTTTTTATAAAGGTAAGAATATCTCCCACAACTCTCTAGTGGAACACTATTTCAGATCCCATAAGGAATTCAAAATCCGGTCCATCTAACACATGCAAACAGTTTACCCAAACTGCAGATTTTCAACAAAAAGCTGAAACTTTGCAAGCAGGTAACTTTTGCTCCATTTATCGGAATCTAGCACAACTGGACAATTTGAAAAGGTGGGAACACTACTAAAACTTCCCAATTGATCAGTCGCTCAGAGTCTGTAAGAAAATCCAAATTCCTACTCGTCGAACATACGCAAACAGTTACCAAACTACCGATTTTCAATAAAAAGTCCAAACTTCCGTAGCTTGTAATTTTTGCTCCACTTATCGGAATCTAACGAAACTTAAAAATTTGAAAAGGTGGGAACATCTATTAGAACTTCCCAGTTGACCAGTCGCTCAGATTTCGTAAGGAAATCCAAATTTCTATCCATCGAATATTCGCAAACAGTAACAAGGACAGCACTTAAGCAAAGAGAGCTGAAAACTTTCAAAGCCCATAAATTCTACTTCGCTTATCAGAATTTAACCCAAGAGGCCAATTCGAACAAGGGAGAACGTCTGCTACAACTCCTCTAATGGGTCGGCTCCTTAGATTCATCATGTAAGACCTTAAAAAATGACCAAGAAGTTAAACAGCAAGTACCTAGTTAAAACAGCTAATTGGTGTATTTTGCAAAGGGCATAAATTAAATCCAGCCTTTTTGCTGGTACCCTCGTCCATCATTATTAATGGATCGGAAGGTCACAAGTTCAAGTGTAAGTGTGGCCTTCGTCAGGGTGATCCCATTTCCTCTCTTTTGTTTGCCCTGGTAGCCGATGTGTTCAGCAAGTTACTTCGGTATGCATGGGATGCGCCGGTCATCAAAGGTCTTGGAGGCTCTCAAACCTACCAAGGGGTGCTGAACCTCCAATACGCCGATGACACTGTCATCTTTGCGAAACCCACAAAAGCACTTTACAGAACCTCAAGTTACTTCTTTATATTTTTGAAAGTGCCTCTGGTTTAGCCATTAACTTTCAAAAATCTTCGGTTCTTTGGCTAGGCGGGTCTCATAACTGGCAAGTTGAGATTGCCCAGTTTTTCAATTGTGCCTCAGCCTCGTTCCCAATTCTTTATCTCGGCATTCCCTTGAGATGGGGAAAGCTTCATAAATCGGGTTGGACTCCGATGATTGAAAAGGTGGAATCTAGACTTAACTTATGGTCTGGTAAGCAACTTTCTCGAGGAGGCAGGCTGATTCTAGTCAACTCTGTTCTCTCATCTATCTCGTTATATAAAATGTCTTTTTCCTATGTTCCTTCTTGGGTTATTAAGAGGATTGACCAGATTAGAAGAAATTTCTTCTGGTCTAGTGCTGATTCTTATAAAGCTGGTACTCACCTCTGCAATTGGAAGCTGGTTTACACTTCTAAGGCAACGGGGGGTTTAGGGGTTCTTAACCTCCGGGATCAAAATTTAGCCCTTCTTGGTAAATGGTTATGGAGAATTTTGAAAAATGATAAATTATCCTGGGCCAGACTTATCTCCCTTAAATGTTTCGGTCATCATAGAGTTTGGGATTTCAATCCTTTCCTTTCCTGTAAAGTTCGTCGTTCTGGAAAGGGGTATGGAAAGCTGCTTGCCCCTTTCATTGTGGCATTGCCCACGTCTGTGCTGATGGTACGAAAACCAAGTTCTGGGACGATTTATGGTTCGGTAATATCAAGCTTTCTCTAGCCTTCCCCACCCTTCACCAATTGGCCTCCAACCCTTCGGCCTCCGTGGTGGATTATATTACCATCCTCAACAATCAAAAGTTCTGGACTATTTCTTTCAGTGATGTTCTACCTTTGTCTCTTAAGACTGAGCTCTAGGAACTTTTCGCTAACCATAATATTTATCCCTGACACCCCACTGATGATTTTAAGTGGCGTGGGACCAGTTCAGGAGAATATTCGGTTAAATCCTTCTACAATTTTCTTAATTTCAAGGGTGTTAACTCGCAGCTGGCTAAGCCTTTATAAAGTTGTTGTGCTCCTCTGAAATCTAAAATCCGTACCTGGCTTGCTCTTAACAACCTACTGCTCACCGTTGATGTTCTCAATAAAAGGAGCCTTGCCATAGGACAATTATGTTCTCTTTGCTCTTCCGAGCATGAGGATGCCAACCACCTCTTCCTCTAGTGCCCTTTCATTCAACCGTTGTGGAAGATTTGTGGTATCGCTTGGAAAGCTCCCTTGAGCCCCAGTTCTTTTGAATCTTGCTGGATTGCTCTCCATCAAAGGAAAGAATAAAATCCTGGATCATTTCTATAATGGCCATCATTTTGGTTATTTGGTCCGAAAGGAATCAACGTATTTTTACACACTCTGCTAGGTCGATCGATACCATCATCGAGGAGTTTTTATTCTTTTCTAAATTTTGGCCTTCCAATTTATCGCACAATAAATTGGCAGCTTTGCACCTTGATCGCCTGGATGAGGCGATTTTTATTATTCATTCTTCTAACTCCAGCTTAATGTAGGTTTCTTTAATGTTATCTGTTCATTCTAAGTGTTCTCTTTTCTTCTACTTCTCTTCGCAGAGCTGATGTGTTGGAAGTCCACATCGCACATTTTGGTTGTAGGTTCTGGGCTTTTGCTGGCTGTTCGCTTTCCCTATGCTCTGGTTCTGTTCAGTTTACTCTTCGGGTTGTACTACTTTTTTGGCTTCATGGACTATGAACTTGTGCCTGTTGGGTGGCTTATTTTGGGTTTATGGGTTGGTTGTTTGGCTTCAAGGACTATGTATTTTTTCTTGTTCTTTTGATGGGAATTTGGGATGTAATTTGCCAGGGCCACTTAACTGGTTCTTGTTCTGGTCGCGTACCTTAGCTCCTGGTTGTTTATACTGACTTTTGTCTCACTGCCGGTGAGTATTTTGGTTGTGCTGTATTGTTGTTGGTGAGCTTCTTTTTTGTAGCGTTTTGTTTTTTGCCTCGGCCTTTTACTTGGTTTATGTTATGTCCGTGTTCCTTAGCTTCTGGTTGTATAGACTGATTTTTGCATCACCGCCGGTGAGTATTTTGGTTGTTCTGAATTGTTGTTGGTGAGCTGCTTTTCTGCAGTTGTTTGGCCTTTTAGCGACAGCCTTTTCTTGTTTTTGGCCGAGCTGATCCTGTATTATTGCTAGTTATTTGTTATTCTTGGGATGTTGTTATCTGTTCTGGTTTAATCGTGTTGTTGCGGCCCTCATTTCGTACAAAGGGGTCTTTCCGAGCCTGTGTAGCTTATCCTACGGGAGCCACTTTGGTTGGTTTCACCCTTTCAGGTTTGCAGGAGTTGTTTGCTTTCTGTTGTTTTTCTTCCTAGGTGTAGGGTTGCTGGCTTCTTGGCATCTCCACGTTTGCTGGAGTGCTTTTGTTGACGTTCTGGAAGTGCTTTCAGTACTATTCCACGGATCGCCCTTTGCTTCTTGCAGCCTTGGGGGAGTGCCTCCGTTTTGGCTGCTTGGTGCTCTCACGACATTCCTCGTGGCGTTTGTTCGTTGGTGTTGGCTCTGTTGTGGCATCTGGCGTAGGCATTGTCGTTGACTTCGCATGCTGGTCTGGTCGTTGTTGTTGTTTCGGTTACCTCTTTCTATGTTGTGTTGTTGTGTCGGTGTTTTTTTGGCAAATATCTCTTTTGCTATCTTGCTTTGTTGTTTCTCTCTCCTATTTGTTGGTGGTTTTACCGTTTGTAAAAGCGTGCCTATTTTGTATTCTGTACTGTTATTTATATATTCTGCTGGAAT
This sequence comes from Hemerocallis citrina, assembly GCA_017893485.1. NCBI lineage: Eukaryota > Viridiplantae > Streptophyta > Magnoliopsida > Asparagales > Asphodelaceae > Hemerocallis > Hemerocallis citrina. Next base: position 84,409,809 of record CM030366.1, read on the forward strand.
CTCACAATTCTATCCTCGTTATCCAAAAAAGATAACGTGGATAGAGTCAACAGACTCCAGCCCAAATATATAAAAAAAAAAAAAAGAATAGTTACAAACATCAGATAATTTTAGACGAAGTAAAATTGGAAAAGCGAGAAAAGAAAACAATAAAACAAGATGATGCAATGAAGATAATTGCACGAAATAGCCAAATCCAGCGCAGCAAACTGCAAGCCAAAAGCAAAAATCCTGAAGGCAGTAGACATCGAGCCAAGGACAGAAGACAGCACCACCCAAACAAAAAGGGCATCAACACCAACCAACGCGAAAAGAATACTGCGAAAGCCCAAACGCTGGAGCATCCAAGCCCCAAACCGAGGCAGCAACAGACCTGAATTAGAGCAAACGAGAACAGACTGCTAGAGTGCAGCGTCACAACAGACACAAAAGCGAAGACAACAATACAAATTAGCCTACAAATAAGCCCTGAGGCCCACAGGAGAAACAAAGAACCAACTAAAATGAGATGGTGATCCTGTCCTTGACCGACCTGAACCCAAAAAAGTGAGGAAAACACCCGCCGAACAGAAACAATAGCCAAACACAAAAGAAATCCATCAAAACATCATTAAAAGTAAGAACGCTAAAGAATAAGGAAGAGAATAGTAGGGTAGTACAGCAGTATAATAGAACAATAGCTGAAATCTACCAAGATCAATATTAGTAGCATCAAAGAGTAACCAAAAGGTCGAAATAACAGATAATAAAAGAGCCAGAAATAGCAACAATAACAAAAATATTAAGAGTGAAAGATAATAAGCATGGCAGCATAACAACAAAACAACACCCACGACGGAGTCTACAACCCAGGCCTCCACAAAATAGGTTAGGAAAGGAAGCAAAAAGACCCGCAATCTCAGAACTTCTGCACAGTCAGATCGAAGCAAGAGGGAAGACACCCAGGGGGGAGTAAAGAAGTAATATCAAACAACCGCATGCTCAAATCTGCAAGCAAATAGAAATTAGAAGGATTAGTACTCAGGGTGGTTGAAAATTAGAAATACGAAATAAATTGGCCACCTTTTGGAGGCGACGAAGATGAAGGGATTCCACTTTATCATGCGAAAGTGTGGAAGACCAAAAATTCGTAAAGAAAACTAACTCATCAGTGAGACTACCGATAGAGCAGGAGGTATGAGATAAAATGCAATTGTTTCTTTCTTTCCAATAATCCCCATAAGCACCATCATAGTAAGGTCCCAAGACGCACTAAACACTTTCTTAACAGAATCATACCTCCACCTTGTCCACCAAGACAGGATAGAGGTGGGGAAAGAGTGAACAAGCCACGCATTCACACAGATCGTCCATAATGGACGAATAAAATCACACTGCAAACAGAGATGTTCGGAAGTTTCATGGTGGGTAAGGCAAAGCGCACACAATTGACCCAAGGCTAGGTTCCTCTTGTTAAGATTCTCAACCGTAAGCAGTTTGTTGTTAATGATCAACCAAACATGAATTTTAACTTTCAATGGAGCACAAGAACTCTAAATGGCCTTAGCAAATGGGGAATCGACACCGCCATGATTAAGAAAATTATAGAATGATTTAACCGAAAAGGAGCCTGAGGAAGTCCATCTCCAGACGACATCCTCTTTCGATTGCCAGGAATAAATGATTAAGCTAGAAAAAAGTTGGATGTAATTAGGAAGTAATGAAGGGGTAAGGACTGCATTGAAAGGAATAACCCATTCTCTTTGGTCATTTAGAACGCAGAGGTAATCTGCCACGGTGGCCAGAGGGTTATGGGCAATCCTAAAAAGGTCTGGAAAAACTGAAGCAATCTTATAATTACTGATCCATAAGTCGGTCCAGAACATTGTCTTCGATCCAAAGGCACACACCTTGAATAGGTTACACTGAAAAGGGTCTACCACTTTCCACACACCCCTCCAAAAAGGTGAAGCCGTAGAAGGGAGAGGTGAGAAAAATTCCCAAATTTTATGTCGCGAATGACATTTCTGAAGGATCAGCTTAGCCCAAGGTAGATTATCATCTTTAAGAATTCGCCAAAGCCATTTACCCAGCAAGGCTAGATTTTGGTTCCTCAAATCAAGAACTCCCAAGCCCCCAGATGACTTAGAGGTATAAATTAACTTCCAGATGCAAAGATGGGTCCCCGCTCTATAAATATCGGAGCCAGACCAAAAAAATTCCTTATAATTCAATCAATTCTTTTAATAACCCAAGAGGGGACATAGAAAAAGGGCATCATAAATAAGGGGATCGAAGAAAGAACAGAGTTAATTAGGATCAGTCTACCTCCTCAAGATAAATGCCTACCATTCCAAATGTTGAGTCTGGATTCCACTTTATCAATCATTAGAAGCCAATCAGATTTATGCAACTTGCCCCATCTCAAAGGTAGACCAAGACACTTAATGGGAAAAGAAGAGGATGCACAATTGAAGAATTGAGCGATCTCATTTTGACGGTTGTTTGACCCGCCAAGCCAATGATAGGAGGTTTTAAGGAAATTAATCGATAAGCCAGAAGCCCTTTCGAAAATATATAGAAGTAGTTTAAGGTTCCGAAGGGTCAAACCGTTAGGCATAATGGTGTCGTCGGCATACTGTAAATTAAGTGCCCCGCGCTAACTCTGGGAACCATCTAACCCTTCTATAACATTAGTGTCCCATGCATTTCGAAGAAGTTTACTGAAAACATCAGCAACTAGCGAGAATAACAAAGAAGAGATCGGGGCACCTTGTCGAAGACCACATTTGCATTTGAATTTGTTACCCTCCATACCATTAATAAGAATAGAAGAAGTGCCTGCAAAAAGACTGGACTTAATCCAGGCAATCCACTTAGGACCAAAACCTCGATGGATAAGGATATCGAAAAGAAATCCCAACTCACTTTGTCGTACTTCGAAATCTAATTTAAGAAGAATGCATTTCGAGTTAGATCTATGACATTCTGAAATGATTTCTTGAGCACAAGCTATACTATCAAGAATAAAACGATCCTTAATAAATCCTGACTGGGCAGGATCAATAAGAGGGGAAATGACCAAACTGAGACGACTGGAAAGAACTTTCATGATGATCTTAAAAGTAGTATTGAGAAGACTAATAGGACGGAAAACAGACATCGATTCAGCCCCCATTATCTTTTGGATGAGAACAATATGAGCGTAATTAGTACGGTCAAAAGAAAAAAGGCCCTGGTGCAGGTCAGCGAACATCTCAAGGAGATCTTCTTTCAGAAAGTCCCAGAATTTTTGGAAGAAAAACGACGGGACCCGTCTGGGCTAGGAGCCGCATCGATTTTTAGGGAAAAAATCGCAGTTTTGATCTCATCCAAGGAGAACGGGACTTCTAGGCTGGTCAGATCATAAGTTTCGTTACCATAAAGTAGGGACTAGTCCAGATTTATGGAATGGGGTTTGGGTGACCCCAAGAGTTTTTTTGTAGAAATGAAGAAAAATGGCATGAAAATCAGGATCGGAAGTAAGACCATTGCTGTCATCTACAATGGAAGAGATGCGATTGCAACACTGACGGTGAGAAGTGAAATTATGGAAAAAAGAGGTGTTGCCATCACCCTCCTTGAGCCAGTGAATTTTAGCTCGTTGCGCCCATTTGCTGTAGTCTACATTAAGAAGGAAAGCAAACGCCCGCTTACAAGAATTACGTTCAAAACGTAGGGAATCAGAAATGGGGCTGCTCTCTTCCATTTGATCAATGGAATTAATCGATGACAAGAAATATTCCTTGAGAACGTTAGCATTAGCAAATCTATCCTTACGCCATATATTACAACCATGTTTGATGACATGGATTTTAAGGAGGATTCGACTCAGGCCGTGAAAGCCGGTAACTGAAGAGAGACAACTAATGATGAGGTTAACAAAAGTCTGGTCCTGCAACCAGAATTTTTCAAAACGGAATTTTAACGGTTTAGGGAAATTATAGTTAGAGAGTAGCTTAATAGGCACATGATCCGATGATGGATTAGACATGGCCCGCATGAAAGAATTGTGAAAAACGAAGATCCAATCTTGAGATACAAGAAAACGATCAAGTTTTGCCATAGAAGGTGCAATCCGCATATTAGACCAAGTGAATGATCTACCATTAAGCGGTAGATCAATCAGATCGAGTTCTCTAATGTGATCGTTGAAACGAAATGAATCCATATTCAAAGAGGGATCACCCATCCTTTCATTGGAAAATCTGGTGACATTAAAATCACCACAAAAAATTTAATGGTCGTTGATACAACCCCGAAAGGAAACGAATTCACTCCAAAATGAATTGCGACGATAAGCAGTAGAGGGACCGTAAACCGAAGCTACTGTGAGGTTACAATTGAATTCGATCCAATGTAGACAAACAATGAGAAAAAAAATGAGACGGCGAACTGAGATAAGAGAGAAGCAGGACTCCTTAAAATCGAAACGGATCCCACCACAAGTGCCGATAGCATCTAACACAGTCCATTTAGTAATCAGAGAACCCCCAATGGAACGAAGAAGAGAAGGAGAAATGGAGTCAAGTTTTGATTCCTGAATAGAGATCATATCACAACGAGAAGAAGTTATAAGATGGAACAGATTTTGCTGTTTAGACGAACACCTAAGACCGTGAATGTTCCAAGAGAGACTAATCATGAATACGAATGGACTCTTTAGCTCTGGAAATTTCAAGGAGGCGCAAGGAATCAAAGTCAGACACTTAGGCCGGGTCTAAGACAAAACCCATGTCAGAGGCAAGATATATGTCTAAATTAGAAAGGGAGTTGAAATGCACCTGATATACAGAACCAAAATCGGTTAGGTTCTTTCTATCCGGAACATAAGGTGGAATTTCGAGATTTCGGATCTGCGCAGCTGAGGAGGCTTTGGACGCCGAAGATAAATACAAATCTTTTTTTAGCACGGATGCGCGCACTTGAACAAATTACAGGAAAGTAAGACTTTTGCTTCTTAGGAGAATCAATAGAATGCTTTAGGGAAGCCTTAAGTGGCATGCTAGAAGGAGTAGTAGCTAGGACAGAGAGGGCAGAGTTTGAGGGAACATAAGGGAGGTAGTTGCTTTGAAAGGGGGGCAGTTGCTCTTAATTAATAGATCCAAGTGAAGAGCTAAGGTGGATAGCAGAAAGAACCGGGGTAATCCGAGGTGGGAAGGGATATTGAGATGGGTTAGACTGGGCCGGCTCTTTTTTACTTAGAATTATACTGTCATCTTTAAGAACAAAATATAGGAGGTGTGGGTTATTAACCAACAGAGAATAAGAAAAAGGAAAGTAAAACTGAACATAACAGGAAGGAATGGGAGAAAAAGTAATCAAATTAAAAGCAAATCGTAACTACAAAACTTTATTAGACACCAATAAAAAATTAAACTCAGTAAAACGAACAGGAATGAGTACCTTGGATGGCTTTTTAGAATTAACCAGGTCTTTTTCTTCTTCAGCTAGAAGATCATCAGAGTGAGTCCAATCATCAGCTGGAGGGGGAGTAGAAGCAGAAGATTTTAGAGTGGCCAAATGAGTCTTAGAGACCATTGAAGGTGAACTTTGGACCGATGTTTTGAATTTGTCCCAGTCAGAAGAAAAGTTGGGATTGACCTTCCATTCAGGCCAATTGGAATTAGAAGCATCAGAAACAACAACCTTTGGAAGGGTAGTCAGAGTAGTCAAAGCAATAGGGGCTAGAGAATGATGAGCTGTAGCTGTGGGAATGGTTGACAGAGCAGCTGTAGGGCACTCGGAAGGGGAAGCAATAGGATTAGAACTGAAAAGTGAGGGCAGGATTAATCCAAACCAAATTGGGGGGCTTTGATGGTGAAATGGTAGAGCAGGTGGCTTTGGTAACACTTCCACAAGAGAAGGAGTAGTTCTTTTTAACATGTGTTTTTTGGCTGCCTCTCGATTTGGGGGTGAACACAGGAGGACGAGAGGAAGTACCGGCCACAAATTTTGTATTGATAGAGCCCACCAGCAAAGAAGAGAAAGAGCTAGCTTAGGTGCTAACTGGCGAGGCAGATGCAACTATTGAGTAGTCATGGTAATTGATAGAAATGGCAAAAATTGACTAACCAACACGAAGAGAGTATGCCATAACTCTATATTGCTTAGCGGGGCATAAAAACTCTGCCTCAACCTGAAGGCATCTAGAAGCTAACAAGGAGGTGGAGGAGGTGCATATAAGATCACCGATGCATTTCGACATATCAGCTACAAGACGGGGAGAGTCGCAGAACGGAGGTAAACCCAAGATAGTAACTTTGGTGGGAGTAGGAAGCAAGACTAGAGGAGGAAAGCTAAGTTGAACCCATTTGCCGAAAGTGTGAGTAATAGAACCAATATTGAGAGATTTAATAGCCACTAGCTCATCGAGAATTTTGGGACTTGGGCAGTTAATCACTACATCCCCGTTAGAGCATGCGTTCACTGTCCACGTCCAGTCCGAGACATTGCACGTCTTGCACAGAAAGGAATCTAAGGAATATTGGAAATGGAACCTCCAACAAAAAATACAGCTCCGTAAGAATCCAACTTGGAAATATTGGCTGTGAGGTCAGGAGATGGCACATAGACGAGAGTAACTAGAGGACTCTCAACCAAGGGTGAAGGAGCGATATGAAGGGGCTCGGTTGGGAGGGATGGGATAGGGGATTCTGCAGCTAACAGCTGAGATGCCAGTGGAGTTGGAAGAAGTGCATCCCCCCCCCCCCCCCCCCCGACAATTTAATCCTCTTAAGATTTTTGGATTGAATATTAGAGAGTTTGACTTGTAGCGAGGGGAAATCCAATGCTGACAAAACTTGGTCAGAGATCGGAACACCCATATAGAGACCTAGCAGTTGCTGAAGAGAGAAGCACCGATTACGAGAGTGACCAGATTTAAGGCAAAGAGACACTTCATTTTGGACTTGCAAAAAGGCTTGAGGTGCCCAAATTGTATGCAGCGAAAACAATGGTGAGGAAAGGGAAAAGACGAGGAAGAAGGAGATGATGGGGTTGCAGACTTAGGGTGATAGAGGATTAGGCGGGAACTCAGAGATACCGAAGACCCTAGAAGGGTCTGGGATTTGGGCCGAAAGCTGTGAGAAACAGCTGGGGGGTCACTTTCTTTTCTCTTCCTTTTTTTTTAACAACCTCAACCCAAGACGAGGCCATAGAAAGGCCCAGGCCCAAAACAGAAGGGAAAATAGGCAAGGGAAAAGAAAAGGAAAATTGCTAAAAAACTTCTACTGTAGCTATCAACGTTAGAAGACGAGCAATAGCCAGAGCCAAAGAGATAATAGGAAAAAAGAAACAAAAACATTATACATACGAGCGAAATAAGCTACGTATGAGACCAACAGCTACATACGGGCCAGTCAAGCCACGTATGAGACAACAACATATATACGAGCAAAATAAGCTACGTATGAGACCAACAGCTACATACGGGCCAGTCGAGCCGCGTATCAGACAACAACATATATACGAGCCAAATAAGCTACGTATGAGACCAACAGCTACATACGGGCCAGTCGAGCCGCGTATCAGACAACAACATATATACGAGCCAAATAAGCTACGTATGAGACCAACAGCTACATACGGGCCAGGCAAGCCGCGTATGAGCAAAACTACATACAAAAACAACCATACAAGTAATCAACCTAGAAGCAACCAAATGTGCTTTCTAGCAACTCTTGATCTTCTACAATTAAAAGCAATAGAAGAATCTTATAATTGTCTAATACAAACGTACTACCAAGGAAAAGCCCGAAAGTGACATAAAAACCTCCCGACAGCCTAGAAGCTACTAGTGCTACGCTTGTTGGAATTCGAAAGAAATATACTTTTTATAAAGGTAAGAATATCTCCCACAACTCTCTAGTGGAACACTATTTCAGATCCCATAAGGAATTCAAAATCCGGTCCATCTAACACATGCAAACAGTTTACCCAAACTGCAGATTTTCAACAAAAAGCTGAAACTTTGCAAGCAGGTAACTTTTGCTCCATTTATCGGAATCTAGCACAACTGGACAATTTGAAAAGGTGGGAACACTACTAAAACTTCCCAATTGATCAGTCGCTCAGAGTCTGTAAGAAAATCCAAATTCCTACTCGTCGAACATACGCAAACAGTTACCAAACTACCGATTTTCAATAAAAAGTCCAAACTTCCGTAGCTTGTAATTTTTGCTCCACTTATCGGAATCTAACGAAACTTAAAAATTTGAAAAGGTGGGAACATCTATTAGAACTTCCCAGTTGACCAGTCGCTCAGATTTCGTAAGGAAATCCAAATTTCTATCCATCGAATATTCGCAAACAGTAACAAGGACAGCACTTAAGCAAAGAGAGCTGAAAACTTTCAAAGCCCATAAATTCTACTTCGCTTATCAGAATTTAACCCAAGAGGCCAATTCGAACAAGGGAGAACGTCTGCTACAACTCCTCTAATGGGTCGGCTCCTTAGATTCATCATGTAAGACCCTAAAAAATGACCAAGAAGTTAAACAGCAAGTACCTAGTTAAAACAGCTAATTGGTGTATTTTGCAAAGGGCATAAATTAAATCCAGCCTTTTTGCTGGTACCTCGTCCATCATTATTAATGGATCGGAAGGTCACAAGTTCAAGTGTAAGTGTGGCCTTCGTCAGGGTGATCCCATTTCCTCTCTTTTGTTTGCCCTGGTAGCCGATGTGTTCAGCAAGTTACTTCGGTATGCATGGGATGCGCCGGTCATCAAAGGTCTTGGAGGCTCTCAAACCTACCAAGGGGTGCTGAACCTCCAATACGCCGATGACACTGTCATCTTTGCGAAACCGACAAAAGCACTTTACAGAACCTCAAGTTACTTCTTTATATTTTTGAAAGTGCCTCTGGTTTAGCCATTAACTTTCAAAAATCTTCGGTTCTTTGGCTAGGCGGGTCTCATAACCGGCAAGTTGAGATTGCCCAGTTTTTCAATTGTGCCTCAGCCTCGTTCCCAATTCTTTATCTCGGCATTCCCTTGAGATGGGAAAAGCTTCATAAATCGGGTTGGACTCCGATGATTGAAAAGGTGGAATCTAGACTTAACTTATGGTCTGGTAAGCAACTTTCTCGAGGAGGCAGGCTGATTCTAGTCAACTCTGTTCTCTCATCTGTCTCGTTATATATGATGTCTTTTTCCTATGTTCCTTCTCGGGTTATTAAGAGGATTGACCAGATTCGAAGAAATTTCTTCTGGTCTAGTGCTGATTCTTATAAAGCTGGTACTCACCTCTGCAATTGGAAGCTGGTTTACACTTCTAAGGCAGCGGGGGGTTTAGGGGTTCTTAACCTCCGGGATCAAAATTTAGCCCTTCTTGGTAAATGGTTATAGAGAATTTTGAAAAATGATAAATTATCCTGGGCCAGACTTATCTCCCTTAAATGTTTCTGTCATCATAGAGTTTGGGATTTCAATCCTTTCCTTTACTGTAAAAGTTCATCGTTCTGGAAAGGGGTATGGAAAGCTGTTTGCCCCTTTCACTGTGGCATTGCCCACGTCTGTGCTGATGGTACGAAAACCAAGTTCTGGGACGATTTATGGTTCAGTAATATCAAGGTTTCTTTAGCCTTCCCCACCCTTCACCAATTGGCCTCCAACCCTTCGGCCTCCGTGGTGGATTATATTACCATCCTCAACAATCAAAAGTTCTGGACTATTTCTTTCAGTGATGTTCTACCTTTATCTCTTAAGACTGAGCTCTAGGAACTTTTCGCTAACCATAATATTTATCCCTGGCACCCTACTGATGACTTTAAGTGGCGTTGGACCAGTTCAGGAGAATATTCGGTTAAATCCTTCTACAATTTTCTTAATTTCAAGGGTGTTAACTCGCAGCTGGCTAAGCCTTTATGGAGTTGTTGTGCTCCTCTGAAATCTAAAATCCATACCTGGCTTGCTCTTAACAACAAACTGCTCACCGTTGATGTTCTCAATAAAAGGAGCCTTGCCATAGGACAATTATGTTCTCTTTGCTCTTCCGAGCATGAGGATGCCAACCTCCTCTTCCTCCAGTGCCCTTTCATTCAACCGTTGTGGAAGATTTGTGGTATCGCTTGGAAAGCTCCCTTGAGCCCCAGTTCTTTTGAATCTTGCTGGATTACTCTCCATCAAAGGAAAGAATAAAATCCTGGATCATTTCTATAATGGCCATCATTTTGGTTATTTGGTCCGAAAGGAATCAACGTATTTTTACACACTCTGCTAGGTCGATCGATACCATCATCGAGGAGTTTTTATTCTTTTCTAAATTTTGGCCTTCCAATTTATCGCACAATAAATTGGCAGCTTTGCACCTTAATCGCCTAGATGAGGCGATTTTTATTATTCATTCTTCTAACTCCAGCTTAATGTAGGTTTCTTTAATGTTATCTGTTCGTTCTAAGTGTTCTCTTTTCTTCTACTTCTCTTTGCAGAGCTGATGTGTTGGAAGTCCACATCGCACATTTTGGTTGTAGGTTCTGGGCTTTTGCTGGCTGTTCGCTTTCCCCAAGCTCTGGTTCCGTTCAGTTTACACTTCGGGTTGTACTACTTGTTTGGCTTCATGGACTATGAACTTGTGCCTGTTGGGTGGCTTATTTTGGGTTTCTGGGTTGGTTGTTTGGCTTCATGGACTATGTATTTTTTCTTGTTCTTTTGATGGGCATTTGGGATGTAATTTGCCAGGGCCTCTTAACTGGTTCTTGTTCTGGTCGCGTACCTTAACTTCTGGTTGTTTATACTGACTTTTGTCTCACCGCCGGTGAGTATTTTGGTTGTGCTGTATTGTTGTTGGTGAGCTTCTTTTTTGTAGCGTTTTGTTTTTTGCCTCGGCCTTTCACTTGGTTTATGTTATGTCCGTGTTCCTTAGCTTCTGGTTGTATAGACTGATTTTTGCATCACCACCAGTGAGTATTTTGGTTGTTTTGTATTGTTGTTGGTGAGCTGCCTTTCTGCAGTTGTTTGGCCTTTTAGCTACAGCCTTTTCTTGTTTTTGGCTGAGCTGATCCTGTATTATGGCTAGTTATTTGTTATTCTTGGGATGTTGTTATCTGTTCTGGTTTAATCGTGTTGTTGCGGCCCTCTTTTCGTACAAAGGGGTCTTTCCGAGCCTGTGTAGCTTATCCTACGGGAGCCACTTTGGTTGGTTTCACCCTTTCAGGTTTGCAGGAGTTGTTTGCTTTCTGTTGTTTTTTTTCCTAGGTGTAGGGTTGCTGGCTTCTTGGCATCTCCAGGTTTGCTGGAGTGCTTTTGTTGACGTTCTGGAAGCACTTTCAGTACTATTCCAGGGATCGCCCTATGCTTCTTGCAGCCTTGGGGGAGTGCCTCCGTTTTGGCTGCTTGGTGCTCTCACGACATTCCTCGTGGCGTTTGTTCGTTGGTGTTGGCTCTGTTGTTGCATCTGGCGTAGGCATTGTGGTTAACTTCGCACGCTGGTCTGGTCGTTGTTGTTGTTTCGGTTACCTCTTTCTACGCTGTGTTGTTGTGTCGGTGTTTTTTGGCAAATATCTCTTTTGCTATCTTGCTTTGTTGTTTGTCTCTCCTATTTGTTGGCGGTTTTACCGTTTGTAAAAGCGTGCCTATTTTGTATTCTGTACTGTTATTTATATATTCTGCTGGAATCTCACGATTCTATCCTCGTTATCAAAAAAAAGATAACGTGGATAGAGTCAACAGACTCCAGCCCAAATATATATTAAAAAAAAGAGAATAGTTACAAACATCAGATAATTTTACACGAAGTAAAATTGGAAAAGCGAGAAAAGAAAACAACAATAAAACAAGACGATGCAATGAAGATAATTGCACGAAATAGCCAAATCCAGCGCAGCAAACTGCAAGCCAAAAGCAAAAATCCTGAAGGCAGTAGACATCGAGCCAAGGTCAGAAGACAGCACCACCCAAACCAAAAGGGCATCAACACCAACCAACGCGAAAAGAATACTGCGAAAGCCCAAACGCTGGAGCATCCAAGCCCCAAACCGAGGCAGCAACAGACCTGAATTAGAGCAAACGAGAACAGACTGCTAGAGTGCAGCGTCACAACAGACACAAAAGCGAAGACAACAATACAAATTAGCCTACAAATAAGCCCTGAGGCCCACAGGAGAAACAAAGAACCAACTAAAATGAGATGGTGATCCTGTCCTTGACCGACCTGAACCCAAAAAAGTGAGGAAAACACCCGCCGAACAGAAACAATAGCCAAACACAAAAGAAATCCATCAAAACATCATTAAAAGTAAGAACGCTAAAGAATAAGGAAGAGAATAGTAGGGTAGTACAGCAGTATAATAGAACAGTAGCTGAAATCTACCAAGATCAATATTAGTAGCATCAAAGAGTAACCAAAAGGTCGAAATAACAGATAATAAAAGAGCCAGAAATAGCAACAATAACAAAAATATTAAGAGTGAAAGATAATAAGCATGGCAGCATAACAACAAAACAACACCCACGACGGAGTCTACAACCCAGGCCTCCACAAAATAGGTTAGGAAAGGAAGCAAAAAGACCCGCAATCTCAGAACTTCAACACAGTCAGATTGAAGCCGGAGGGAAGACACCCAGGGGGAGTAAAAAAGTAATATCAAACAACCGCATGCCCAAATCTGCAAGCAAATAGAAATTAGAAGGATTAGTACTCAGGCTGGTTGAAAATTAGAAATACGAAATAAATTGGCCGCCTTTTGGAGGCGACGAAGATGAAGGGATTCCACTATATCATGCGAAAGTGTGGAAGACCAAAAATTCGTAAAGAAAACTAACTCGTCAATGAGACTACCAATAGAGCAGGAGGTATGAGAGAAAATGTGATTGTTTCTTTCTTTCCAATGATTCCCATAAGCGCCATCATAGTAAGGTCCCAAGACGCACTAAACACTTTCTTAACGGAATCATACCTCCACCTTGTCCACCAAGACAGGATAGAGGTGGGGAAAGAGTGAACAAGCCACGCATTCACACAGATCGTCCATAATGGACGAATAAAATCACACTGCATACAGAGATGTTCGGAAGTTTCATGGTGGGTAAGGCAAAGCGCACACAATTGACCCAAGGCTAGGTTCCTCTTATTAAGATTCTCAACCGTAAGCAGTTTGTTGTTAATGGTCAACCAAACATGAATTTTAACTTTCAATGGAGCACAAGAACTCTAAATGGCCTTAGCAAAAGGGGAACCGACACCGCCATGATTAAGAAAATTATAGAATGATTTAACCGAAAAGGAGCCTGAGGAAGTCCATCTCCAGACGACATCCTCTTTCGATTGCCAGGAATAAATGATTAAGCTAGAAAGAAGTTGGATGTAATTAGGAAGTAATGAAGGGGTAAGGACTGCATTTAAAGGAATAACCCATTCTCTTTGGTTATTTAGAATGCAGAGGTAATCTGCCACGGTGGCCAGAGGGTTAAGGGAAATCCTAAAAAGGTCTGGAAAAATTGAAGCAATCTTATAATTACTGATCCATAAATCGGTCCAGAACATCGTCTTCGATCCAGAGGCACACACCTTGAAGAGGTTACACTGAAAAGGGTCTACCACTTTCCACACACCCCTCCAAAAAGGTGAAGCCGTAGAAGGGAGAGGTGAGAAAAATTCCCAAATTTTATGTCGCGAATGACATTTCTGAAGGATCAGCTTAGCCCAGGGTAGATTATCATCTTTAAGAATTCGCCAAAGCCATTTACCCAGCAAGGCTAGATTTTGGTTCCTCAAATCAAGAACTCCCAAGCCCCCAGATGACTTAGAGGTGCAAATTAACTTCCAGTTGCAAAGACGGGTCCCCGCTCTATAAATATCAGAGCCAGACCAAAAAAATTCCTTATAATTCAATCAATTCTTTTAATAACCCTAGAGGAGATGTAGAAAAAGGACATCATAAATAAGGGGATCGAAGAAAGAACAGAGTTAATTAGGATCAGTCTAGCTCCTCGAGATAAATGCCTACCATTCCAAATGTTGAGTCTGGATTCCACTTTATCAATCATTGGAAGCCAGTCAGATTTATGCAACTTGCCCCATCTCAAAGGTAGACCTAGACACTTAATGGGGAAAGAAGAGGATGCACAATTGAAGAATTGAGCGATCTCATTTTGACGATTGTTTGACCCGCCAAGCCAAAGAACAGAGGTTTTAAGGATATTAATCGATAAGCCAGAAGCCTTTTCGAAAATATATAGAAGTAGTTTAAGGTTCCGAAGGGTCGAACCGTTAGGCATAATGGTGTTGTCGGCATACTGTAAATTAAGTGCCCCGCGATAACTCTGGGAACCACCTAACCCTTCTATAACATTAGCGTCCCATGCATTTCGAAGAAGTTTACTGAAAACATCAGCAACTAGCGAGAATAACAAAGAAGAGATCGGGGCACCTTGTCGAAGACCACATTTGCATTTGAATTTGTTACCCTCCATACAATTAATAAGAATAGAAGAAGTGCCTGCGAAAAGACTGGACTTAATCCAGGCAATCCACTTAGGACCAAAACCTCGATGGATAAGGATATCGAAAAGAAATCCCAACTCACTTTGTCGTACTTTAAAATCGAAGTAGAAGCAGAAGATTTCAGAGTGGCCAAATGAGTCTTAGAGACCATTGAAGGTGAACTTTTGACCGATGTTTTGAATTTGTCCCAGTCAGAAGAAAAGTTGGGACTGACCTTCCATTCAGGCCAATTGGAATCAGAAGCATCAGAAATAGCAACCTTTGGAAGGGTAGTCAGAGTAGTCAAAGCAATAGGGGCTAGAGAATGATGATCTGTAGCTGTAGGAATGGTTGACAGAGCAGCTGTAGGGCGCTCAGAAGGGGAAGCAATAGGATTAGAACTGAAAGGTGAGGGGAGTATTAATCCAAACCAAATTGGGGGGCTTTCATGGTGAAATGGTAAAGCAGGTGGCTTTGGTAACACTTCTACAAGAGAAGGAGTAGTTCTTTTTAACCTGTGTTTTTTGGCTGCCTCTCGATTTGGGGGTGAACACAGGAGGACGAGAGGAGGTACCAGCCACAAATTTTGTATTGATAGAGCCCACCGGCAAAGAAGAGAAAGAGCTAGCTGAGGTGCTAACTGGCGAGGCAGATGCAACTATTGAGCAGTCATGGTAATTGATAGAAATGGCAAAAATTGACTGTCCAACACGAAGAGAGTATGCCATAACTCTATATTGCTTAGCGGGGCATAAAAACTCTGCCTCAACCTGAAGGCATCTAGAAGCTAACAAGGAGGTGGATGAGGTGCATATAAGGTCACCGATGCATTTCGACATATCAGCTACAAGACGGGGAGAGTCATAGAACGGAGGTAAACCCAAGATAGTAACTTTTGTGGGAGTAGGAAGCAAGACTGGAGGAGGAGAGCTAAGATGAACCCATTTGCGGAAAGTGAGAGTAATAGAACCAATATTGAGAGATTTAATAGCCACTAGCTCATCGAGAATTTTGGGACTTGGGCAGTTAATCACTACATCCCCGTTAGAGCATGCGTTCACTGTCCACGTCCAGTCCGAGACATTGCACGTCTTGCATAGAAAGGAATCTAAGGAATATTGGAAATGGAACCTCCAACAAAAAAAAAAACAGCTCCGTAAGAATCCAACTTGGAAATATTGGCTGTGAGGTCAGGAGATGGCACATAGACGAGAGTAATCAGAGGACTCTCAACCAAGGGTGAAGGAGCGTTATGAAGGGGCTCGGTTGGGAGGGGTGGGATAGGGGATTCTGCAGCTAACAGCTGAGATGCCAGTGGAGTTGGAAGAAGTGCATCCCCCCCAGACAATTTAATCCTCTTAGGATTTTTGGATTGAATATCAGAGATTTTGACTTGTAGCGAGGGGAAATCTAATGCTGACAAAACTTGGTCAGAGATCGGAACACCCATAGAGAGACCTAGCAGTTGCTGAAGAGAGAAGCACCGATTACGAGAGTGACCAGATTTAAGGCAAAGAGACACTTCATTTTGAACTTGCAAAAAGGCTTGAGGTACCCAAATTGTATGCAGCGAAAACAATGGTGAGGAAAGGGAAAGGACGAGGAAGAAGGAGATGATGGGGTAGCAGACTTAGGGTGTTAGAGGATTGGGCGGGAACTCAGAGATACCGAAGACCCTAGAAGGGTCTGGGATTTGGGCCGAAAGCTGTGAGAAACAGCTGGGGGGTCACTTTCTTTTCTCTTCCTTTTTTTTAACAACCTCAACCCAAGACGAGGCCATAGAAAGGCCCAGGCCCAAAACAGAAGGGAAAATAGGCAAGGGAAAAGAAAAGGAAAATTGCTAAAAAACCTCTACTGTAGCTATCACCGTTAGAAGACGAGCGATAGCCAGAGCCAAAGAGATAACAGGAAAAAAGAAACAAAAACATTGAAACTGAACCAAAACTCGCAGATCAAGCAATAAATTAGAAGTGAAGTCAGAAGAGAAGAAAAGACTTCAAAAATAAAAAACAGAAAAATGACAAGAAGTTAGAAAGAGCGAAGAATGAGGAAGAAAACGCACCAAGGAGTCATCGGAAAAGCAGTAGAGAACAAAAACCTTCAAATTAGAACATAGAAAAGCTAACCGGTTAAAAAAGAAAGAGAAATAAGGAAATTCAAAAGATAATAAAATGCCACAACACTGCAATAATGCAACAAACAAGCAAGAAAAACGAAAGCAAACTATCAGAAGAAAAAACCAATGGAAAAGCTTAGAAGGCAAGACGAGAGCAAACCCGAACCACCGAAGGCCGCTGATAGGAAAAGGGTCTGGAAAAGCTGGGAGTAGAGGCACAGATCTGAGAGATCTGGTGGGGAAACAATCCTGATCCCAACTAAGCGAGCTGCTAGATGAAGGACGCTGTCACTGAACAAAGAGGAGCTAACCACTAGACGTCGAACCGACAGCCGAAAAGGAGGCGGCACGGAAGGTCGTGGAGAAATTAGCCAGAAGGACGTCCAAAAGGAAAAGGGTAAGTAGAGAATGGCGAGAAGAACAACTTTAAAGAAGGAGAGGAGGAGAGGTAGGGAAGAGGGGAACAAGATCTGGACGAAGAAGGTGAGGGCTAGGAGAGGCTAAGTACAGATCTCTTTTTTTTAGTTTTTGAGGAGGTTGTGAATTTTTTAGGACATTTTTTTTAATAATATTTTTTATTTATACGGTTGGCTTTTTTACATTGCCCAATAAAATTTTGAGCAATTGGGAACACAATTTTGCCGCTATAGAAAAAAATTTGGCATCTTGGTCAATCCAACAACCTCTTACGGTAAAATCCAGCTCTAGTTTGTTTTACATATACATTATGGTTACTCTGGAAGAACACATTATTTAGCAGGTGTATTTAATGTGTTGTTTGTTTTTGAATTATTATATTTTTAAATTACCTTCTTTACAAACCTTTGGTCATCAAGCAGTTATTAACCATAAATTAGGAAGGGATAATTAAGAGGAGAGATATAGAATTATACCATTGAAAATTGAAAAAGGGTAAACATAATAAACCTTTTCTTTCCTTATTATGTCTCCTTAAAAAAGAGAAATTAAACAGAACACATTGATTTTAAAAACCCTAATCTAAAGAAGCAGTACCGACTTCTTTCCTATATTTCCTATTTTGATTAGGTCTCCTATCCTTCCTATATATATATATATCCGCATTACACAAACATCTCTCTTCTCTACCGCCGTACTTCTTTCTCTTCCCTCTCTGATCGATCTTCATCTCCTCTGCTTTCCATGGACATGCCTGAGAAGTTAGCCCACATCCCCGAGGATCTCGTCATCAACGAGATCTTCACTCGACTTCCGGCCAAATCTCTCTCCCGCTGCAAGTCAGTTTCAAAAGAATTACATAATGTCATCTCCTCTGACTCCAATTTCGCCATCCACCAATCCTGCAACAATTACTCATCAACTTCCGATTCCCAGGGTGTAATCTTCGTCTCCAACCGCCAAAATCTACACTGTCTTTCTCTTCCCGGACTTGGTCATGACAAGAAGAAGAACAACAACAACTCGGTCGGCATTCCTGACCCAACTCTCCAATTCTTGAATTTGGGAAGCGACAATGCGCTCAACATCACTGCCTCTACCAACGGCCTTGTTTGTTTCAACAACTTTGGCGGTGGAACAGGGAGTTTATTGTATGTGTGCAACCCAGCAACCAAGCAAGGTGTTGCTATTCCTAACAGCATGAGAAAATATTATGTTGGGCTTGCTTTCGATCCTTCCATCTCTCCTAATCATTACAAACTCGTTCACCCCATCATGAGAAACTTGGATCAAGATAATATTACCAACAATCATATGCCCCACCATGTGGAATATGAATTCGAGGTTTTCTCTTCTTGCAACATGCGTCAAGAGTGGGTCAAGTCGAGTCAGAAGGTGATTCTTCCAATGCGGAGGAAGAACTCAAAGCCCGTGTTTGCCAAAGGCATCCTCTACTGGCAGTGCTCAGAATATTTGTTGTGGTTTGATTGTGATAATGATGTTGCAGGGTACATGTTATTGCCTTGCAAAAGACAAGTTTTTATGCCTGAACTTGAAATTGGAGTAAGGGAGGGACGTGTTGTGACATGTACCCAGGTGACTGGGGAGGGGGTGGAGGTGTGGGAGTTGTCTCATAGCAGTGCTATGAATTATGACGGAGTGTGGAAGATGAGACATTGTACGTTATTAGACAATATGTTGCAAGAGAAGCTCACAATAAGAATGAGTGATCGGACGAGGACGAGGAAGAGGAAGAGAAATCTCAGTGATGATGATGATGATGATGTTGATGATGATAGGGTGTCGGAGAGGTTGTGGATGCGTCCGCTACCATTCGAGGGTGGGGAGAAGGTCTATGTAAGGGTGAAGCTGAGGATGCATCGTACCCAGAAGATAACAAAGGGATACCATAAATGGGAGAAGCTGATTTGCTTTGATTTAAAGAATGGAAATGTGACAAACGAGCGCCTTGATGAAGACTTGTTTGGTTATTCCAAGATGGTGTTTGGATATGCAAATAACTTGATTCCTGTACCAAAGCTATGTACGAACAATATTTATTAGTTTCCGTGGTAATGTATATGTAGACGAGTGTAATACTGTAATACACTTTTTGTAGGTATGTTTTCTTACGAGTTCATGAATGTGACTTTATTTGATTCAATTTTGTGGTGTATTAAGTTTTCTTACAAGCTCTATATTTTGCAACATGAAGTGCAGTCACTTGCAGTTTGTCTACCAAATTTCTGTGGGGCCTGTGAAAATTGAACTACTATCTTTTGATTGCTACTCTTTGAAAATTTTACAGAATATCCAAATACCATACTTTTCAGAGCGATTGGTTAGTGTACTTCATTTGCACTGCTGTCCATTCCACCCGCATATGTCATCTTTTTCCGATATTTCAAGTTTAATTAGCTAAGAGAGATGCCATGTAAACTGATACTATAAAATATAAACACTGGATGAAGATGGTGAAGCCTACACGAGAAAGCGCAAGCATGTATAATATATATGCCATACATAACAGAAATTCGCAAAATATGCACTCAGACTATAAATGATTATATTGGAGATAATAAATAGTGATACTGTACTTCTGTTGCTCAAATTGTGCATGTTCAGTAATCAACAGCTCATACAAACAATGAAACGCGGGGGGCATTCAACCCACCGTTTAACGATAAAAAAAACAGCTCATACAAACTCTGTTGCTTCCAAATTGCAGTCTGCAAAAGGATTGAGATTTTGGTCATGTTAGTTGTCTGAACATTCCTTCAAAACATAATTACTGAGTGTGAACTGCCTCTGGTCTCACATCTTTGTTTCGTGAAGTACAAAGTAGTGGAACAAAAGTAATTCAACAAGCATTACCCCACTGGCAGATTCATCTCATCAATCATGGTAAAATAAAAAGTAGTCAGTATCTTCATTTCTTATCGCTGCATTAGAAACAAAACTAAGCACTCCCTCTGAACAAAGCGAACAAGACCAAAATTCTAATGAATAGAACAAATCTCTTCCACAAATCCTCCCACATTGAATAGGACGACTGCATCTAGGATTCTACAACAAATTGAGTACAGTTTTCAAGTATATTGTAGCTTAACTGGCACGTATCCACCCATTCCTATCTTCTAATTCCTGAATGAAGTTAGGAGTCCAACCATGGATAAACATCAGGAGATGAGGGCAATGTTGATGTTAAAACCTCGACTACTGTCTGTCACCTGCATGATATAGATGTAGATTAAAATCTGAAGTGAACAGTACTAACACGTGCAACTGCATTTATTAAGAAGTTCGTAGTGTATGCACAAGCTTAGCATGTAAGAAATTAATAAACCGGCAAAACAGATAATTCCACAGTACTAATTACAGTATATGGTAATTTCTCTCAGGGAGACCTTACACCTTACACAAAGATATTGCACTAAACCGAGCAGAATGGAAAACTAGAATTCATGTAGCCGACCCCAACTAGTTCGGAAAAAGGCTTTGTTGTTGTTGTTAATTTCTCTCAAGTAGAGCTGCATGAGAAATATAAGAAAATATTTCAAAGAAAACAGTAGAAGATCACAACTACTGAAAATAATTTAAAACACAAATTCTCAGGCATTTATTTTATATATTTATAAGATTTTTGTCCAAATGTTAAATTAAGTTCAGCTAAAAGCAAATTTGACAGAGAATCAGATTGAAATATTCCAGAACCCGTATAGTACACATAGAATACATGCTTTTCACCCTGCAATACAATCTTAGGGCTTGAAATCCACAATTATTTACATTCAGAACAGTATACTAATAAAAAAACATAAGAATCATTAGCATTATGCTAGTGCGCAACAGATGCAAAGAATTTAACTCCAGTTGCATGGACAAGTGTAGAGGAAATGAAAGAATATTTCAACTTTCACTCTATTCTCTTGCTAATCTGTTCACTTCGTTTATCTTGGGTAACAGTAAATGCATGCTGCTCAATTCAAAATCTAAGGACAACTTCACAATAGCCTGGTAACATATTTAGTTACTCGATCACGGAGCCAAAGCATAGAAGGAAATGAAAGAATATTTATGGCTCAACAACAAAGGTTTTATTTTCACACCCCCTCATTTGATGTTAACTACCCTTTTTCGTACATTCATTTGTGCAGGATAAGGAATGGAAGAGCAGAAAATCTTTTACTATTGAAGAACGTGATTAGAGAATAAATCTGAACAACAAACTGTAGCTTTAAATTTCAGAGATCGTCCGTATGATAAAACACACAACTATTAACAACTTTCCAAGAGTTCAAGTAGGTTATTCTTCAAATAAATCGGACTAATTACAAAATAAATTTCATTTTATTGAACAACTAAGTTTGGATGAACTTCCCAGACAAATGCATAAAGATTTTAACCCGAGCAGGTTCCATTAGTTTGCCTTGGTTAGTTTTAGAATTAAACAGTCAGTACTTATTGCAACCCAACTGAGAAATAGAAGGTAAAGACTTGAAAGCAAGAACATGATCAGGGGACAATGGTAAAGAGTACCTTTTGTCCTCTTGAAATGATAAAGTTGGAGTGTTAATGCAATAGTGGCTCATCAACCCAGACATATGGGTACTTGTCAACATAAAGCACATTTAAATATTCTGAATCAGTAACTAAGAACATCTTAGAACTAAGAGGAGATCCCAAATGAAGTCAGCATCACCCGCTCTGAAGCATGGACACGGTACAGGAACGGGACACACCAAATTTGTACAAAGTAGAACATAGGGACACGGCTATAATATTATATAACATATATTAATTTTATCTCAATAATGTATAGTTTTTTTATAATAAAAAAAAATAAATGGCATTGAACAATTTGTTGTTCATAATCAAAAAAAAAAAAAAAAAATTGTCCACATGACTATAATACTATATAACATAAATTAATATTATCTCAATTATGTATAGTTTTTTTTTAAATGGCATTGAACAATTTGTTGTTCATATATTTTGTCCAAAAAAAGTGGTAATACTTCACTATACACAATAAAATTGGAGATGCATATACAAGTAACTCTGGTTAATTAGTGAAAGAAATATGAATATGTGTTTAAAAATTGTTAATTATGTGTGCTAAGATATGTTAAAGAAGTGCAGACTAACATATAAGATGTATTATACATATTGGGGCACACATTAGGAGTGACCGCACAAGTCTCAATGAAATGTCCGTGTTCAACACGTCTTCGGTACAGATACGGCTCCCTGCTAGGTAGTATCCGTGCTACATAGATCACTTCCAAAAAGAGGGGTCCGTGATGGACAAAGATTCCAAACAAATAAAAGTCCCTACTATTATAACTAAAAAGTGCAGTTGTACAAATTACAGATAAAGCCACTTAAACTAATCTCAACCACATTTTTTAAGTACAGGTTATATCAACTGCTCTCACCACCAAATTAAATCTCAGCCATATAATTTAAAATCAAACTTCACCCACAATTTCAAATGTATATAGCCTCTCACATGCATCATACGTGCTAAAAAAACTAGCATATTATAGTGCTATGGTTTTACTCACCAAAAGTGTATGCTCAAACTGAGCACTTCGCTTGCCATCCGCAGTGACTGCAGTCCATCCATCAGGCCACATTCTATCACGCCAAACTCCTACAATAATATTAGAATGCGGATTCTAAAAGGAGGAAAAATAAATTTCTTAAAAATAAACCTAGATAAATATCATAACTAACCTGCATTTATCATGGGCCCAATCGTAAATGTTTGCCCAGCTTTCATCACACCAACTGCTTTATTTCCTATTCAAGTTAAGGCAAAAGGAACACATGCTACAAGAAAACATTTTAGCAGAGAATTTCCATATCAATGTCTTCTGTTGTACAATAACCAAGGTTTATATAGTCAATTTAGAATTTTAGGTTTGAATTTTTCATTTTTGGTTTTAGTTTTCAGCAACTTGGATGATTTAGGAAGTTCAGATTTATATTTCCGTACGTGAGCTAGTAATGGGTTGATTTGAAATTTAAATTGACCGAATTATAGATTATTATTTCGCATAATGTTTATATTTGTGCTTTATGTCAGGTATGGATTTAGATCCTCAACTCTTACATATACTACCAGATTATTAGTATTGTATTATACTAGCTAGACTACAAATGTAATAATTAATATTTATGGTATATAATGTAAAACATTAAATGAAACAGGTTGATTTCTTCAAAGACTTTTATTCAAAACTCAATGGAAAAACTATAGAAAGAGTTTCTCCTCATATCTACACTTCTATGACATCTTCAACTAGTGCCCTGCGCATGTGCAAAAAAATCTGTGAAGTCTTTAATAGAATGCAAAATGCAAAAATAAACTACCAATAGTGGATGCTTATGAATATTTTTGAACACTTTGCAAGTTTGTATGTAAATTAAAATCATCAACTTTTAAAGAGAAAAGCAATTCATAAATTTCTAACGCTTAGGGGGATTTATTGTTGAAGTTGTCAGGTTTGCTGTACGGTCTCAAGACTTGTATCCAACATAGAAGGCTGATGATAAATGGATTTAGCCCTGAAAACACAAAACACATGCATGTGTGCGGGGCCACACACATTAACACATAGCCCTATCAGAAGTTTCAGGACAGACCGACAATTACAAACCTTGATCAGTTAAGAAAGAAAATTAATAACATAATTATGATTAAGGATTATGATTAATCCTTAAGTTCTCGTTAATGAAGCGATGGCTTCGGTCATCTTTTTATCAAAAAAAAAAAACATAATTATGATTAATCTTAGCATGAACAAGGATACTAGAATAATGAGGAATGTTAGGCGCACAGTGGAACAACTCTCCAATTCCATGACCACAATATGATTTCACCTGAATCCAAGAGATTCCACATTAGAAATATGTGCTTAAAAAATGGAAGAAGTGAATATTAAAATAGAAATGCAAAAATTAAAGAACAAGGCCATATTTAATAGTTACCACAGAGAACCCCGACATTATTGCATGCCGATTAATGACCTCTCCAACCTCACGAAATCGAACCACAGGCCTAACTTATTGTAGGAAGAAAAAGAAAAAAGAACACTTAATAATCTGCTTTAGCATGTCTGTATAACTTAATATTGCACTAAATAATCTGCAAAAGCAATCTCAGAAATCTTTCAAAATATTAGCAAACCCAAGTACGGCCAAATGTATAAGAACACATCAAACATGATAACTGTTGGATATATAGGTATATTCTCAATATAATAGAATATTATTGTGTATAATGTTCTATGGGGCAAGACGTGCAAAGCATGTGTTATTTGTTTAATTGTTGGACCGGGTTGAGTGGGCATAAAGCCCAGTACCCTAAACCCAGTTCATCTCATATAAAAGTTGGTCTAGAGGTAGTGCTCTGTGATATTCCAGTACTGTTTATAAACAGGGTATAATATTGTTAGGATTTGATTGGGTTTTGGATTGTTAGGGTTTTGAGATTATGGAAGAGAAGAGAGGAAGAAGAAGATGTCGGCTGTGTAGAGAGAAGAGAATTAGGGCAAAAAAATGTTGATTAGTATTCATTTGATTCTAAGTATTACATATATGAAGATACTAAGCCCAATGAGCCCTAAGAGCAATTTGGGTCATAACATAACAATCTCCACCTTGAACCAAATTGTATCTAAAACAAACTAAAACATAAAACCAACATAACCTAAAACAAACTAGCAACATGCTAGAAACAAAACTAGCTCAAACTAGCTAGAAACAAACCGACATCAAACTTGAACAAAGCTTGAACTTTGCAATTGGGAGAGGCTTTGTGAGCATATCGGCAGGATTCGATTCGGTACCAATCTTCTTCACGGCAACCTTGCCTTCCGAGATCACATCTCGAACAAAATGGTATCGAATGTCAATGTGCTTCGTCTTCTCATGGTACATGCGGTCCTTAGTCAAATGAATAGCACTTTGGTTGTCACAAAACACCTCAACAGGACCCTCAAGTGAAGACATCTCACCAACAAACGCCTTGAGCCAAATAGCCTCCTTAATAGCCTCAGTAATCGCCATATATTCGGCCTCAGTGCTTGAGAGTGCAACGGTGGCTTGAAGTGTAGACTTCCAACTAATTGCACAATCTCCAAGGGTAAAAACATAACCTGTCAAGGAACGCCTCTTGTCCAAATCACCTGCAAAATCCGCATCAACAAAGCCCGTCAGTTTCTTGCCATTACCAAACTCCAAGCAAGCATCAATAGTACCTCTCAAATAGCGGAAGATCCACTTCACCGCTTCCCAATGCCCTTTCCCCGGACAAGAGAGATATCTACTTACCACACTAACGGCTTGAGCAATGTCTGGTCGAGTGCACACCATCAAGTAAATGAGACTCCCAACTGCACTCGAATATGGAACCTTTTCCATATATTTCTTCTCATCATCGGATTTCGGGCTTAAAGCGGCCGAAAGCTTGAAATGCGCCACAAGAGGTGTTGAAACAACTTTCGCTTTCTCCATGCCAAAGCGGCGTAGCACTTTCTCGGCAAAGCTCTTTTGTGAAAGAAATAACTTTCTCTTGGACCTATCCCTTGTGATCTCCATCCCGAGAATCCTTTTGGCGGCCCCCAAATCTTTCATCTCAAATGCCGAACTGAGTTGCTCTTTCAACCTCCTAACTTCTTTCAAGTTTGAGGATGCAATCAACATGTCATCCACATAGAGCAACAAGTAAATGAAATTCCCACCATCCAACTTCTTCAAATAAACACAACTATCAAAATTGGAACGATGGAAATTAATACTCACCATGAATGAGTCAAACTTCTTATACCATTGCCGCGGTGATTGCTTAAGGCCATAAAGGGACTTCTTCAAAAGACACACACGGTCCTCCTTTCCCGCAACCTCAAAACCCTCCGGTTGGCTCATGTAAATTTGCTCCTCCAAATCACCATGCAAGAAGGCAGTTTTCACATCCATTTGCTCCAATTCCAAATCCTTCATTGCCACCAAAGAGAGCAAAACTCGAATGGAGGTGTGCTTAACTACGGGAGAGAACACATCATTGAAGTCCACACCTTGGACTTGACTGTACCCTTTAGCCACTAGCCTTGCCTTGTATCGAAAAACCGCGGGATTTGAGCCATCAATCTTCCTCTTAAACACCCACTTGCAACCCACAATCCTCTTACCACTGGGAGGCTTCACAAGAGACCAAGTCTCATTTTGTTGCAAAGATTGTAACTCTTCATTCATAGCGGCAACCCAATTGGCCATATCTTTAGAAGAAATAGCTTCTCTGTAGGAAGAAGGCTCACAATACTCCACATCCTCTGCAATTGCCAAACAATAAGCAAAGTCGGAGTATCCATACCTTGTAGGTGGTCTTGTTTCTCTTCTAGCTCGGTCCCTTGCCAATGCATAGGGTTGTACCTCTTCTTGGGCTTCCTCCAAATTGACATCATCATGTGAGATCAAATCATCACCTTCTTGGACCGGCACCTCAAACTCCACCTTCTTCTCAACCATCTCATTCTCCTTAATAGTCGGCTCGGGTGCAATATCATTTGCCTTCAACATGGCCGACTCATTGAAAATGACATCTCTTGAAATGAGGAACTTGGATGATTCGGGACACCACAACTTATACCCCTTCACATTTCTGGGATACCCAACAAAAATACACTTCTTCGATCTAGGCTCCAACTTTCCTTCATTCACATGCACATAAGCGGGACAACCAAACACCCTCAAATTAGAATAATCGGCCGTCTTACCCGACCACACTTCTTCGGGTGTCTTCAACTCAATTGAAGTGGTAGGAGATCGATTCACCAAATAGCAGGATGTGTTAATGGCTTCCGCCCAAAACTCCTTACCCAAGCCCGCATTTGAAAGCATACTTCTAGACCTTTCAAGTAGTGTCCTATTCATCCTTTCTGCAACACCATTTTGTTGTGGAGTGTTGACCACCGTCTTGTGCCGAACAATTCCTTCAGCCTTGCAAAAATTATCAAACTCACGGTTGCAAAACTCCAAACCGTTATCGGTTCTCAACCTCTTAACTTTCTTTCCTGTTTGGTTCTCCAAAAGTGACTTCCATTCTTTGAAGGTGCTAAACACATCACTTTTCTCTTTCAAGAAATAAACCCAAACCTTTCTTGAGAAATCATCAATGAAAGTAAGCATATAACGAGAACCATTACCTTTGGAAGGCTCGCGAGAAGGTCCCCAAAGATCCGAATGGATGTAGTCAAGTGTTCCCTTGGTCGAATGAATGGCCGTGGAGAAGCTCAACCTCTTATGCTTGCCAAAAACACAATGCTCACAAAACTCCAAGTTTCCCGTGCATTGGCCACACAACAAGCCTCTCTTGCTCAAAATGGTCATCCCTCGCTCGCTCATATGCCCCAATCTCATATGCCAAAGCCTAGTAGTCTCCTCATCTGACATAGTACCCGAACGTGCAATGGCAGCCGAGCCCGTGACCGTGGAACCTTGTAAGAAATAAAGAGTTCCAATTCTCTTCGCCTTCATGATTGTGAGAGCCCCTTTAGAGACTTTGAGGACTCCACCTTCACTTTGGAACTTACACCCCTTTTCTTCAAGAGACCCCAAAGAAATCAAATTCTTAGACAAATCGGGTATATGCCTCACACCCGTCAACCTTCGGACCTTTCCATCATGGAACTTAATTGTCACCGAACCAATCCCGGCAACCTTACACATATTGTTGTTCCCCATGAGAACCTTACCATCCGTAGGCTCATAAGTCTCAAACCAATCTCTGTTCGGAGTCATGTGTTGCGAAGCACCCGTATCCATCACCCAACAATGCATATCATCAACATTAGTGTCTGTCACACAAAGAGTATCAACCGTGTCACATTCAGCCACATTGGCCTCCTCCGAAGAAGAACCTTTACTATCCGCCTTTTGTTTATTTTTGAGCTTGAAACAATCGGCCTTAATGTGTCCCTTCTTCTTACAATAGTTGCACGCCAAATTCTTGTGCCTAGACTTCGAACGGGTCCTTGTATCTTTCGAGTTTCGGTCCCATGACCTACCTCGATCAACAACTAAACCAACACCTTGGCTCCCTTTCTCATTATTGGTCATCTCACTATCAATGTGCAACTTGGCTTGCAAATTGCTCTTAACATCCTCTAGAGAGATTTTATCTCTACTATAAATCAACATGTCTCTAAAAGCCTTGTATGATGTAGAAAATGAGCATAATAACAAAAGGGCTTGGTCCTCATCCTCCACCTTAACATCAATCTTACTTAAATCATTCAAAATAGATGCAAACTCCGTAATATGATCGGAAATTGATGTACCTTCAACCATGAGAAGAGTGTAGAGGCGCAACTTCAACCGCAGTCGATTGGTGAGGGACTTCTTCATGTAGATGTTCTCCAACTTCTCCCACAAAGCCTTAGCGGTCTTCTCCGATAGGACCTCTTGCAATGTCGAATCGCTCAAGCACAATTGGATAATAGAGAGCGCTTTATCATCCATATCTCTCCATTTCTTATCCGGCACCGCATCAATCAACTTTTCTCGACCAAAAATGGCATCCTTAACGCCTTGGCTCGACAAAATCGCTGCCATACGTACTTGCCATAATGCAAAACTCGTCTTCCCATCATACTTCTCAATATCATACTTCCCCGACATATCCATACAAATTTCTTGAATCCAATTCAACAAAACACCAAGATTTTCTCCCCCAAAAATTGATTACTTAAATCACAAAAACAAAATCAAACCTTCTTGATATCCTTCTCCTCCAACACTCAGACGAAGTAATCACCAGCAACCGAAGGAACCTTCTTGATATCCGGAATCAATCAGCAACCAGATCTGGACGAAGGAAACACCACCGGAGAGATCTGGACTGGACGACGGTGACTGAAAAGATCGGGACTGATCTGGGGCGATCTGATCGGTCGATAGGGTCTGGTCTGAAGTCGTCGGAAGTGTGGTCGGGAGTAGGGATCGGGAGAAGAGGAGGTGTTGGCTCTGATACCAGTTTGTTAGGATTTGATTGGGTTTTGGATTGTTAGGGTTTTGAGATTATGGAAGAGAAGAGAGGAAGAAGAAGATGTCGGCTGTGTAGAAAGAAGAGAATTAGGGCAAAAAAATGTTGATTAGTATTCATTTGATTCTAAGTATTACATATATGAAGATACTAAGCCCAATGGGCCCTAAGAGCAATTTGGGTCATAACATAACAAATATCTTAAGCGGCTATGAGATAAAGCCCTAACCCTAATTACTCATCTTAATCTAACAATCTTATTCAAGTAAAATTACTGAGATTGAGAGAGTGAGGGTTCGTCGGAATCTCACCCCCGTCGTTGGCCACCGCTCAACGACCACATCTGCAACTGTCGATCACGACTGTAGCCTCCATCACCGGTCATCGATCATGACTGTCGTCGCAGTCGTCGCCATCAACGATCACGACCGTAGCTGGAGTCATCGCAGTCATCTGCGACTGTAGACGTCGCTGTCGAGGAACATCGAAGGGCTACCCATCGCCGGCGAAGACCTTCCCCTCTTTGGCCGCGTTGTCGAAGTAGCAATGTTCTAAAAAGCGCTAGGCAGTAGTCGGGCGGCCGATGGGGGCCTAGCGCCTAGACCTTGTAATCGGGGATTAAGCGGCTAGGTGCTAGGCAGTTTTTTAAATTTATTTATTTATTTATTTATTTATCGATCTTTTGAATTTATTTTGTTGTTACCCCTTTTTACTCTTTATTGTTACTCATTCTTAGTTTCTTACTATTGAACTTTTTCTCCTTGCAATTGTAGGATGGGCTTCACATAGTTGTATCGGTGTATTATTGAATCGGTGAACATGAGGACTCTATCTTCTCCATATCCGATGTAAACCACATTGTGGCTACTCATAAAAGAATACAAGTTCTAAAGAGAGAATAAATGTGAAGTTGATAGATGATCTCATGATATGCTTGATAACGATGAACAGATTTAAGCAAATATTATTATGTTTTCTTGCTAAGTGGGGAAAAAAATCATACACAGTGAGCAAATATATTTGGAGATCTATCGAGGTCACTATTAGAGCTTAGAAGCTTTGCATATATTGTTGGAGGACGTTGGAGGGAGGCGGAGGGAGGCAGAGGAGGACGTCGGAGGAGGACGTCAGAGGATCTGCGATTCGGAGGGAGGCGGACGGAGGGAGGACGTCGGAGGAGCTGTAAACTTTGAGAGAGAAGAGGAGGACGTCGGAGGGAGGCGGAGTCGGAGGGAGGCGAAGGAGGAGGAGGCAGAGAAGACGGCGTAGGAAGAGGGAGGCGGACGAGGACAGCAAACTGGCGAAGTAGGAGGGAGGCGGAGGAGGACGGCGAAGGAGGAGGGAGGTGGAGGAAGACGACGAAGGAGGGAGGCGGAGGAAGAGGAGTTGCGATGTGGGGTGAAAGTGAAGAGCGTGATTTGGGGGTGAAAGTGAAGAGCGCGATTTAGGGTATTTTATTTTTTTTATTAGGAGGAGAGTGAGAGCGGTGGGTTTTTTTAATTTTTTTTTATAAAAAAATTACTTAAGGCCTAAGCGGGTCTAGTCCGCCTAGACCCGCCTAGACTGATTAAACGCCGCCTAGGTCCGATTTTAGCTGCCTAGAACCCATTTCCGATTTTCATAAATGCCTAGGCCCTAGTCGAGGTGTTAGGGGGCCGCCTAGTGCCTAGGCGCCGCCTAGGTGGCCGCCTAGGCCGCTTTTTAGAACACTACGAAGTAGAGCGCCGCATATCCAGGTCGTCGCTTTCGGTCGTCTTCATCCTCTTGATCGGCCGCTATTGTTGTTGTTTGGGGGTTTGATCGGATCAGATCGAGGTGGTGGAGGAGTCGCCGCCGCCGCTGGGAGTTGCCGCTGCCCCTGACACCGGGGTCGCGTCTGCCGTTGCTGGAGGTCACCGAACCCAGCCTTCGATGCTGCCTTTTCCTCCACTTTCTTCTCCATTGTTCTTCTTATGAGATAGAAGGAGAAGAAGTAAACAACTCAGATCCAATTTTTTGATTGGACATTTTTGGTGTTTGGTGTTTGGACTGTTGGAGCAGATCCATATTCAGATCCATTCAAAAAAAATTAGACCTGGATAGATCTAAATTAAAGATAAATTCTTGACCAAATTTAAATTGTTATTTAATTATTTGTTCGTATTAAGCATTGTTTAATTAAATGCAAATTTGAACAATTGTTTTAGCTATGTGCTAAAATCAAATATCCATTTTGATAAGTTAAATTATAAATTTGTATCTCCAATTAAATTGTTGTGAATTTGATTGTGCTGATAATTCGTTTAATTGGCTAATCTTTAACAATTTGATGAATGTAGGAACATCAAAGTTACTTCCAAATTGTGTGTATTGGAGACAATGGATTTGCATCACGATATAATAAGTCTGCACTATGCAGGCTTTTTCATCGAATTTGGAAAACACTTCTAACTTGAAGTGTCGGTATGATCTACTCTAATCTCTTAGTATTTTCATGTGATGAATGGGTTAACGCTGTGTGCGTTTGATCACATATGAGATTTTTAGATCATACTTATTCTCGTCTTGAAAACTAGCATGTTTAGGGTCGTTAAGTGCTTTATCATACTATGTGTATAGATATTTTGACAAATTCATTGTTTGTAGTTTGTGGGAGATTATATATTTGCTTCTCTAATAATTAAAATTTTTGTATAAGATTTAGAACAAATGTCCGTAACTTAGATAAGAGCATTATGTAATGCAGAATATGACTCCATTATTTATATTTTGTTCTTTATCGTTCATTGTACTGTGTGTGCAAAATTTAATTATAAAATATAAGTCATTATCTCACTTAGTGTTTCGAAGATGATGAAGAACGAATAAAGAAAAGTATAGCTCAATTTGTTTGAGCACGTGGACATTGTTAGAATCACTAGAGAAAGTAAACAATTTTGTAAAATGTGATAGAGTAATTTTGTATTAACTCTTATAATGTGTATATATTGTCAATCGCATGTATAAGCTGAGTTTAACAAATGAGACAATTAATAATAATAGTTCTAATTGTGTTCTTGAACAATAGCATATTTGTCTAGGATTTGAGAACTATATATTCAATTGTTTGTGAGGAAATATGGTCTAATTATCAAAACTGTGGGAAAAATGGAGTTAAAAGCTATTGAGTCAAAAGTTTTAACATCCAAGTTGTTGTGAAATTTATAATCACTATGAAATATATTACATTGTTTGTTCTTGTTAAAACTCATAACTCTGTTAAATGACACTCCATTAAATATGACAAATATGAAAGTTGTGCTCGGATTATGATCACTAGAAAATCATTTCGTATGGTCACTAGGAGCACACAACTCCTTGATTCAATACATTCTGATATTTGTTATCTCAATAGTTTTGTGACTAGATGATACGATAATTGGTCAGAAGTATTTAATCACATATGTAGATGATTATTGAATATTTGTCATACATATATGCAGGATGTAACACTCGTATTGTGATAAATTAAAATCTAGTTAAATGCTAAAAATCAAGAGTTCAGTGTTGATGGAGGTGGTGAATGTTGCCGCTGAATCTGGTGTGGGGGAAAACAGAGAGTATTTGTGGGTTCTTGGGGAAAACCTGAATAGCAAACCTGAACCTGTTCTGCCGGAGTTTGACTGCTGACTCCCGTCGTTCACCGGCAAAAAGTGCGAGACACCGGGGTTGATCCCGGCGACGCACCCTTCGACGCTCAAGTCAATAACCAGGAAGATTATGAAAGAGCGTAAATTGGCAAAAGATTGATTTACCTCTTAATAGTGGTGGATGGGGGGTATTTATAGTCGCCTTCGGGGTCAGATTAGGAATGTAATCCCTGTGATCTGATAAGGAATAGAATCCTCGTAATCAGATAAGGAATGTGATTCCTGATTCCCGGTGAGAGGATAGACACGAATCAGGGCCGTTGATTTGGTTGAACCAGAAACCCTAATTCTATCCTGCTGGATTGGGTTCGTTTCAGGTTGGGACCCGTACCCAGTTGAGGTGGATCCATTCACGGGTTATTGGATCTTTGGAAAGGAGATCCAGTACCCATCGTAGACCCGGTTATAAGTGAAATTACCGTTTTACCCCTGGGCTTCAAGATTCGTGCCCGATTTGGACGGTTCCGATTTAACCCCATTTTTAGCCATATCACGAGCCCCCCACTCCCGAAGACTGAGTTTGATCAGCCTTTGAGGAGTAGTTTTACTGTTTTAATGGCTGGCGGAGTTGTATCGGAGTCTAAATGGAAGGTTTTGAATCTTTGAAGGAGATAGTGTGGTGATTTTTCAAGCTGGTTGCACTCTAAGTTATTCTTGAGCTTTTCTGGATGTTTGGTGATTTTTATCTATTTTTTCGGATTATTTATTTAATTTTGCGAAGTGTTAACCGGTCGTTCGGGGGTCTTAACAACACGTTCTAGGCAACGATTGTTCGTTTAGGGGTTCAAAAATATACCCCTGAATTTATAATTATTTCCAAGAATTTTTAGTTAATTTTCCTGAATTTTTCGTAATTTTTTCGCAATTTTTGAATAAAAAAATGATTTAAATAAATAAAAACTAGTTTTTAATACCGATTTATGGCGTGTCGCGATCTGAGCCCTCCATCAACGTCGAGCGCCATTTTATGGGTGATCGTACGACCCATGTTCCTTGGCAGATAGTTTCTCCGTATGAGAGGGTCGGCAGCTCGGCTCCTCGGCTCGGCATATTGGTACGGAGCCTCGAAATCTGCCGAGCTACGTGGCACGATCCTGAGTGTCCATCTCAGCGCGGATCCCCAAAAAATACTATCTTGTTGTTTAGTGAACGTGACAAGATCTAGGCCGTCCATCACGTTTGAGCACACTTTTTGACAAGATCCAACGGCTGAGGAGGGTTGGCCTCTTTTTTCTCCATATGTGGAGGTCGGTTCCTCGGCACCTCGGTTCGGCAGCTCGGCGTTGTAGGCCGAGTAAGTGCTCCGACAGGACGTTCGGTTCGACCTAGTAGCTCGAAGGCTCGACCAAGCTGTTCGGTAGCTCGGCTAAGCGCTCCGGAGGCTCAATTCCTTGTATGCTTATTAGTGGCTCGGTGTCCAGCCCAGCTGTTCGGTAACTCGGCTCGGCACGTCGGGATCTTCCGAGCTACGTGGCTCGATCCAATGCGTCCATCTCAGCGCGGATCCCCAAAAAATGCTATCTTGTCGTTTAGTGCACGTGGCAAGATCTGAGCCGCCCATCACGTTGAGCACGTTTCTTGACAAGATCCAACGGTTGAGGAGGGTCGGCAGAATTTTTCTCCATATGTGGGGGTCGGTTCCTCGGCACCTCGGTTCGGCTCCGTCTGCAGCTCGGCTCGGAGCCTCAGGATCTGCCGAGCGATTTATGGTGTGTCACGATCTGAGCCCTCCATCAGCATCGAATGCCATTTTCTGGGCGATCGGACGACCCATGTTCCTCAGCAGATAGTTTCTCCGTATGAGAGGGTCGGCAGCTCGGCTCCTCGGCTCGGCATATCGGCACGGAACCTCGAAATCTACCGAGCTACGTGGCACGATCCTGAG
>CM030366.1:84444883-84460714 GCA_017893485.1 Hemerocallis citrina
AAGGTAGTAAAAAGAAATGTAGTGAAACTGGTAGTGGCTTAAGCATTACTCTTAGCATAATCTTTTTGAAAATTTCATCCCCATATATTTTGCAATTACTCTCTCTTCTCTTTCTTTTGCCTTTTTTAATTCCCTTGATGAGCCGCACGCACAGAGAATTGAGGAAATAGAGTTCTAGTTACTCTCCTTACTAAAGGAGTTGTACTTTTCATACTTTAACCACATATGTTTTTCTGGAGATTTCATGTATACAGTTGGCTATTTTACATTGCTCAATAAAATTTTGCGCAACTGGTGACACAATTTTGCCGCTATGGTAAACAATTTGCATCCTTGGTCAATCCAACACCCTCTTACACTAAAATCCATATCGTTATTTACATGTACAGTATGCTTACTCTGGAAGAACACATTATTTAACAGGTGCAACCTTCCATGCTTCTGTTCATTTCTGTTGTTTAATTAGAATTATTTTATTTGTTATATTATATTAAATTTTACTCTGTTTTTCATTAATTTTTTTACAAACCTTCAAGTAATTACTTCTCTAATATTTTAATGGAAGAGTTGGGGTTGTGTAACCAAATAAACACGTGCATTGTAATCAAACAAACACATGCAATTCACATGCATAATTTATATAAAGAAGATCTTTGGTTCAATATCAGACAACGTCGGAATTATATATATATATATATATATATATATATATATATATATATATATATATATATATACACGTACATCACACGTATAAATTACTAGTACCAGAAATTAGGAAGGGATAATTAAGAGGAGTCATAGTCTTATAGCTTTGAAAATTGGAAAGGGATAAATATAATCCTTTTATTTCTTATTTTTCCTTTAAAAGAAACTATTATAACCCTATGCAATATTGCACAATTTCAAAATATGAGAATAACATAACTATTTTTGAAAAGTTCATCTTATAATATCTAGAAAATATTGAACGGTTTTTTAGGTTTGATTAAGAGCTAGGATTCCATTT
Organism: Hemerocallis citrina; assembly: GCA_017893485.1. Lineage (NCBI taxonomy): Eukaryota > Viridiplantae > Streptophyta > Magnoliopsida > Asparagales > Asphodelaceae > Hemerocallis > Hemerocallis citrina. The sequence continues at coordinate 84,445,893 of CM030366.1, forward strand.
CAAAATTTGGATGGAGAAAGAGTAGGGGTTGCCTCCTACAATTACTATTCTTTGTTGTTAAAAAATAATTAGACAAAAAGTGGTCTTAGCATAATATAATGTTACCGTTGTAACTCAAAAATCATGCAATATTGTTAGCTTTGTAAATCAAAAATTGCGCAATATTGTATAGATGTTATTAGATGATTTTTTATAAAATAGTTTCTTTTATTTTCTAAAAAATTCTATGCAATATTGACAGGATTATATTCGATATTATTTGGGGTGGACTTTATGTAATGCCCCGAATTCCAAACACATGTAATTCGTACAAATTTACAAGGAATTTAAATTTTTTTATTTACAACAGTGTTCTTTACAACAACACAGTAGAATTAAATGGTTACAATAAAATCTACAATAATGAAAATCCTTCAATCTTGTGACAACTCATCATAGTGACTTCAAGTCCATGCCAAGTCCAATCTTGCAACTAGGAAACTGTGGGTACGTCAGTTGCATACAACTGACGCAATGCTATAATACAGCGATTCTTCTACTTTAGCAATTCACAAACTTGAATGCAGAAACAAAATGTGAAAAGTAACTATCCTAAACATGTCAGTGTATGATATGACCAAATGCCTAATGTAGACATTACACTACGATGACACTACTGCATACTTGTTCAGATTCTATGCATCTCATACTATATATGTCCAAGGGCAAGCCCTTATTGTACTCCTCATTATAGGGTTCAGTCTCTCGCTATACAACCTACTACTATGAATACTACTAGATTTAGATAATTTACAAGTATTGGTTCTTGCCCAAAAATACTGGAGATCAATCCCACTCTGTGGATCATTATGTCGCATATTTCATCCATCATCCCAGAATACTGAGGATTGTCTTACTCCGCGAGTCATCATGGAACCCTCATTGCACAAATACCCCGTGAACATTGCTCTCGCCCCGAAATACTGGAGATCAATCGCACTTCGCAAATCATTCTATGGACTATTTCATCTATCATCCGGAATACTGGAGATTGTCTCACTCTGTGAGTCATCCTGGTGTCCATAACTCACGTTTGGTCTTATTTCATCATATCTGCAACTAGTGGCTGGCCTTAAGTTTAAGTTAATGTTATTAAGACCTAAAGTTTAGCTTTTTCCACTGGACTTAAACCAAAATACTAAGAATACCAGCCCACACTGGCTACTTCTCAAAGAGAAAGTTAACCCACACTGGTTACTTCTCAAATTCCATTTATCATAACTGCCGGTATTCTGGGTCCCGCTCACTCTAGAACAAGCAACCATCTCAAAAGAGATCACATAGGTTACATCTAACCTCATATAAAAATTTATATTCATTAAACTTCTTTTAACTTCTTTTATCCATTCTCTTTATGTTTATTATGAATCATGAAGTAACCAAGTTCTTATAGAAACATTCAATAACACTTGATGAGAATAAACCCTTATAAACATCACATGATTAATATTCCAACTTCATCCTTTGATTATCTCTTAATTCCTCATAAGGTACATCTTACTAACATTCCAATTTTTTTAAAATCCAATTTTATACGTTGTACGAGTTTTAGAACAACTAGATAAAAGACATTAACCCAATGGTATTGAAAAAATTATATAAATTTCAATACTACTCCAAAAATAGATTTATTAGTTTCATAGGAATAATAATTGAGTCTACTACAACTTTGTAGTTAAGTTCATCTAAAACCATCTTCAATTACTTTGTCAAAATTCATTTGCAAAACAGCAAGTTCAAAATCTGAAAACTGCAGCTCCTGCTACTTGTAAAAATCACAGAAAATTATATACTTCATGAAACTATTTTCTTTAGATCAAATTAAAGGTATATAAGTCTAATATAACTTTGTAGTTATATGCTTCCCCAAAATATTGTGTCTATAACCCTGAATTCTTCGAAATCTACAGTTGTCACGGCCGCTTCCCAAAATACGGGAATAAGAGCACGTGACGAAGGCCTAGCGAATGATATTAACATCATCCATAACCTAGACCAGTCTTAACTCAACAACATGGAAGAAATAATCACAACCGTGCAGATAAATATAATCACATAAACAATAACTGAGATAAAACATGCAGTAATCAACATAATAACCAACAACTGAAAAAATAAACAACAGTTACTGGGTCAACAAGCCTGGGATACAAAGTTTAACAAAAGAATAACAATGCGATAAAAGAATAACATGGAAGAAGATAATTTATTTTAAAGCAGCTTTTGCTCCAATCCTAGAAGAACTACTCACCAATGACTCCTAGCAAATCTCCTTGTGCACCTGTAGCTGGATTAACTAGAGTGAAAAAGAAAATGTCCTTAGAGCAAGTATGGACAATAAGTAGTGAAAAGTAAAGAGTAAGGAAACATGGTACATCAAGGAGTATGAAGCAAGATCAAAGTCCAAAAGCAATAACGATATCAATAAACAATGTTCAAGTGTACAAGTGTCAACTTAAGTTTATTCACATTTTATTTTTCCTATCTAGTGCACGTACTACTGCATCCCATATCACAGGTTCGGTGCACTCAAAACAGTGTACGTTTTAGACATAGTGGTGGAATTTACAGCGCTTGTACTCGGTGTAACAAGATAACAAGATAACCGGATAACAAGTTCACAAGTTCACAAGGAATTCTCGACCTTCCATGTCAATAGTACGAGTACACAAGAAGGGCCCTACCGAGTATATTTTCTGAGAGTATCCACTACTAAGTCAACCCTTATTAACCCGACTTGTTTAATATTTTATTATTTCATTCATGATCATGCAAGTGTGTATACGAGTATCAAGGCGACGATAAGAATGTGTAACACCCCTACCCCGAGCTCGGACAATTTATACAATTTATAAGACAAATTAGATACTATGTAGTACAAATTCCCACCACAGGTTGCCTCTCAAGAGGTGGTTAACCGAATTAGTGACTCTTGATCATAGGCAATTATATTTATATATTATTATAATCTTCTCAAATCTCGATATGGGACAATTTCTCCTCAACAACTCCTGTTCTCTCTCTCATTGAGAGCTGCACAGTACGTGGGCCCCCTAGTGAACACATCATCAGAGCACAGGGAAGAGAAGCAAGGTCTCTCCTGCGTGTGGGCCCCCCACAGAAAATGCCACCTCATCGGCATTTTCGAAACAAGGCAGCAGTTACTTGCTGTCTCCTTTACTCCCGTGGGACCCCCACTCCAATAACCCTATACAACCCCTCCTCTATAGGATTTCTATAAGGCAACTCTGAATCCCCTCTTTTATATATTATATATACATTATATATTACACCTAGAAATTACAGGGGTGTTACACACACACCCCCTTCAGAAATCAGCATTCTCGCTGAGCACGGGGCATGCACAACCAGTGCAGGATCTCCTTTCTAGCCGTTTTGGAGTGGCATCCTCGATCCCGATAATTCTGGAGACTAGTCCCACACCGCAGGTAATTCTGGAGATTTCACTCACACCTCGATAATTCCAGAAACTATCTCACACCGCAGATCATACTGAGGCCCTCTCCTACACCCTGGCATCGAAAGTCAGCTCTGATACCATTTTTAATACCTCTGCCCCGAGCTCAGACAATTTACACAATTTATAAGACAAATTAGATACTATGTTGTACAACTACCCACCACAGGCTGTCTCTCAAAAGGTGGTTAACCGAATTGGTGACTCTTGATCATAGGCAATTATATTTATATATTATTATAATATTCTCAAATCCCGATATGGGACAATTTTCCCTCAACAACTCCCGTTCTCTCTCTCATCGAGAGCTGCACAGTACGTGGGCCCCTTTGTGGCCACATCATCAGAGCACAGGGAAGAGAAGCAAGGTCTCTCTTGCTTGTGGGCCCCCCACAAAAAATGCCACCTCATCGGCATTTTCGAAACAAGGCAGCAGTTACTTGCTGTCTCCTTTACTCCCGTGGGACCCCCACTCCAATAAGCCTATACAACCCCTCCTCCATAGGATTTCTATAGGGCAACTCTGCATCCCCTCATTTATATATTATATATACATTATATATTACACTTAGAAATTATGGGGTGTTACAGAATGCAACAAAATGATACAGTGCATGCTAAAATACAAGTAATTGTAAATCTAAAAAGAGCAGATACAGCAGTACTAAAATAGCAGTAACTCATAAACTATAACTCGAAATTCAATTCTGTCAAAACGACAGTAAACTAGACATCTTGGGCTACAATTCATATTTAGCAAGTTTCAGTTGATTGTGATTGTAACTAGGTCGTTTACCCTAATTTTTACAGGTTAACGGTTCTGGCAGCAGCTTATCGTCAAAACTTTATGGGTGAAAACTAGGTATAAAGTAAATATAAAAATCTACAAAAATTCGAAGTAGATCCTAAGTATGTCTACTAAGTTTTTGGAGAGTTTCATGGCATTATACTACTGTTATCACGGTGTTTCAATTGAAAGTTGTGTCGATGTTTCATTAATTTGCAATTTGGAAAGTACATTGCAGTGACTAAAACTGCGATATCTCACAGCTCACAGCTCAGAATCTAGATCCGTCAAGTGTTCTGGAAACTAGATTCATTAGGCTAAAATTCTCTTTTATATGATTTTGGTTGATTCCTATTGTAACAGGGTCGAAATCTCAGTACAAAACAGAATAGGCAGTAAGACATAACAAAGGTCATCATATATATATTTGTCAAAATGAATAATCAACATGTTCATGTTATCATGAAATACATTAAAATTAATGTACAGCAAGTTGAGATGAAATTCTCCTGTATACGAGGCAAGATTATCATGTCACGATTCAATTCACGAGATTTCAATGAATCAACATGTATTCATATCATTATATATTTCTCATATGCAAGTTCTAGTCAATTTGTTCATGTCGTGTGTGCATGTAAGTTTGGGTTTGAATCAATGAGTATTGGCACGAGTCAAGGATACTTTGGGTTAGCTCGTGTAAACCCTCGATATCCCCAACGGAAGGTATATAAAGCAATATTACGATAATCGAAATGGAACTACTTACGGAGGAGATCAATAATCTTGAACTAAAAAAACAAACGAGTTCAAGTGGACTTGACTTTTGTGTGAGAGATTCGAATAACTAGAATAACTAGATTAGAATCCCGGGTGACGATCCAAAATACGTGCAAGACACGTGCGAAAATAGCAACCAGTAAGACAAAACCAACAGCAACACAAATAGAACAGCAACTCCAACTCTTCTCTCCTCTACCCAAACAGCAAATAGCAAGATGGAATCTGCTATACCCAAAACAGCACACACCGAAAACAGCCAACCCCGTTTCTCCTCCTTCCTCACTTCGACAGAGAGAGAGAGAGTGAGCGTGGGAGAGACCACGGCAGCAACTACGACGCGACGCTGCGGTGACAGCACGGTGCTTGGGACGATGGCGAGGGCAATGGTCGATGACGAGGGCAGCGCTATGTTTTGCTCAAAATAGGGGAGACGAGACGGGGAGTTGGCGACTGGCGAAGCACAGGGGGCAACGTCTGAGGCTGTGGTGGTGGCGAGGCAAGGGATTCGTGACTGGGGGTGGTTGTCGCGAGAGGGAAGGCGAGGGACGATGGGTCCGACGAGGGGCTAGGAGGTCCTCCGGTGTTTGCGAGGTGAACGGGGAGAGAGCGAGAGGATGAAGACGAGCGGGGGAGGTGAACAGTTGGGTTCGCTGATGGGGACAAGGTGGCGATGAGAGACGTTGCTTCAGAGTGGGCGATGGAGGTAGGGGACGAGGGAGACTCGAGCGGTAAGCTCGAGGATGTCAGAGGTTGATGGTGACGGGGATGGGTTTCTTCGGAGGCGGAATAGGGGATGAGGGAGCAAGGTTGAAGACGATAGGGGGTGGACGACTGAGTCGAGCGGGCGGCGCTGACATTGAGGAGGGAAGCTCGGGGATGGAGACGGAGTGTTTGGGTTGTTGGGTTCTCTGCTTGGTTTTGGGAGACAGAGGAGGGGGAGAGAGAGTAAGGGAAAGGGTTTTAAGAATAATACAATAATATTAATTAAGGGGGTAGTTACGAGGTAGTGGGGATGAGAACGTGAGTGGTTAGGAGATACGGGAAAATGTGCAGTTAAGGAGATCTGGGTTGGTTGTTAGGGAGAATATGGGTTTGTGGGGTTGGGTAGAGTAGAATTCGGTTTTAGGATCCAATAAGGAGATGGGTTTGGGTAGATAATAGTATGGGCTTGGAAAGGATTGGGCTAACAAAAGATAACAAGGATAATAATAATAATAATAATAATACTAGAATAATAAATTGCAACAGAATACCCACAACAAGCCTAAGATCCAAAATACATTAGAATAGAATAGAGAACACTACAAAAATACAAAAAAATCCGTACAACCGGAAACAGGGGTTACTACAGTAGGGTCGAAATGTTATACAGACTACCACTGTTTCAACTTGTAAAAATCATTATAAAAAAATTATTTCTTAGACTCTAAAGAAAGTATAGAGAGTCTACTTCAACTTTTTTTGATGATAATCTACTTCAACTTTTTAGTTGTGACATTTCTCAAAATACTGCAACTAAGATGCCGAAATGATCAAAATCCGAAATGTTTCCAGCAACTAGCCAACTGCTAAGCAGTCATAAGTTGAGATTTTATTAAAATAGTAAACGGTATCCAAATTATGAAATTTTAAGGGAATGTTCTTGACATACAGTAGAAGCTCCTATAAAAAATTTAACTCTAGATTCCATCTAGTTTAATAATTATGATTTTTTTTGAAGTGCAACTAGAACTCAAAACAGAACCTTATGAAAATGCCCCCAAATTAAAAATATCATAATTTCACACTTTCAATCAACAACAAATAATCTAAATATGATCACTCAATCTATATAAGTTACCATGAATCTAAAAATTCACACATATCAAGCATTCTACTAATAAAAACTATATTAGAAAGTTGGAGAAACACTCACCTCAAATGTAGAATTTCTAGTTGTCACGCCCTACTTCCCAAAATACGGAAATACTAGCCTGTAACAAAGGCTCAGCGAATGATGTAAGCATCATCGGTAAGCTGTACTAGTCTAATTCAACAATATAAATAATAGTTACAACCACGTAAGAACAAATAATCACATAAACGAAGAATAACTTCAATAATCAATGAAATAATCCAATACATAATATCCAACGTCTGAAAAAACAAACTTCGGGTCATAAAAGCCCAAAAACGAAGTACAATGATAATAACAATGTTGAAGGAAAATAAGCATAAATAGATAAATCAAGCAGTCTATTTATGCTTCTTTTGGGCTCCATTCTCTAGTATTGTTGCTCACCAAGTCCTTCGGGTACTATTCCTTGTGTACCTGCAAACTTATGATCTAAAAATAGAAAAATAATGTCTGTTAGAGCAAGTCACGGACAGCAAGTTGTGGAAAACAGAGAACAATAAAAGTATGGTATATCAAGAATAAATGACTGGATCAAAGTCAAGGAACAAAAACAACGGTTGACGATAAAGTCAAGGGTCTATATTTAATTATGCAATAATCAATAATTACAATTCATGATCGATATCGATGATAATATATGAAATTAAGCATGCAATCTCAATCTAGGGTAATTATTCATTTCATATTCCTATCAAATGCATGTAATACTGTGTCCCATACACAGGTTCGGTGCATGCAAACAGTGATCGTTTAGACTGTGATGGTGAACTCAACAGATCATGTACTCAGATAATAAGATAACGAGATAAAAAGGTAACAAGATAATAAGCGTTACTCCACCTTCCATAACAATAATCCATGTAAACAAGAAGGGTCCTTACAGAGTTCAGTTTTCGATTGTTCACTACCAAGTCAACCCTTAATACCCCTGCTTGTAAATATTTTATTATATCCTAATGTGAGCATGCAAGAAGATGTCAAGGTTCTGTAATGCAAGGTGTGACTAATTCTACTTATTACATGCAAGGAAAAAAGTGTTTATACTAAATCAATACAAAGTATACATTCTGGATAACAAGACGTTACTATACAAAATCAGAGATTCTCGTCGCTACAGGAAAGCAAAACTGGATCCGTCAGAAGTTCTAGAAACTAGACTCTCTGCCGATTCTAATGCATATACACACGACTTATTGAAAACAAAGAAACTAGGTCTAAAATCTTATTTTTTTCCGATTATAGGTTAAGGCAGCATTAGAGTCAAAATACTTGTGTATAAAAATAGACTGTAAAATCATTTTAAAATATCATAGAATTCATATTTCAATTCCTAACAGTGTTTAGTAATAACAAAATTAATCTCAGATTTTATCTCAAAATAAACCTACTGTTTTAATTAATTAGACAGGGTAATGCATTTTTAAACTGCATTATGGAGTTCAGAGGTCACTGTAAGAAAATATAGATATCTTGCAATCTATAGGTCATATTGCAAAATCGTCAGATGATCTGGATTCCAGACACACATGGCTAAAACTCTAATTTAATGATTTCGAATTGATTTTGTCTAAAACTAGGTCAAATATTGGGTTCTTTACTGAACTAGTGTTCTAACAACAACCTAGGGTCAAGTTTTAATACATATAATAGGTATGAAAAATCATCAAATAATATCAAAAAAATAATAAGGTAATTCCGAGTCATGTCTAGTAACAAAATATAAAATTCCAAGTTCTAATTATGTTTTTAGCATTTTATTTTAATAGAAAATCAAGTTGATGTATATGTAGACTGAAATCTGAAAATTGAAAACACAACAGTACTAAAAAATATGATTTCTTTCAGTTCGTAACTCAGAATCTAGTTCTGTAAAAAGTTTTGAAAAATAGATTCAAAAAGCTATAGACGATGTTTACAAAGTTTTAACAAATTAAGCAAGAAACTAGGTCCAAAACTCAAATCAACACAAATCAAACAGTAGGCCATCAAATTGATAGATATGAATCATCAATAATTTGATCATGTAACATGCAATTTCATGGTAATTAAATAAGAAAATCCCTATTTAATTATCAGCATACAATTTCAACATTAACGAGGCATTTCATAATCATGAAAATTAATTCATGAAAATAATATTCAATCGGGAACATCTCATTCATCAATCAATTCTGTAGCATAGATCTAATTGTTTCATGTATTATGTGCATATGTAATGTACAATAAAGCATGGGTTTAAGTCAAAGATATCGGCACGAGAAGAGAATTATTACTTGGTTTCGCCAATGAATCCATGATAATCGCTTGAATAAATATTAAGCAAATATATAAGATAAGTGGAATGTGATCTACTTGCGGGAGATCAAAAAAATTCTTGAACATGAATGATAAATTGGTTCAAAAGGACTTGACTTCTACGATTAATCCGAATATAAGAATAACAGAATTAGGATCCCAACGGCGCAACACGTGTAACTACGGGTCGAGCACATGCAAACACGGAACAAAAAAATAGCAAATAGCAGATCACCACAGCAACAAGCGACACACAACACCAAACAGTGGCACACAACGGTAAACAGCGGCACACAACACAAACAGCAAAAATCCCAACTGCAAACAGCACACCGTTGATACACAACTCAAACCATTCATTTTTTTTACTTCATATTATTTATTACCAAATCAATAACTAGAAAGTAAAAAAGAAAAAATCTCTCCTTGGAATTAGAAAATCGCGTGAATGATTTTTCTGGTGTGTTATAGAAATTGTTTGGGATGCAAGAACAGAAAAAATTCTCAGATCGATTCAAAATGGACAAAATTGTTCGTTTAATTAGCATGCGATAAAAAAATAATCCTTTTATTTACTTCTCCCTTGTCGTAAGAAAGCGTTCTTAGTTCAGTTCGGTAGAATGGGGGGGGGGGGTTACTGCGGTGGTCCTACTGGCGATGGAGGAGGTGGTCATTGTGTGCAGGCATCGACGAGGAGTGAGGTGATGATGGACGTGATGCTGGATGAGCAGCGGGATGGTGCTGTGCTTGGGTAGAGGTGGCTGACGGGGAGCAGCAAAGGTGAACGACGGTGGGGGGCAGTCCATATGGCGATGGCAGTAGGAGGGTGACGAGGATGAGGATGATAATGGGGCTCAACGATGAAGATGGTTGCTGGTGCGGTGAGAGGGTGGAGACGCAGGGCGAGGACGGAAGGCAACAGGGATGACGGAGGATTGGTAGTGGATGGTGCTCGTCGAGGTGCAGGGGCGAGGATGCACATGGTCGCGAGGAGGAGATGGGTTGCGATCGATGGGGCTGTTGAAGAGGAGGAGAGGTGAGCAGAATGGAGGCGAGCATCGACGAGGGGGAGGTTCGATGGGTTCGGTGTGAAATAGGGGAAGAGAAGATCGGGAGTTGCTATGGCAGTTGTGAGCAGGGTTGATTAGGGTTAACTAGGTTTAGGGTTTAAACAATGTATATGTAGAGTATTAGGATGGTGGGTTATGGGGTAGCGGGTACGGTTAGCGGGTATAGGGTTCAAATCTAGTAGGAAAAAGAATAGGATTATAATAGATTAATTGGAGTATCCAATATGCAAAAATTTGAATAAGATGAACAACAAAATTTTTAGGGTTCAACAGAAAATAAAATGAACTAGATTGGAAGAATAATTTGAGTTGAAGACAATAACAAATTTTATTATCAATAGAAAAATTACAGAGGTTCAGAAGAGATGAAGAAGAAAATAAATGAATAATAATACAAAGAAAAACCCATAATTGGGAACAGGGGTTACAAATGCTACCCATTTTACAAGAAGAATTTCTTCCTCGAAATTCACACAAATAGTACATAGGGTAACCCCGAAAAAAGAAACTACTCGAATGAGGAAACTTCTCTCAGATCTCACCCTCTAACTCCCAAGTCGACTCACCTGGCAAGTGAGGATTCCAAGAAACTCAAATTAGTTTGATGACTCAATTCTTTAATGCCTTCTCTTGTCAGTCCAAGATAGAGATTGGCCGAATTTCGCAGGACAAGTCCCGTCTCGCGAAAAACTTCAAGTAGTCAATCACATGATTATCGTCCCCGATGTTCTTCCTGAGCTAGGAAACATGGAATACATCATGGACTCCAGACAGTGCCGGGGGTAGAGCAAGCCTGTAGGCCACCTCGCCTACTCCTTCCACAACATCGAACGACCCAATAAATCGGGGACTTAGCTTGCCCCACCACCAAAGCAGATGACGCCTCTCCTTGGCGACACTTTGAGGAACACATGGTCCCCTGCTTCGAACTCCAAAGGCCTTCGACACAGCCTTGCAAATGCTTCTGCCCACTTCCTCTGCCTATCCTGGGCAGCCTGCAAATGCCTCTGGATCTGGGCCACTGCATCAACAGTCTTCATGATCAACTCAGACCCCAAAAATTTCCTCTCGCCGATGTCATCCAACAGACTGGCGATCTACACTTGCACCCATACAGAGCCTCAAATAGTGCTGTCTTGAGACTCGCCTAGTAACTGTTGTTGTATGAGAACTCGGCTAACTGCACGTGATCTTCCCACGAACCTCCAAACTGAAGAATGCAAGATCTCAGAATGTCTTCCAGGGTCTGAATCATCCTTTTCGACTGTCCATCTGTTTGTAGATAGAACGCTGTGTTGTTGCTCAACTTAGTGCCCAAGCTCCTTTGAAGACTCTCCCAAAACTGAGAACTGAATCTTGTATCTTTGTCAAATATGATGCTGACAGGAACTCCATGCAGTCCCACAACCTCCTGAACATACTTCTTAGCCAAACTCTCAGTGGACTGACCCACTCTGAAAGGAATCAAGTAAGCACTCTTCATCAACCGGTCTACTAACCCAAATAGCATTATGACCCTTGGGACTTCTCGGCAATGCTGTCCCAAAATCCATCGTGATGTTCTCTCATTTCAACTCTAGGATTGGAAGAGGTTGCAAAAGTCCCGCGGTCCTCTGATGCTCTGCCTTCACTTGCTGACAGATCAAACACTGTGACACAAATCTCGCCACAGCTCTCTTCATATCGTGCCACCAAAAATATTGCTTCAAATCTCTATACATCTTCGTACCTTTAGGATGAATAGAATAGGGAGACCGATGAGCTTCTTCGAGTAAATTCTGCCTGACTTCACCCCTAGGTACACACAACCTAGCTCCAAAGCAAAGCGACCCGTCAGAATGAATAACCAAGTCAGTTCTCAATCCAGTTTCCACTTCACTTCGGAATTCCCTCAACTGTTGGTCACCAGCCTGAGCCTTCTTGATCTGCTCTATCATTGAATACTGCAACTGCAACACCATGCACTGCTGTGCTGAAACAGGAAGTATCACATCCAATTCCAACCTTCTCATATCCTCCACTATTTCCTTCTGCTTGGTAAGGAACACAACAGCAGGTCTTCTGCTCAAAGCATCAGGTACCATGTTCACCTTGCCCAGGTGATACTGCAAGTTGATATCATAATCCACCAGTAGCTCCAACCATCTCCTTTGCCTCATGTTCCACTCCTTCTATGTGAACATGTACTTGAGGGTCTTATGATCTGTGAAAATCTCGATTCTATTCCTAAGCAGATAATGCATCCATAACATCAGAGCAAAAATCACGGCTGCAAGCTTCAGATCATGCGTAGAGTAGTTCTTCTCGTGCGGCCTCAACTGCCTGGATGCATAGGCGATAACTCAGCTTCACTGCATCAGCACTGCTCCCAGACCTCTACCCGAAGCATCACAGTGGATCACAAAACTGTCTGAACTATCAGGTATAGTCAGTACAGGTGATGACGTCAACCGACCCTTCAATTCCACAGAAGCTTCATACATGGCCCATCCCAAACAAACTTCTGCTCCTTCATCAAATTGGTCAAGGGTCCAGCTATCTTCGAGAAATCCCGAACGAACTTCTGATATTACCCTGCCAATCCAAGAAAGCTTCATATTTCCGATGCTGACTTTGGAATCGGCCAATCCTTGACCGCAGAGATCTTCGACAGATCAATAGAAACACCATCACCGGAGATAATATAACCCAGAAAGGCAACACGGTCCAGCCAAAAACTCATATTTATAGAGCTTCCCATACAGCTGGTTCTCCCTCAAAGTCTGCATGACAACCCTCAAATGCTCAGCATGATCTTCCTAGTTCCGAGAATACACCAAGATGTCGTCAATGAAAACCACAACAAACTTGTCCAAAAATGGCGAGAATACCTTGTTCATCAAACTCATGAACACTGCTGGTGCATTGGTAACTCCAAACAGAATTACCGAGAACTTGTAATGCCCGTACCTTGTCTAGAATGCCGTCTTCTGAACATCTTCTGACTTCACCTTCTCCTAGTGATAATCGGAACGAAGATCCAACTTTGAGAAAACTGAAGCACCCCCCAATTGGTCAAACAAGTTGTCAATCCTCGGCAATTGGTACCGATTCTTCACAGTGACATTATTGAACTCTCGATAGTACGTGCAAAGTTGGCGACTACCATCCTTCTTATTGAAGAAAAAACTGGGACTTCCCAAGGTGAAACACTCGGCCTGATAAAACCTTTATCTAACAACTCCTGGACTTACACCTTCAGTTCTGCCAACTTAACTGGTGCCATGTGGTACATACTCTTCGAGATAGGTGTCGTACCCGACTGAACATCAATACTGAACTCCACGTCTCAATTTGGCGGTAATCCAAGTAATTCCTCTGGAAATACATCGAGGAAATTCCACACAACTAAGGGTGCAACATCCCCATCTGTGCACAACGACTTAGGTGCAGCAGCCGATGAGTTCATAGAGCTCTTGACACGTCCAAGCGGTGTCTCACCCGCATGAAACTCGAACTCTTGATGTCTAGGAAGCCTGAAAGTCACATTCTTCTCTCTGCAATCAATCATGATAAGAGTAACACCCAGCCCCAGAATAACATCAAAGCTATAATTGGGGATCACAATTAGATCATCCCTGAAATCCACACCACCTATCAGCAACGAACTTTGCTTGCACACCCTAGAACAGACAATGACACCTTCACCTGTGGTGATGTCCCAAGCTGCGGGCATGGAGTTGCTTGTCAAACGATGCTGATCAACAAAGCGAGAGGAAAGAAAGGAATGGGTAGCACTAAAGTCAAATAGAACATGAGCAGGAAGAGATAAAACTAAGATGACACCTAAAAGATGATCAAAGAGTAGGAATGAGGTGAAAGCAGGATATATGCACAAATAATTGTACAAAAGAAAAGGAATAACATGCAGAAATAAAAAGAATGGATGTTTTCAAAATCAAAAGAATATGGGTACGAAAAGAATGAATTTATACCCAATAAGGAATCAATGAATATGGACGAATGGAAGAGACGAAAGAAAATAAGAAATGAAGAAACTGGATATGAAGGGACCAAAAAGTGGATCAAAAGAAGATTAGTACCCAGATTATATGTTGGTTATTATATGTTCATGTGATCAGTGTGGTGTGCATATTATTGAGTTAACCTAGCTAAGCCAAACTTGACCTAACATATTAGCTAAACATGACTAACACATTAGCCAAACCTGGGCTTTGATACCACAAAAAACCATGTAACGCCCCATTTCCCAAAATACGGAAATAAAAGCAGGTAACAAAGGCCCAGAGAATGATGTAAGTATTATCCATAAGCTGTACCAGTCTAACTCAACAATATAAATAATAATCATAAGCACGCAAGAGTAAATAATCACATAAATGAAGAATAACTTCAATAATCAATGAAATAATCCAAAACATAATATCCAACATCTGGAAAAACAAATTTCGGGTCATAAAAGCCCAAAAACAA
>CM030366.1:85061214-85360260 GCA_017893485.1 Hemerocallis citrina
GTCGATTTGGCCGGCCTCCAAAGATGCACACACACTAGCACACCTCAATCTTTCTCTAACTCTCAATCTTTTACTCTGTAGTGTAGGTCTCTCTTATAATGAAAAATAGGTGCAAGAGTAACTTAGGAAAAGGGGGGGTATTTATACAAGATTTTAGGTGGATTGAATGGCTAGGATTAGATCAACTAGTTAGAGATTAAGAGCTAAGATTAGTTTGGAAGTTTCCATAACCATCCATGAATGAGTTAACCACCTCACCACTACTCCCATCTCTCCCTCTCTCTTGATTCCATCTGACCACTCCTAATGGAGTGTTTTGCACACTCTTGTGCATGCATGTGCAAGTGCAATGCAAACTAGCACCCCTACAAAATTTTGTTCATGCACTTATAATTAATTATTTATTTAATTAGTCAACCACACAAGTTGGGTTAATTAAAAGAGAATTTAAACTAAATGGGCTTACTATTGGGCCAAAAGACCATGGGCTCAAATAATTAAAATAATTTATTAATACAGTGGGCTAAAAGACAATTTTGGGCTTTAGATTTCAATTAGGCTTTAAAAGAAAATAATTTTTTGGAAAATTAAGGGAGAACAAATACTATAAAAATATTTTATACGAAAAATTATACAAATGAAATCATACGTGCAAAACACGTAAAATCACAAAAATATCTCATAAATGAAACTAGGGTGTTACATGAGGCTTGATATTTCACTACTTGAGGCTTGATACTTCACTTTTGAGGCTTGTTTACTTGATACTTGAGGATTGATACGTGATACTTGATTTCTTGAGGCTTGTCCTTGAGTACACTGCCCTTTATGGTCCACCATGAAATCTGAAGCGAAACTGTTTGAATGTAGCAACCATGTAGTAAAAGGATGGATGCATGAAGTGCTACCTTGATAGTAATAAATGCATGAAGTGCTACCTTGATAGTAATAAATGCAGGATTTGACATGACATAATACATGATACATGAATACCTGTTACATGCTTGCCTGTTACATGTTTACGTGCTTGCTTGATCTTGATACTTGTACTTGGTATTCGACACTTGATACTTGTTGCTTGTTTACATGATACTTGTTCACTTGACACTTGATACATGCTATTTGTACTTGTTCACCTTACCATGTTAGTTGTTATACTTGATATCATGCCTATTCCATGTTATTAGCTAGTTTTCCCCATGTACTTGTATCCTGCATTACAAGCGGCCCGTAACTTGCATTGATGGGAGTTTGTTTTATTTTTCCTTTTCCTACAATTTATCAAATTGCAGATTTTGGAGATTAGCTGCCAAATGGAATAGGCGAGATGGGATACTAGATGCTGGAATTTTGCTATTATTATTTCTTATTGCTTGTTTTGAACAATTGTATTTTGTACTTGAATTTATTTGTATTTGGGCAATGTGACCCAGGATATTGACTTATTCAAATCTGGATATATTTGAGATTAATATTTTGGTTTCAAATATTCTTGTTGATATTTTGGTTCATATATGCATACTTGGTTGATTGTTTTGTTTCTGACTCTGATTATTCTTGTGAATGTTGTAAAGATTCTTGAACAGCTTATGGATGATGAAAATCATTCGCTGGGCTTTTGTCGCGTATCCGTATTCCGTATTCTCTTTTGGGAAGCGGGGCGTGACAAAAATAGTTCATTTCTTTCAAAATACGATTTGTTCCTTTAGAAGTATAAAAATTTTCCTGATTGAATTTCTTTGATATTTATACAGTAATTTAAGATTTTAAAAACCATTTAACTTCAATTTTTTTATATAAAAGTCTATTCTTTTATTTGTACAAAATTGGTCACAAAAACCTTTATGTCCTCTTAATTTGCCTCTTTTCAAAGAGAAAACTCTAATTTGATAATTCTCAAGTGGATTACTCTTTATTAAACTAATAATTTCCTCATTTTCTTCTTTTATCAATAAGAATTCAATCTTTCTCTTAACTTAGCCCTAACTACAAAATGTTCATTTCTTCTTTTTTTCCAACAAAACATGTAAAATTTGGGGATTTTTGTATCAATCTTATTAACAATAAACATGTATGATTTGTTACACAATCTACTTTCATAACATGGAGATTTGCTCATAGTTCACATTATATAAACCACACATTCCTTCAGATTGCATTTTTCCACATTCATAAATATCTCAGCATAAAGATTCATATTTTCTTAATTAGCCAACAAGTATATTATCAAGTTATCACAACAATATTTCTATTCACATCATTCAATCAATTTTACTACTTATTTCATGCAATTTCACATGTGTTCATTTTCTCCTTAAACGTGGTACTAACATAAAGTAATATTTTCTTTTCTTGTTTATTCTAACATGATCACACACATAAACCTGTCATGGTAACTAGTTAGAAGTTGGAGAAAATTGCCCACCTTTAATGGAGAGAAAAATAACAAGAACTCCAAAAGGATCTCCTAGAATGAACAAGTGAGGACTTCTCCTCCTAGATCGAGCCACCAATTGACTTCTCCTCCTAGCTTGTATGCAACCCGAGCCTTCACCATTGCTTCTTGAAGAATGCCGGCCACTTCTTGGATGAAGAACACACACTAGCAATCAATCTTTTGACTCACAACTCTTCTAATCTTTTACTCACAATCTTGTCTTTCTTTCTTTCTTTTTTTCAATTCTTTTTCAAGTGTAAATGTGAGTGAATGAGAGGGGGTATTTATACTAATTTGGAGTGCAAATGGAGGGCTAGGATTTCTTTAAATGGTTAAGGATCAAAGGCCAAGATGAATTAGGGAGTTGTAGCAACTACCTATGATGGAGCAACCACCTCCCCACTTCATCCACCTCTCCCTCTCTCTTTGATACAACCCGACCTACTCCCATGGTGCAATTGCACGTGCTAGTGTAATGCACGTGCAAACTAGTACCCCTACCAAAATTTGTTCATGCAATTTTAATTAATTGTTTACTAAATTGGTCTACACTACAAGTTAGGTTAATTAAAAGATGAATTAAATTAAATGGGCTCACTAATGGGCCAAAAGACCATGGGCTCTAGTGAATTAATTAAATTAATTATAATGGGCTAAAAAGAGATAATTAGGCCTAGGATTTTATTTAGGCTTTAAAAATAGATCTTTTAGGAAATAAAGAGAATAATTACTAGCTCATGCTATAAAGAAATATTTTTCTTTAGAAAAATGCATATGAAATTATACGTGCAAAACATGTAAAATCACAAACTCTTATAAATAAAAAATTTCAGGATGGTACACATAATCTTTTTAGAACTGCGAAATAAATATATTTGGTTGTATATACTTGATCTCCAGATCAATAAGCAATTCGAAAATTTCTATTGCTCCGATAGACTAATACTATTTGTAACAAACATTTCTATTGTCAAGATCAATAAGCAATTCTAACAGAGTTAGTAGTTTTATATAGCACCCGGTTTTACATACACCTGCTATAGTAAGAGTCTCAGATCCATAAATTTGATGAGTTCTATTGGTTATGGTTGTAGGATTTGCTATTACTGGTCCATTGGAAAAGAATGTGCTGACCTGTGGCCAAGGATTGCTGGTTCTGTCAATGCCATTATTTAACTGTTGATGCTATTTCGTGAATTTTGGCTTTGTGTTCTTAATTTTGTGATCTCTAGACTTTTGCAGTTTGTGTTAGGCTTATTTTTTGTTATTATTGAGATATTTCTGTTTGAATTTGTTATGAGGATTTAATTTTTCTTAATAGATATAATTGTCTAGGTTGGAGTTTAAATTTCAGTGTTTATTGATAATGATAATATGCTGTCTTTATAATCAGAAGCACCGAACATAAAAAAAAAAGATATTTAGTTATTTTATCCCTAAAGGGACTTATCAAGTGAGTTCATGACATTCAGTCTCTCTATAATATTGAAGGATAATGTAAGTGTTCTTCAGATTGCTAAAGTATATCCTCGCTTGTCTCTTGTATTAACAGGAAGGAGAATTTACAAGGCATCGATAAATCTCAAGTGTATGAATAATGCAACCTTCTTAATTATATACTTGTTCTTTATTACACTTGAAGGGAGCATACTTGATTGTATGAAGTGTTGATTTGTTAATTTTCTTCTTGCACTTGAATGATCATGCAGAAAGACAGCTACTGGACATAACACTTACAGACCTAGGTAGGGTTTCTACCTTTAGGAAAGTTCACATCCATAATTAATTTTTGGTATACATGTTTTGATTGTTGAAATTGATCTCAGGATTTTATTGACTAAAAGTGTTGTGGTGGCTAATGCGTCAAGCAAACCCATCAAAGTATGAAATTCATTCTTTTCAAATTTTCATGTACAACCAACATTTTTTTGTTTCTAACTGCATTTTCATATTTGCTTATTTATATGAGCAACCAATGTTTTGGGATGTTTCCCGTAAATTGGGTCTAATTAGAACTGGGTTGGGTTTGAGTAAAGTAAACCCTGACCCATTCTATGAATTTAACTTAAACAGTTGGGTTCTGGGTCGAAAACCATGACCCTAATTCAACCCATTTACTTATTCAGTAAAATTATCTGAGTCCTTAGTATTCAAATATATTGCATCCATGACTTAAAACTTTTACATAAAAACCTACAAATTAACAATGCAGTCCCTAATTATAATCAGTTCTTCTCCCACATAGCAGATCCTACAACATTTCTATTCTCCAAAACAGTTTTACATAGAAGATCCTACAACCATAGCCAATGTAACAGAGTCAACATGTCCTAGCTTGTTAGATTTGGTTGGCTAAGTTTCAACTGAGAGCATAAACAGATGTTGTGCAGGAGATAAATTTGTTAATATATAAATGGGAAACAGTAAGAGCTTGCAATAGTGACAACACCAGGTCAGTGGCGAAACCTCCGTAACTCAAATTATGAACAAATACTTAGAACAAAGAATGCAGTTAGTAAGATAATCAAAGTAAGTGTTTTATATTACCTAAAAGCATATATAGAACATGTAAATGTAAATGTTATGTGACCTTATTCCATATATACAAATTCAAAAAATGTGACAATTAACATACAGTGTAGTGAAATTTATAAATAATGATAGACTATGCTAAACTGCACATCCTAATAGCTCAAGTTTAGATTTCATGCATGTATGCCTTTATGTTATACATCAAAGTCCACTAAATATTTAATTCAGAAAGAACTTCGAATACTGTATCAAATCTTGTAAAGAAATAAAACTCTTGTTACTAATAGTGGTGAGTAGCCTAATCAAGTCTATAGAATGACTCTCTAAACAAATGTAATTAGAATGTTAGATACTCTTAAAAATTAAGTTTTCTAGCAACTATTCAAAACTCAATCCCACACCCAGTTTCTAAAGGAACTCTCAATTTCCTTCGAGGAAAATTTTTAAGGCTAAGTGAGCAACCCAAATTTCAGGTACAATAACTAAAATATCCAGACTATAAGCGAAGTCTAAGAGTAAGGTAGATGCACTTCCACTGATTCATAATGTAACCCTATAAATAGATGAAGTTTTGAAACCTTGAAGCTATTACCTCTATGACAATGTCGCAATCCTCGCAATATCTTTACATCCTACATGTAACTAACTAATCTAGTTATAACTAATCAAGATCATAAATTTACTCATAATATAATAAACAACACTAATTGCACATTTAATACGAAAAAGTGTTCAAATCTAACAATAACAATGCACAAATTACCTAAAATTAGCAACAGTAAAACCCTAATCTTTAATTTCTTAAATAATTCAGCTTCTCATCTAGTGTTCTTGATCGATATCCAATTTCAATCAAACAATTCAGCTTTAATCAATCATGTTTAAATTTAGCTTCTCATCTTTAATTTCAATCTCAAACAATTCAACTTCTCATCTTTAATTTCTCAAACAATTCAGCTTCTCAAACAATATAGTAAAAAATTTCATGGCTTGATCTTAATATGCTGACCATATTCCTATGATTACTCAATAATAAGATTGATAAGTGAAAAAGAAGTATGATTGAAGAGTTTCTCAGATTTTTGTTTATCTCTTTCATTATCTAGATAATTTCGTTGTAGTAGTATCCAGTTTTGATGCAACAAAAAAATTGGTGTATATTTCGATCTTGATGTTGAACTAACCATAAAAGGTTCCTTTAGAAAATTGCTTTCATGGTCGTGTTTCCTTATTTGGATTCATGGTGTTAGCTCTACATCGAGAATTCGAGATATTATTCTCATGGGTTGCGTAGTAAAGGAATAATGTTGAATCTGTAAAACCCAATTCGAATTCATATCTCTAGTTATTTTAGTTAAGCTGTACATAATTGTCATCTATAATTAGTCCCAGGATTATGATTCTAGAAAAGTTCATTAAGCATACAAAATCACAATACAATAGCAAGTAATTCAAGGAACTTGAGCTTAAACATGGTAAAAAAGACACAGAAGTATGCAAAAATTGTCCATAAGAAAAAAAATAGTCAAGCATTTAAAAATTGCAAAGCCACATCAAAAATTTGTTTTAAAAATGAAAAAGAATTATTAGCAATTAAGTCACAACAGTTCCATTATATAATTGGCAAATTCATTACCCAATAGGGAAAGAACAAAATAAAGTTATTAGTACACATGAAATAATTGATCATCATCATCCAGAACACTACCAAGTTCCCTATTACAGTTCCGCATTCGACTTGACTTCCTCTATCTCCACACATTGATGTTTATCCATCATAGACAGGAAGCAAGCATACCTGACGTAAGACCAAGGTAAAGGCTGTATGTCTGAGTAGTTCGATTCCTCTTAATAAAACATTGGAACGGGAAGTCCCTTGGGCCCGGCTGCAAGTAATATAAGGACAGTTTAAGAAACACTACTTCACAATTGCAATAAAATAAAATAAAATAAAATATTATATATTGTTTCGCAATTGCAATACTAAACTATGGCTAAATCCGGCGATTACATTCAAGTAGCTAAAATCTGGATACTGTAGTTAACTTCTTTAGTTAGAGTGAATATAAGAAAGACCGTGTCTTTCCATAATTACACCTCTCTCAAAAAAAATACTCAAGCCAGAAACTATCCTACATATAATTGTAAGTGCAAATATGAAGTATCCAAGTGTAAAATGAAAGGATGCTATTCTACAATACAATTATTTCAAATCTAACTTATCACAGTGCATTGTTAAACATCTAACTCATCTTCTATATTCAACTTCTGTATTCAACTAACCAACTTCAGTATTCAACTTTTATGTAATAAATCTAACTCATCACATATTCTACAATTATTTCAAATCTTACTCGTCACAGTGCACCTCTCTGATGACAATCTAACTCATCACAGACAAAGAAAGAATGAATCAACTTCTACAAAGTATTACGAAAATATTGCACAACACAGTGCACTGTTGAACAACCTACTAACTTGATCTCCAAATCTAACTCATCAACATTCAACTAATTAATTTCAAAGCAAGAAACAACATACTCAAAATCCTGTGAGTCTGCGATTTCGCGAAATCATGAATCCTCCTCACCGAAATCAACGGCGGGAACACCTATAAATATTGAAATGATCACAACTTTATCATCCAAGATTAAACTTTAGCTAGCGACTAAACTTAAAATTGTTTGAGACATAGACTAAACTTAAAATTTGGATGTCTACAGTTCGATATTTTGTCCATATTACCACATAGTCTTTCATTCAAAAGGAGTAATGGAAGGGTTGAAGACCATATTACCACATAGTCTTTCATTCAAACGGAAAAGCTTGATATTTGATCTAACTTCTTAAGGAATTTACATACTTAAGGGAAACTCACATAAGAAATTTTTAGCTACTCTAACTCTAAAAGTAGTTTTATCATCCATCACTGCTTCTATTCTTTGTAAATAGAAAATTCAGTGCACGTGCCAGATATCCAATTATATAGTTATACTATGACCGAAATAGGTAAAGAGCTATAATTACTTGATCATCCCCCCATGACTTGTTAGTGTTGTAGATGACAGCAACTCCAAAGCTCCTAGCAGGATTGATGCCTGTCCATGAACACTGCAAACCCTATTGGAAGTGGAGCTAACACCTGCAATATTGTAGTTAAAAATAAATTATATTATTCACATTAAAACTAAAGAAGATGATTGTGGTAATTAAATTTTACAATGACTGAAAATTAAAGTATCAAATTCTTGGAGTAGAAGTTACAGCTTTAGAGTTTCTCTATTCCTCACTCTATCCAGTCAAATTTATTGTGAAGTGACATCCAATTGCTGATAGAGAAAATTGTTAGGAAAATTTTATACATATAATTTTTAGCAAAATCTTGACATATAAACTATAGGTAGAAACATTTCAAATTAATCAGATTTTTAATTACATTGTGTTTATGTTAAATAGGAAACATGCCTTTCATTTATATACATGCTCAGCCCTCATCTAAGTAAAGGAAACTCAAATAAGTAACATAATAAATATTGGTCTTTATGTTTTCTATACCATCTATATGGTAGAAAACATTCACTAATTGACCAATGAAAGGAAAATATAAACAACATAAAAGATCAACGTATAATTTATAATTTATTGAAAAGAGTACTATTCCTACGTTGGCTCAGAGCATAATGTATAATTTCTTCAGTGAAGCTTTTATCTCCAGTATGGGTTTATCTGAGAATGTCCGAAATCTCAAGGAAATATGCACAAAACTGGATAGTAGTGTGAGTACCTCTACAACTAACCCTGCCAAAAGGGAGGAGTACTTATCACAGATATTAAATCAAGTTTTAATGGAACTTAATGGAGCTGAGTCTATGTCCACATTTGAGTTTATTGAGAATGTATTATTGAGTCTATTTCTCCGGCATGATTAATTTATTCTCACTCTTTGTGATATTAGAGAGTTCATCCTGCAAAACCCTTAAACATGACTTTCCATCAAATAACCATCAAGTAAAAATATCTGATTGTATTTCCTGTAAACCTAACTATAAGTAATCTCTAATTATGTTTCCTGTGAACTGTAAGGAAAATGACTGGTAATAGTGTGGACACGTCTGTTAAGTATCAAGAAATGGATAATTAAACTTCCTAATGCTGGAGTGTTTATTTAGCAATCTAAGTAAGTTTGCCAACGCAGATTATCTTGTTCAAATTATAGAATAAATAAATTAAAATTCATTTCCCAACCAAACAAACAAAGACCTACGCATCCTGTGATTATGTTGCATGTACTCGGCTTAATCCACCGAAACTTTCTTTTCAAGATTGGATCGAAGAATCATGCTTAGTATTTCTGAGAGACGTATAGAAACTATACAAATCCTTTACCTAGGCAAACTTAGGTTCAAGCAATAGTTATAGTATTCCCCTAGCAATCTTTAAGCCGAATCCAACATTAACCAGCGCATGAATCAAAATGGGTTTCAACAAAGATTGGGCCATAAGAAAACATTTATTACTACTCAAATTCAGGCTATTGCGAAATGTGCTTTATTCATGCAAATAGAATATCAATTTAGTTGTGTGAAATGGGTGCCCATGTTACCTTAGTGCCATTTCATTAAATATGAACAATGTGATAATAGTTTTACGATTGGATCGTTGATATTAAACAACCCATGATTTATTAGTGAGAGTTTATTGATAAACGTTGTTATATACTAGAGAAGAGCTTCCCATAGACATAGAAGTTCGGTAGGCATTCTCCAAATTATCCTAATTAAATAGATTTTAGATTGGCTGCAAGGAATTACATTTTAGTGTAGGTTTCATGTAAATGCATGATTTATACAAATTACCGTTCCTACATTTTGTTAGTTTTTTGTTATATGTCACTGCCATTCAACTTCAATCAGGAAATGAGAAATGATTACTTTCTCTAGTCGAGAATAATCTGGTCTCAACCACTTATTCTCCAATAATAGTTACTGCTTATGGTGTGGTGTTAATCAGGACTTATTAACAGGAGGCGAGGCCATTATCAAGATTTGTATATGTTTTAGGGACCATTAGAAGCTTACATTTCTTGATGATTGCTCTGTTCGTCAGCACTTTCCTGTGCGTTTGAGAGTTCCTCTATGACCACAACATGAAACATACATTTGAGAATTGAGAAAATAAATTTCAAGGTGCCATGGGAAAGTTTTATGATTTCACATACATCTCCAGTTATTATTCAGAAGAAAGTCAATGATCCAATAATATTTATGATTATCTCTAGAAAGAAAAAAACGATATGTAAACATACGAATTCTCAAGCTAGACATAAAATAAATGCAGTGGACTTCCTTTTGTTTGCAATCTATCCCTAATGAGTATGTTGACATAGGAAGAAATCACTTCCAAACAATATAGTGAACAATGCAACCAAACTATCTTTTACATGAAAAAATTAGTATAAGCACCTTCTTAATTGCTTTTTTGGCCGCTAAGCTTTCGGTTGAAAGTTTCACCTCTGTAACAAATTGGAAAAAATTACAATTAACCTAAATTCTAACTACAATTAACCTAAAATTCAATCTACAATGCACCTAAAAATATAATCCAAATCTAACACAAACCCAACAAAACGAATGCAGTCAGTAGTCGGGATCAACTAAATATAACACAAACCCAACAAATTTTGTGCAGTGAAGTAAACCTGAGATGTAGAGACGGTGAAATCGGTGTTCGGGATCAACTCAGGCTGTGGTCGGGATTAACTCAGACGGTGAAATTGGGGCTTTTGGTCTATGAGAGCGAAAGGGAGGAGTAGGGGGGTCACGACTGGAGGTGGGGGGGTGCTGTGTGGTGACATGAAGGTTCATCGGCGGGAGGGCGGTGCTCAAGAGGTACCGGAGGGAGAGAGAGCGAGGGGGACTGTGAGAGAGCAGGGAGAGAGAGAGCGGGAAGAGAGAGCGGAAGGGAGCAGGGGGGTCGCGACTGGAGGTGGGGGGTGCTGTGTGGTGACAGGAGGGGTCATCGACATGAGGGCGTCGCTCAAGAGGTGCCGGAGGGAGACAGAGCGAGGGGGACAGTAAGAGAGAGCGGAGAGAGAGAGAGAGCGGGAAGAGAGAGGGAGACAGAGTGAAAGAGAGAGAGACAATGAGATTGTGAGATTTCGGGAAAGAGGAAGAGAGTGTGTATGTGTTTTTTGAAATTGTGGGGTTTGAAATTGCGGGCGGAAAAATATGTTTTGTGAGAATCAATCTGGGCCGTTGGTTTTAGGGGAGATTGAAGCATAGCCACTTGATAGCTTTTTTTGTAATTTATTATATAGATAATAATATGTATATATTATTATTATTATTATATTATATATTAGTATGTATGTATATGTATACAGTCGTATGTATCAGAGTATATTATGTACCTATATAGTGTGTATGTATATGTATGTATATGTATACAATATATATATATATATATTATATATATTAATAATAATAATAATTATTTATATATATATATATATATATATATATATATATATATATATATATATATATATATATATTATTATTATTATTATTATTATTATTTATATGTTTATTATAGTAAATTATTTTATATTATTATATATTATTATATATCAGTATGTATGTATTAGAGTATATATTGTATATACATACATACAAACCCATACGTACTATATATATAATAGTATCCAATATGGAGTATTTATGTATATGAACTGATGCTTGTATTTATGCATTTGAACTGATGCTTGATTATAAAATTGACGACTGATGCTTGATTATTTATGCATATGAACTAGTTGGCATGACATTGCAATGCAGCCCTAGTGATATCATATTGCTTGATATATTTGCAATTTTAGAATTTTTTTCTTATTAAAAAGTGTGTTCTAAGCCTACTATGCTTTGAAATGTTAATTTTGTTCAGTTAATAGTTGTGCTATAATGCAACAACAAATCCTTTAGGTGTGATAAGCCATGTTTTCATTGTTTTGGTTTCAGAATGAGAAGAAGTAGGAGAAGCAGCAACAGCCAGTAGGAGAAGCAACAACAGCAGTGGAAGTGGAAGAAAGTTTAGGAGAAGCAGCAGCTATAAGGAGAAGAAGAGAAAGGATAAGAGATTTAAGAAGAAGCATGAGAAGAAGAACAAGTTTAATACTTTATGTCTGTTGTTAATTCTAGTTATCGAGATTGTTCACTTTGTTAGTATGTAGTAGTTATAGGAGTGAGTGTAAGTTGTTAATTCGATAGAAATTCTATGTAATGCTTGAGCTTAGTGTAATGGATCATTCTTCTGAGACATTAAAGTTATTTTTGGTTTGATATTGGTTCGTTGTTGGTTTATATATCTGGGTTTTATTTTATGTTCTTGCAATTCATCAAAATAAATCCTAACTGATTATATGTATACTGTTGAGAAATTTTTTGATTATATGTACACGCTTGTGAAAGTAGAATTTCTAGCTCTAAAGAACTTCAATATGTATGGTGTTAAGGACTTTATTTGTATGGTGTATTCGAGTTTGTAGATGCTGGGCTTTGGTTACTTCATGAAGATTTATCGCCATCTTCTTTCTTCTTCTGCTGTAAATAGTTCCAACCCTGCACTCTTGAAGTCTTGTGTTGTGAGGAACCAATTAATATATAATGGTTGAACTCTTTTTCATTTTCATTCGGCACATTAATCAAGAGTTTCTGTAGTCAACCTATTTGAGCTTAAATTTGTTTTATCACATATGGGTGTTGAGCTCAAAATCTGAGCAACATCGAAATTCATCTTTATATTCATTATCAGTAGTGAAATAAGAATCTAGTAACAATTTGTCAATCCATTGTAAACAAAAATAATCCAAACAACACTTTAGATTATCAGAAAAATTTATTCGACATTTCAAAAGACAAAAAAGCCAACTGAGAATTCAACGATTCCATGAAGAAAGCTAAATTCCTAGTAGTCTACTTGAACACTTTGAACCTCAAACCCAGTTATGCAAGAGTGCAAAACAACATTGCTTTCGTCTGCTGCATCAAACCAAAAATCTCATCTTATGTTCAAGAAGAAACAATGCTTCCGGCAGGATATATTGGAAGAAATAAAAGCCTGTCTTATATAATATACATAGCAAAAGCAAAGACGTAGCAGTTTAATTAAAATATAATTGACCAATATGAATAAGAAATGCTCAAATCCATCCAAATCCATCGAGACATTATTATTCATCAAAATATAAAATTGTGAATGTTGTTCGCACTTGATGCACACATTTAAGTTTAACCACAACACAGTAAACACTACTCATAGAAAAAAACAACTTTAAACAGTAGCAAGAATAATAGTGTCACGCCCCGCTCCCCAAAAAGAAATACGGAATACGGATACGCGACAAAAGTCCAGCGAATGGCTTTCACCATTCATAAGCTGTAAAGATCTTTACAACAATACATAGAAATAAACAAGAATAGACAGGAAATAATCAACCACACTTGCATGAATAAATTTCTAAATCAACAGAATTTACTTGAAACAAAAATACTTAATATCAAATAAACCAGATATGAAAACAACAAGTCACATGTTCCGGGACAAAAACGCCCAATACAAAATCCAAGTAGCAGCAAATACAATTTATTCAAAAACAGGAAAATAATCTCAAGCAGGAGCTCTAGCCAAGCCTAGAACACTTGGTCACTTACACCTTCAGGCAGCTGGTCACCGAGATCTGTAAATTGACAATTTGAAGGAAAAGAGAACAGGAAACAAAATGCCCGTCAGTGCAACTTACGGGCTGCATGTAGTGCAGGCAACAAGTACGGAAAATAGATAAGGAATATACAGAGTAGAAATAAGAAGTAAGTACTGAAATAAGCATGGAGGGGATGTGCAAGCAAAATAGAGCTACCAACTCTTAATCCAGAACAGAATCAAGTAACATGTTAAGATAACAGGGTGCAAGTATCAAGTATCATGTATCAAGAAGGATGTAACAAGTAACAAGTAACAAATGTCAAGTAGCATGTTCAAGTAAGTAACAAGGATTAGCAAGTGATCATATTGTTTTCAAGTCTTGTATCTAATTCTATCTAGATAACACTTCATGCGTCCCAAAATTTTACCACATGGTTGCTACACAGAAAAGTTGCATTTAGATTTCGTAGTGGATTATCTAGGGCCGTGTACTCAGGTAGAAAGTATCAAGTAGTCACGTGTCAAGTAATCAAGTGTCAAGTATTTCGTGTCAAGTATCAAGTACCAAGTAGGATCTACGGATCCCTTTCAGAGTACACATTTCTACATTTTCCACCACTAGATCTTTCCCTTAACCCCGGCATGATTTCTTGTTATTATTATTAGAGAAAGCATGGATGTGCACGAACAGGGCAAGATAACATGGCAAGAAATCTAGGAACAAGTTCAAGTTGGGTAGAAGACATGAACGGGTGATAAAATAACTCATAATAGACTAAGACAACGAGACTTTCAATTCTGGACAGCAAGACATAGCTGCACCAAATCTGAAATTTCCATTGCCACAAGAATACAAACCTAGACCCGTTAGAAAATCTAGAAAGTAGACCCTCATCCGAATCCAGCACATATACACAAGTCACATAACAAGTACATATATAGGGCTCAAAACAGTATTTTACACATAATTCAAGTTCAGCCAGAAATGAAAAGTTGTATTTATAAGCATGAAAAAGGCATAAAACCACCATAATTAAATCTATAAAAAATTTGGAAGGTTCCCTAGCATATCTAGCCTCGGCATATAAAATTTCATAGTCAAATTAATTTGGAAGACAAAATGATACAGCAAACTTATGAATCTGAAATTTTAGACACATCAGTACTAAAATAGTGATAATTCACAAAATACAACTAAAAATTCAAATCCGTCAAAAGGGTTGTAAAATAGACATACCATGCTATATTTCATGTCACAAAGTTTTAATCAAAAGTGACTAGAATCGGGTTGAAAATAGAGTTTTTTACTGAACATCATGCAGTTTGGAAGTATATTAATTTGTTTCGCAGGCATGAAATAAGTTATAAGAGTCATTAAACAATTCTAAAAAAATTAGGGGTTGATCCCAGGCATGTCTAGGCAAACTCAGAAAAATATTAAATCCAAATTTTACTTTTAACATCAGTTTTAAAATAATAAAACATGCAGCGATCTAATAAATCAGAATCTGGAAATTACGACACAGCTGCAGTAAAATAACAATAACTCAAACATCAAAAATCGAAACTGACATCCATCGAAAGTTACGAAAAATAGACATCGATGCCTATGAATCATATTCACAAAATAATTTATTTTACTTACCATAACAGGAAATAAAACGTTGAACCAAATCAGGGTAGCAGCAAAACGAAATCTCTTTTCATGCATTTAATCAAACAAATCATATGCAATAAATTCAAATTAGAATATAATGCAAAATATGATATATTAGATATTCAAATCAACATAACATGGTTAATAACAAGTCCACTACGATGTAACAGGTCTAGCACATCAATCATGTAACAAATCAACAACATATCATACATCACGCACAAGTATACATATACGTCAAGAAAACTATCTATATCTAATTATTCTCATGTAGTGGTGTATGTGGGACAACTTATTATGATGGGTCAAGACAACGAATGGATCAAACGAATGGGGTCAAGATTTAACAAGGGATCATCATGAGAAACGAACACAAAACGAAAGCAAGACTACATGCGGTAGTTTGTACTTGTATACAAACAAAAATACTATACAAGTTACTTGCCTTAACGCAGATGATGAATCTGACGAGAAATAGAATAACGGGAACGGATCCCGACACATGAGCATGAACACGACTCAAGCACGCGAGAGGAGTTGTGGGATTGGACGGTCCAGATGTAATCTATTAGGTCTGATCTCAATCAAGAGGAGATCAAGGTAATGGTGATGATCACGATCACGAGGGAATTGGGTGGCTGAGATTCAATAGCGATGATGGAGGTGATGCTGCACTGGGGAATGGTGTAATACCCTGAATTTTTATTTAATGAGAATTGTTGATTTTTACGTGTTGTGCACGTACAAATTTTGTTTGTAAATTTTCTGACAAAAATATCTCTTATAACATGAAGAAATAAACAATTTTTTTTCTTTCTCTTTATTTTCTAAAATCCTATTTTAAAAGCCTAAGATTGTTTTTCCAATTTAAGCCCACCCTAAAAATTAAAAAAATTTATTTTGAACCATGAGCCTAAAGCCCACTATTGTTGAAGCCCACAAATTAATTAATATTTTAATTGTCACAACTTGTCATGTAGATACAATTAGTAGACAATTAATTAATTAATTTTGGTACAACTTAATAATGGGGGGTACTAGAAAGGGCACGTGCACACACCAGAGTGTGCATTGCACACCCTTCTAGGGGTAGCCGGATTGTGGAGAGAGAGAGAGGGATAGTGGGATGAAGTTGAGGGGCGGTTATGTGATCATGGAAGTTACTACAATTTTCCAATTCATCTTGGTCCTTAATTTCTAACTCCTTGATTAAATCCTAGCCATCTATTCTCATCTTAAAAGTGTATAAATACCCTTATATTTCTTCTCATTAGTACATTACACAATTCATTAAGAGAGAAAAGTTAAGTGAGAAAAAGATTGAGAGGCATTAGTGAGCAAAAGATTAGAGTGTACAAAATTGTGTGTGTTCCAACCTAGAGGTGGCCAGCCAATCATCCAAGGAGTACAAGGATGGCTCGGGTTCCATCAAGCTGAAGGAGGAGAAGGAAATTTGCAATACAACCTAGGAGGAGAAGACTACTTTCTTGCATTCTAGGAGCTTTCATTTCGTTTTCTCCAATAGGTGGGTACTCATGCTTCTAAAATCTAGATACCATGCTAGGAATGAATTGATGAAATTGTTAAGGAACAACTAGTTGGAATTGGACTCATGTTTGCTTAATTAGAGATGAGATGGTAATTTAAAAAAATGTTTGTTAAAATGGTTGCTAGTTGATTATTTGTGAATTGAAGTGTTAGAAACTATCATGATTGCCATGATAGATGTCTATGAGTTATGCTATGCGAAGAAATTTATGACTATGAGACAAGGGATGAATTGAATGCTTCATGTGGGATTGTTTGTTTAAATTAGAGTAAATTCTATTGTAGGAAAGAGGAGAATTTTGTGTTCTAAATTGATGTAGATGGTTAAATAATGAGAGAATGAAGAAATAAAGTATTTTTTGTAGAAATTTATATTATAAATTTTGTGAAAAGGAAATTGTTCTAACTGTCGAAATTATGGACATAGAACACTAAATGAGATAAAAAATGCATGTGTTATTGATAAATAATGAATTTAAAAATACTAATTTACCGTAATTGTATATACATTAAAACCTAGAGAGTTTTGACTCAAAAACAGAAGAAAAAGAACTAAAAACATTTTGGGAATTTGAAAACCCTAGTAGCACAGTCGACCGACTATATTGAAACAGTCGACTGCCCTGACTATTTATTTTCGAGTTCAAATCTTTGTGGAACAGTCGACCGATTATATTGAAACAGTCGACCGTCCTGATTATTTGTTTTCGAGTTCAAATCTTTGCGGAATAGTCGACCGACTTTACTGTAACAGTCGACTACCCTGACTATTGGTTTTCGAGTTGTAAATCCTCACAGAACAGCCGACTGTCCATGTTTTAATAGTCGACTGCCCTGAAGTTTCAAATAATATCTGAATTTTCGAGAGATAATTTTCTATAACCTGTGGCCCAGTATAAATAAGATTTTGAGGCTACTTTTGGCACAAAAAAAAGAACTTATTATTTTATTAGTTTAAATTGTCTTTGAATAAAGAAAAATACATGCCTTGTTTAAAAGAGTTTTGAAATGAGTTTTGGCAATGAAAGTGTGAATTTTTGATGAAATAACAGTACAGTAATTTCATGGGAAGAATAAATTATGAATGTGACAAGTTAGAAAAAAAACGAATTCTTTTGTTTATGCATGAGTTTGTACTTGAAAGTGAAATTGACCATTATGACGAATTATGAAAGATTTTATGAGCATAAATACACAAATGCTATGAACATGAAAGGAAAATTATTGTCAATCATGAAAAAGACTTTATGACTGTGAAAACTCGATTTTGTGATTGTGAATTGAAATTGAGAACTAGAGTGTAGTTAAGCCTCATACCGGCATTGAAAAGAGATATGCTGAAATGAAATTTGAGGCGAAAAGACCAAGATTGGGTCATGTTGAATAGATGATTGAGACCGATATAGTGGAAAGGCTAACTCTAAAGAATTGATTTTGTTCATGATTCAAATAACTAAGGATTATATACATAGTGAAGAGGTAATGAAAATAAGAGAAAAACACGAGTATGAGGGCCTCGGAGCTACGGTATGAGAGTATTCACAGGCTGTCTTCACGATGCGTCGTGACATGACGTGGATATGTCTCCAGGATTCCGTACCGCTGGCGACGCTCGTGGGGTGTTTGGTGACTGTGGGTGGTGTCATGTCCCATGACGGAGGCTGAATTGTCCATAGGTTCTTCACGATGCGTCGTGACATGACGTGGGATTCCCCTCCAGGCTGTCTGGACATGAGCTTGTAACTCATAGAACATCTAGGATACTTATCGTAGTTACAGTAGTAGTTTAAGACATGACGAGGGATTGAACCCTACAAGATGAAGAACGGTTAAGGGCTTGCCCTTTGACCTATGTAGTATGAGATGCATAGAATCTGAACAAGTGCGCATTAGTGTCATCTAATATAAATAACTGCATTAAGGACTAAGTGCACCGCACAACACGACATCAATAGGATAGTCCCTTGTAGTTTTGTCTGTGATCAAGCTGGTGGTTTGTTTAAGCATTCGAGAATCGTTATACTGTTTCGGCATAGAGAGAATAGCCGTGTATAATATTTCGTCGGTTGTAAGCAACTGACGCGCCCACAGTTTTATGCAGGGTAAAGTGATTAGCAAGACTAAAGAATGCATGCTGATTAAAGAATGATCCAAGTGTTTTACATTTCAATTCATGTAATTTGTTGTAAATTGCTTCCGCTGTAAATATGTAATGAAAGTGTAAACTCTGATGTAACAAAAAGTTTTAATTCCTTATAAAATTGTATGAAAGAAGTGTAAAGATCCTGTGGAACTTCGAATTTAGTCTGTTTTGGAATTCGGGGTGTTACAAATGGTGGTCGACGGTGCACAGGGGCAGCGATGGCAAGGGCGAGCGCGACAGTGGGGAACACGGCGGTTCGCGGCAGTGGGGGAGAGGCCATAGGTGGTGCTGCTAGCGTTGGAGGCTCGGGATGAGGAGAGCGAGGAGGGGGAGTGCTGGCTTGGGCAGCACAGGCATCGGGACGTTCACGAGGTGATCGCGATGGTGGTGCAGCGAGTGGTGCGATGTCGGGAAGGTGGCCGGAAGGTGAGGGGTCGGGGGGTAGGGGAATATAGCGGCTAGGGTTTTAGAGTATATGGGTGATTAGGGTTAGGGGGTGTTAACAGGGGATTAGGGTATTTATATAGTGTAGGGTTAATTAGGGTTTAGGATAGATTAGGGTACATATAGGATTAGTAGTTGGATAATGGGTAGCGGGTTTTACAGAGTAGATGTATAGGGTTACAGGGTTTCGGAGGGTTACATAATAGGGGTAGGGGGTGATAGCTGGGTTGGAGTAATTATGGTTTAATGATAGGATTATTGTTTGTGATTAGCAGGGTTTATATAGGAAAATAATTAGGGTTAAAGGGTAGACGGGTTGTAAGGCTATTGGGTTTAAAATACAATAAACAGTTAAGTTATAGGGTTTGGAATCAAATAATAATTAATTAGGCCATGAAATAAATTGATTCGGAATTAAACCATTCATTCGGAGACAATAATTTGGCAGAAATATTTAATCAAGAAGATTGAAAATCACAGAACTGAATCGATGACAAAATAGATGGATTTATTGTGAACAAAGAAACAATTACACGATAAGGAATACAATCAGGATAAATACTCAGAAAAGTAAATACAGTACATATTACAAGAAAAGGGGATACAGGAGTCACAAATAGCAAACAAGGGTAAGAACAATAGCAAAAAACGAATCAACAACAAGAAGTAGCAGCATGTAGCATAAACTTGTCGCAATAACAACATCAAGGACAGGAAGCAGCAGCATCTACCAAAAACAATAGCAAGAACATAACAATCTCAAGAAGAAACGCTGTAACAATCTCAGTTGGCTGAAATCACATACACTGAAATCATATACAACATAACATCCAATATACAATATTTCGTAAAGACAACAGTATTCACATAACAAGCATCATCAACACTGAAATAAACAACAATCATTCATCAACAACACCACTCATCCTCTCCTACAGCATCATCATGGACTCCAACCCATGCCAAAAATAAACATGAAATCATTTCAATGTTGAGGAAATATACAAAATAGGCTCAAAATATCAAGGCAAAAGTACAAAGTAGTACTAAGTTCAAGAATAGCATGAATTGAATTAGTAGTAAGCAAATGCACATGTATATCTCTTTCTTTGTTTCTCATTTCAATTTTCTTTTTTTAATGTTTATTTATCATATATGTTAGACACTTAATGATTATGATCCATTTCCTCATCTGGGTATTGATAAAAAACCAATCTTAGTAACTAAAGCCCCAATTTTGATGCAATTTGCATTGCATGAATGCCTTAAGAAGCTTTACTTGCTTACCCTCAGAATGATTACCTGTTATAAAGATCTTGGCTTAGTATCTCAATATTTTCAAACTTCATTCTACATAGAAAAATGAGATAATGAACATTAAAAAACAAAATTAAAAAAACAAGCTATAACTTAAAAAATATTTGAAATTAGTTGCAAATAAGAAATTAGCCTCCCACTTTCTATTGTAAACAATACAAAAATAAGACTGATATGAGTAAAAATAGAACTAAATCGGGACCGTTCAAATCAGGCACGAATCTTAAAGCTCTCAGGGGTAAAATGGTAATTTCACCTATAAACGGGTCCGAAAATGGAAACTGGGGCTTTTTTAAGCCTAATAACCTAAAAACAGGTCTGTCCTACTGGGTAAGGGCGACGACCCAATACAAACCAGCCCAGGTCATTTAAAGAGTAATTCAAATTCATGGTTATCTCTAAGAGACGGTTTAAACCAAATCTCTTATCATGAAACGATTTAAACTTTAAACTCTACATCTTATCCAAAAACACCGAGACATAGGGATAAATGATTATCTCTAAATTGTCTCTAAAGGCGACTATAAATACCCCTCTTCCCCCACCATAAAAAAGGTAATCAATATTTTTTCCACAAAGCGCTCTTTCATAATCTTCCTGGTTACTAACTTGAGTGTCAGAGGGTTAGTCGTCGGGATTCATCCCGGTGTATCGAACTTTTTGCAGGTCAACGACAGCAGCGAGAAATAGTTAAACGCCGGCCAGAAGTCAATAGGTTTGCCTTATTTGTTTCCAAAAGAATCTACAAATACATATGTTTGCTCCCACACCAAAATAAGCAGCAACAGATTGGCACCGTCTGTGGAAACAGAAAAAGCAATCTAGTCACATACCGCCGGTGAAGGTAGTTCCTAAGCCAATCGTCCGAAAGGAAAAGGGAAGGTAACGACGTCTAGCCGAAGAGCCACTCCTCTTCCTCCTCCATAACTCCAAGATCTTCTTCTTCAACCCGACCAACAAATTCAACAACCGCAGCCTGAACATCCCCTTTCTCAACAGCTTCCTCCTCAGCAGGCCCCTCCAGGGTCTTGCGGGCTGCTTCGGGGAGCTCTCGTCGAAGTCATACAAAGAAACACCCTTTTCATGACCATGTCTCGGTCCATATTCCTTCAACTGACTCTATGGCTTCTCAAAGCCCTCCCGGGCAGGATCTCCATCATGTAATTGTTAATTGTCAGCAAGGGTTCGACCACCGAACTCGCTTGAATGAAAGGCGAGCCCTTAAGGAAGTCCCTTACCCCGAGCGCCCAGGGGCCCCGAGAGTCTGGACCCCCTGCAGGCTGAGGACCAGAAGATCCCCTCCCCCGAGGAGGCGAAGAGAGTCCCCTCCACATCATCAGTGGAGAAGTCATACTCCAATAAGCCGAGCCGCACTAGGAGACCACTAAGCTGGAGGGGGACCAATCATTCAGGTCGAGTTTCAAAGAAGATATCTTGCGAGCTCTCAATATTATCACGAGTCAGGATCAATGTGCGCCTAGCCCTCGCCATACCACCACTAATGAATGAGAGTCCCGAGTTTCGACTAGATCCGACCAGAGTGATGACTCAGTCCACCGTCGTCTCCATGAGATGGAGAGGCACCTCAACAAGATCAATCCCGAAGAAGAAGAACGAACTAATAAGTTCTGCCCGAGCAGACCCCCCTTTTTCAGGGCCATCATGGAAGCTCCGGTCCCCGAAACCTTTAGGCCGCCCCGCTTTGAATCCTACAATGGGGAGTTAGACCCAGCCGATCATATCGAGTTTTAAAAATCTCATGATGTTTCATCAAGCCTCGGATGCGCACCTCTACAAGGCCTTCCCAGCAACGTTGAAGGGACCAGCACGAGAGTGGTACTCCCGTTTATCCCTAGCCTCCATCTTATCATTCAAACAGTTTGAGGAGCTCTTCTTCATCCACTTTATTAGCAGTCGCTGAGTCGAGAAAACAAGTGCATTGTAACCCCTGTTTTCCTAAAAATGTATTTTTGTATATTTTCTGTATTTAAAATTTTCGCAAATTATTTTTGTTTTAGTTTTCAAATCCTTTGTAAAATGTATTCTTGGATCTTCAATTAAAAATATATTTTTGATCAATAATTTTATTTGATTTTTATACAAATCTTATTATTGATATTATTACTATTAATTTTGGCCAGTTATTGAAAATCCATTTTTATGTGCTAATTGTATTTGTATCTATTTTAAATAAATTCTATGTTTTAATGCAAACTACATTTTGTTATAAATATTATTTTTATGTTATTGATTAGTGTATTTTCCCCATTGGATTTTAAAACCCTATATTTTATTTAAAAACCCAACACTCGTTTCACTACCCAACCCTAACCCACCTAACCTTAACCCAAATACCCATTAACTTAAACAAACCCAGACCCGAAACTTATACTACCCAAACCGTATCTAATTTACCTTACCCTATTCACTACCCAACTCCACCTATATATTCTGAACCCATCACAACCCTAATACCCTGCCACTTTGTCTTCCCCTTCACAGCCGCCTCTTCGCCTCCCACCAGCTGTTTCACCTTCTTCTTCATCTCCCGTCTTCCTGCAGACCCTTCAGCCGCCCCTTCAGTTCACTCCCTCTCCCTTCGGCACGACTGCAGTGCCATCGACAGCCGCCTGTCGCGATGCCCCGTCCTCCGCTGCTATCCCCTGTGCTCTCCCGTCCATCTCTCTCTCATCCCCTACCCCCGACCCACTGTGCCACCACCCTATCCTGCCTCTGATGCCAGCCAAGCTGCAGCCACCTGCGGCAACTCCTCATGTCCTCCGCCATGCGAAGCCCAGTAGCGACCCTCACCCTGTTGCCGTCGTTCGGCGGCCATCACCGTCCATGGTCGAGCATCGACTGAAGCTCCAGTTGCTATCCCCTCCATCATGCCAGTACCGAAACATATGTTGCTGTTTATTGTGGGTTTTGATTGTTTGAATGTGGGTCGTTGATCACATCTTGATCATGGTGTGTTGATCAGCTTTGTTGCGGGCCGTCGGATCTTCACGATCTCATCTTGATCTTCTTGATCATGGTTTAATCTCGGCCGTCCGATTGATCTTGTTCATGAATTTGATTCTTGATCTCTTGATCTTCACCGTCTGTTGAATCTTGATCTTCATCTTTGATTATGGACCGTTGGATCGCATTATCATCTTCTTGGAGTTTTTGATCACTTTGATTGGTGGCCGTCCGATCGTGTTCGTGGGTTATTTGTTCTTTGGATTCGTGATCTTGTTCATGTTCCGTTTGTTCATTCGTTGTGTTCGTGCCGAGGAATCTGTTCCCGTTATTCTCTTTCGCTCGTTGGATTCGTCATCTTTCAGACAAGTAACTTGTACTCAAATTCCTTTGTATGATACAAGTCAAAAATATCGTTTGTAGTGTAGTTGGGTTCTAGAGACAATTCGTGTGTGAAACCCCTTGTTGATATTGTCTCTATAGTGATTTGACCATAGTTGCCTCACGACACAAAATTTGACATAAAACAACTTAGGTTTTGCCCGTTCTTGATTTGATCATGTAAGTGAGGCTTCTTGTGAGAATTTGAGTAATTGTGAGATCCATGTGATAGACTTATTTTAGATATGTTAAGTATCCTATTTCATGATGTTTGGACACTTGGTAGACTCGATTTCATGTTTGGTGGTGTTTGGATTAAATTTCGTTGGATCTATGTTAATTTTGGTTTTTGAGAAAATTCTGTGTTTTGCCGATAATCTGTCTTGCTCAGTAATTTAGACCATATTAAGGTCAGAATTATAATTTCAGTATAAAACATGATTTGTAGAGAAATTCGTCTACTTTCCAACCCCTCTAACCTTTGTCAATTTCATTTTTCCATGTGTGAGATCTAACTGTTTTACTACAGAAGTGTAAGCCGTTTTCAGATTTTGTTTCTTGATGATTTGGATGATTAAATTATTTTGATACTTGTGCTACACATATTATTTTGATCTGAAACTTTGGTCAGTTTTTCTATATCTACTTAATTAGGGATTACCCAGAATTTTGGTGGATTTTATTGATGAGTTTTATATGTCGTTTCATGCTCGTTTATGAAAACTATACTTGCTGTATTTTTCTCGCTGGTCTGTAAAGAATCGTATTTTCACCCTGACTCCTTTTACTGTATGAAAAATGTTTGTGAAATATGAAAGTTAGTATACTTTGTCTATTTTCTTCTCCCTTTAGCGGATTTGGATTTTGTTTCACGGTTTGCGATATATTTCAGTTTTCGTATAGCAGTGTTGGAAATTCCAGATTTGCCAAACTATCATTTATTGATGTTTTATGATTTTTGATGACTGATTTAATTTTACTAAAAAATTATGAAACTTTATATTCTGATACTAGACATATAGGGAAATACCCCAGATTTTTTTGTGGATTTATTTAATGTGTTTTCAAGCTATTTTCCTCCTCTTGAATTCGTTTTCCTGATTTCTGGCTGAACCTATTTTCTGTATTCAAATCAGTTTTGAGCTATATTTTTGTGAATTAATATATGACTTATTTATACTCGCCGGATTCAATTGGGAGTCTACTTTTTAGACATTTTGACGGATTCAGATTTGCATTTTTGTAACACTGGGATTCACTGTTTTACTACAGTATGGTC
Organism: Hemerocallis citrina; assembly: GCA_017893485.1. Lineage (NCBI taxonomy): Eukaryota > Viridiplantae > Streptophyta > Magnoliopsida > Asparagales > Asphodelaceae > Hemerocallis > Hemerocallis citrina. The sequence continues at coordinate 85,086,617 of CM030366.1, forward strand.
TTGCTGTCTTGAATTTGAGATTTGTTTATTTTATTCTTTTATGAGATATCTTGCACTCGTACATATTTACCTTGCAACTTGAACTTGCCACATGATCATGCCATGTTATTATTGATATATTTTGCACATATACATGCTTGTTTGACATTAATAATAAATAATCAAGTCGGGGTTTAAGGGACAAATCTAATAGTGGATAATTCAGGAACGTGTACTCGGAAGGGAATCCACTGATCCTACGTGATTACTTAATACATGATACTTGACACGTGATTACTTGCCACTTGAACAACTTGACACGTGATTACATAATACCTGAACATGATACTTGAACATGATACATGCTTGCTTGACACTTGACTACAGGATACATGAGACTTGTTTACATGATTACATGATACTTGACACTTAATACATGTTTACATGATACTTGATTACTTGACACTTGATTCATGCCATTTAAACTTGTTCACTTTGCCATGTTAGTTGTTTATTTTGACATCATGCTTATCCCATGTTATTAGTTAGTTTTCCCATGTACTTGTATCCTGCATTACAAGCGGTCCGTAACTTGAAATTGACGGGTACTTGTTTTCTCTTTTCCTCTTCCCTGCAATTGTTGAATTGCAGATTTTGGAGAACAGGTTCCAGACGGTATCGGTGACATGAAGTACTAGTGATGGATTTTATTATTATTATTTATTGTAGCTTGCTTGAACAATATTGTATTCTTGTACTTTGATTTATTCTTGTATTTGGGCAATATCACTACTAATCAGAATGGATTTAACGGTATTTTTTTTGGTCTATGGCGGTGCTTATAAACGCCGCCATAGATGATAGCGGCGATAATAATAACGCCGCACATAACGCCATTGTATCAAGCGTCGGGACAAACCATAGGTCTATCACGGTGCTTTTTTAGACCGCCGTTACAAGTCGTAGGTCTATAACGGAGCTTTTAAAAAGCGCCGTTATAGGTTCAATTTTTTTAAAAAAAAATTCGCCACGTTTGGTGGATCGATATGTATCCCGGCATCGGGTTTTTTCCCACTATTTTAAAAATAGGTCACAAATTCAAAATATCTGTAGTCACATCAAATTTGAAAGTTCAAATCTTAAAATCACTAATAGCATAATAAACAACTATATAATTATGTTCCACGATAAACAATAATTACTTGTCTAAAAATGGTCATACGAAGAGTTAGAAATATACATGTTATACATCAATTTCTTTAACAAAATATAAATTCAGTTTCAACAAAACATAAAAAGACTATAGTCCAAATTAAACTAAACTATGGCAAAGTCTACTGCTGTGGCTCGGCATTGCTTTCATTCCCATTGATATTTTGCCCAGATGTATGTGCGTGACTAGAAGTCGATGGAATTCGTTGGCTCTGTATAATTCACAATAGTGTCATTTATTAGTTTATTCACTACACTAGTCACCACACCAGTCAAATGCAATAGTTAAATTCATACTGATATTGTAAAATGTTGCTGAACGATATATCTTTCATCAAATAAACGCAAGATTTTATGCAAATACCTTAGGATAATCTCTGATTTGGCTTTCCAGCAAAAACTTTTTCTGTGATGTATCGTTCATGTTCACTTTGCAAGTCATATCCCCATTTAACCTGCTTGTAGGGTGAAAGTTAGCATTATGTCAATATCTGCAGGTCTATGATTTTATTAGAAGGACCTGATCAATTTTTACCATCATCCTGAAAAATCTATCACATAGTACTTAAAATTCACAAATTCACAAAATTCACAAAATTTAATTAGAGAGAAAATTTTAGCGCTATTAAAATTTTAATGGCACTATTTTTTTTATAAAAGTGTTGTTAGTTGTAAATAACGGAATTCAATAGTTGTTATTAAATGAAGACGCATTCCGAAACTTAAAATTTTAATAGCGCCAAATTTTAAGTGGTGTTGAGAGAAGATAACTGAATTCTATAGTTTTTGTTATAGAGTTCAGTCTTTATGGAAAGTTTGTAGGGTTCTCGAGCATGAATTATGAAACAAAGGATCAGTATAATTCTATAGTACTGATCACAGAGGTCAGTAATGGTGTCATACTTAAGTCGTTTATACTTTAACTATTTGCTACAAACTTACAATCAATCTATATCTATAAACCAATGTCAATGGTCAAAAACATACCTCAAGTGAAGTGCAATGAAATGTTTGCCTTTTGCTTTCATCCTCTGGATTAATGTTTCACCCATTTCCACTATTTGATTAGTGAATCTTAATGCGTGGTAGTTAACTCTACATCTGAGCTTTTGAAGATCCGTTGGCAACTTGTTTGAAAGCCTGTAATCAAACTTAGTCAGCCGAACAACCTGCATAGTCATGAGAGTAACATTTGGTTTTCAGATGCATACATTGGTCAACAAACCTATGAAACAAAATTAATATTATAATTTTATTATTATCAGATTGAAGAACTTTTTATGAAAAACTTTTTATGATTGAAGAGAACAAGAATGTAGCATGACATTTGACACCTACAATTTACAGTTTCTTTCATCGTACCTCATTACTAATGAAAGAAAGTTCATCCTAGTCTAAATCTTACAACTATATTTTTATTCCTAGCACACTTGTACAATATTCTAGTATCTGACAAGCATAAAATATCCACCTCAGACATGGATAACCTACATGATATACTCAAAGACCTTGGGAACAAGATTTTTTAATAAAATTTCTGGTGTAAATCCCAATGTGTTGCATATTAAATGTAAGCACTACCACTAAGTAAGCACTAAATGGCTAACAGAATTATAACTATCACTAAATCATTTGAAGAAAAAAAAATCCATCGCAAAATCAGATTTTTTTTCCGAAAGACCTGGGAACTCTTTTATACACACAACTTAAATTTGTAAGAGAGTGCATTTGTTTCCCTATAATAATCCACAGATGCAAGCAGACTAAAATTGACTGCATCCCTAGACACTGATATGTTGCCGTCATGTTCTTCCAGCTCTACCATATCAGCAACATGCTGCAGAATTCTTCCTTCTCAGTTCCCCGATTCTCACATAGCAAAGCCATAGCAGATGATCCATACTCAGGAATTTCTATATTAAGGATTTAGCAAATTATTTTGGTTTAGCAGGTCATTGGTTAGATATGTTTGTTCCCTGAATAGTCCTTACCTAACTGTATAGAAGGTATGGCATTTAAAAACTCTAGAAAGACTGTAGAAACAGAAATAACATAATATGCAATATATTTTGAAGCATTTATCGACTTTTCTAACATGGAAACATTTGGATTGATGACATAATTCGGTAAAATATATGAGCAGAATGATAAACTTTAAGACCTGATCAAGTACTGTCCCAATATCTCTAGCTTTCACAACAGTATCCTGCCGTATCCTCCTCGCTAACCGTACATCGGCATCTGTACAAAAAAAACTCCACTCACAAATGAAAGAAGAAAAAAGTTCAACAATAACAGATGAGCAATTTTTAAATAACATAGTAATATGCATTATACATCAAAAGTTTAACTCAAATAGAGAAAAAGATATCTATAAATTAGTTATGAAAGTGCCAGATCTGATGTGTAATACATTTCATAGTCCAACTTATTCCTGTTTCTAATATGCTTTCAAGATTGAATTATCTAAGACACCTGCACATGCATATGTTATGAATATAAGATCTAATACAATGTGAAAGACCCTTTTATAGAGACGAACCCGAGTTATAGAGACAAATGCTTTCTGAGATACTGCTGTTCTGATGTGAATTGTCTAGTTTGTTTGGACAACAATACACGGATTAGATTGAAATCCAAATAAGGATCGCAGCATAAACTGATCCTGATCCATTGATGACAGCAAAATATTGCATATTCTTCATTTTAAATAAAATAAAATTACCTGCTAGTTTTTTTTTTTTTTTTTTTTTTTTTTCCGTTTTGGTTTGTTGATAACAAACTTTCATCACACCAATTGAACACTACCTATTCTCCCCACACTGATCGTGGTACCAAATATTTAGCAGGTTTATGAGAATTCAAACCTTGATTGATAGCCCTGCATTTTTAGATTTAAAAAGGGAATACTGTTAGGTCCTTCCATCATTTTCAAGATATCCATAGCTTCAGTTAAACCCAATTCTATTACCTATAATACCTGTTGCCGATCAGGTCATTTCGTTCTAGCTTGTATTCTAACAAATCAAGCATTCACAATATTTTTGTTCTCCAACACATTTAGATCTATTTGGAAAATTATGTACAGATCACTCTATATCTGAAAGTAATTCTCTTTTCCTTATTGTTATGAAATATATTTTCTTTCCTACTAAGGACTAGAAAGGTGTTGAATATGAGACCATCACAGATACAGTTAAATAATTTACTATACAGGGTCTAAGTATTAACTTTCCAAGAAGGAGCGATGTGTGATGTTTTATTTAAGTAGTAGTCTGTACGTATTCTAACATTAGTCTGAAGTCTGAACCATCTTTTCTTAGTTACTAAGTATTATAAGAATCTACTTGATTAACTGCCTGGTACCTTGTTTACGTATGGAAATAAGTTGGCTGTTTAATTTTCATATAATAATCTTTGCAATAGATCTACCATTTCCATGATTTTTTTCCAGGTATGTCCTTGGAGCTATAGAAACCTTTTTAGATGCTGTGCCAGGTGCTGGAATTTTTGAAGGTAAGCTATGTTGACAGAGCAGCAACTTTCGAACTGCTTTTATGTAAGATACTGTAAAATTATGTTTTCCTGTAATAAAATATCAAACCATATTTGTAATCATGACTATTTGGATTTTTTCCCTTGTTATTATCTATTCTGTTTATTTAATTTCAAATATTGAGCAGCATATGTTAATATCTGGATCAGAAAAGGAAAGGGGATTGTTGGTACATATTGGACAATGGATCAGGATCAGTTTATGCTGCGATCCTTAATTGGATTTCAATCTAATCCGTGTATTGTTGTCCAAACAAACTAGACAATTCACATCAGAACAGAGAGTAAATCATCTTTCAATTTCAATGTAATAGAACTCCCATTCAGTTTAGTTAGATACTTGTTTGAACATTAACTTTTATATCTCAACTTACTGCCAGTTCATCCATCAAAGAGGGATGATACAGGAGACAAGTTCATGACACATCTGATTGGGAGGGTTTTAGGAGATCTATGACATCAATGAAACTTTTATATCTCCTATTTTTTACTCCTATGACATCTAGTACTTGCAAACATGTGATTCAAAAGGAAACTACATGAAAATTTAATTCGAATTGATAACTGGTTGTTTCCATGGATAATAGAAAATATAATCCAGAACCAATGCCAAATGGAGCATTCAATAAGTTGTTCATGAGTACGAACGATAAATATTTAGAGCAGAGAATCTTACGAGTCAACAACAACAAAGCCTTTAACCATTACTTGAATTGAAATTTACAGGAAAGTTTATAACACACCTCTACTTGAATTGAAAAACATTAACTTCGGCATTTGAATTACAAAGTTGAGTTTCCTAAAGATTATGCAACACTATAACAAGAAAGAAGATAACCAATATAAATGAGATTTATTTAGCTATTCTCTAGAAAAGAAAAAATGGATATCAAGAATCACATTTGTAGACTATATTTAATTAGCACACAAGCATATCAAGTATCACATTTTTGTCAAAAAGTCGAAGAAAAGAAAAAATGGACGATAGACCACAACAAAATGGATGATAGATCCATAGAGACATTATATCAAACACTTACCTTGTACCTAAACCAATCCCTCCCCATTTTCGGGTAAATCCAAAAAACATGAATTAAAGAGAAGGCGAAAACTTACCAGAAATGAAATCGACGGAGAAAAGGGGTTAGGGTTCGAGAATGAGAGGGAGGATTTGGAATGGAGGTCGGAGCTGACGATGGAGGTGAGGATGATGGAGTTTGAGTTGGGTTTCGGTGGAAGGGGGAGAAGACGATGGTGATGATGGTGATGATGGGTGGTCGGGTTCGGGAATCAAAGAGCAAGGGAGGCGTGCAGCTGGAGGGGGGGGGGGGGCGGACGACGGCAAGGAATTGGTGAGGGATTTGAGATAGGTTTTTGAGAGAGAGAGAGAGAGGGAGAGAGAGTAAATTAGAGGCCGGGAAATGAAAAGGAAATTAGAGGGGGAAATGAAAATTGGGGGAGGGGGAGCGCAGGTTGGAAATTTTTAGGCCTATTGCGGCGTTTAAGCAATAAAACGCCGTTATAGTCTATTTCTATCTCGGCATTTTCGATGAACGCGGGTATAGAAGGGGGTATAATTTTTTGCTTTATTTCTAAATGTCTACCCCGACGCTTCTACCAAATGCCGGGATAGAATCGCCGGGATAGACGTTTTATTTTGTAGTGTGTGCCCCAGGATTTTTCTTATTCAGATCATGACTATTTGAGATTTATATATTTGATTTCAAGTATTCTTGTTGGTATTTTGTTTTATATGTGCATGTTGGTTGATTTGCTTGCTTCCGACTCTGATGATTCTTGTGAATATTGTAAAGATTCTTGAATAGCTTATGGATGATGAAAATCATTTGCTGGGCCAATGTTACGTGCTCATATTCCGTATTTTTTGGGAAGCGGGGCGTGACATGCATCTTTGTGAGCCCTCGGTCAAAGAAATGGTGAACGCCTAAGAGATTACGTTCGGCACTTTACTGCTAAAGCCCGGTCAATTGCCTCTCTAAACTAATCAGTGGCCTCTGCAGCATTCAGGCACAACGTCAATAACGCCGACCTCAAGGCGTCCCTTGCCAAGAAGCCTCCCCGGGACTTCTCGAAATTCCTGTTTAGGAGTGAGAAGTACATCCAAGTGGAAGAAGCTCTCAACCCCCCAGTTGAGAGGAGTCATCTTCTGGGAACAAACGGAAGAATACAAGCGAAGAAGGATCCCATAAATTTCAGAAGTACGACAATGATCAACGCCGCCCAGCTCCTCATTTTGAGAAGTTCACCCCCCTCAATGCAAGTATATCAGCAGTTCTTATGGAGGTGAACAAGAAGGGCTACTCCGCAGTCCCCCTAGAATGAATACCTGTGGCAAGAACAGGAAAAGGGATAAGTGGTGCCGCTTTTATAGGGACCATGGCCACGACACGGATGATTGTCGGGCTCTTAAGGAGGAAATCGAAGAACTCATATAGCGGGGAAACCTATCCAAGTTCGTCAGAAAGGATGGGGCCGATCCCCCACCCCGAGGAGCCAATGAGCTAACCGAGAGGCCCGTCGAGTTCCAAGACTATGAACCTGGGGCCATCCTCCACCTTATCCATGGAGGTCCAATGGGAGGAGAATCAAACTCCTCCCAAAAGACCTTCATCCGAGAAGTGAGTTCAGTCCAGAATTTTCCACCGGCCAAGAACCCTGGGGTCTCGGTGACATTCTCAGACAAAGACCTAGAAGACGTCCGAATGCCCCACTATGATGCGCTCGTAATTAGCCTCCATATGGCAAACCACGAGGTGCACCAAATCCTGGTCGACAATGGCAGTTCCGTCAATATCCTCTTCCTGGAAGCCTTCCAAAGCCTTAAACTTTCTTGATATCATCTCAAGCCTGCCGGATACACACTCCTCGGGTTCTCTGGGGTTCCAGTCCCAATCGAAGGAATAGTCACTCTTGATGTGACAACAGAAAAAGCGTCGACAACCCAAACAGAGGCAATGGACTTCATGGTCATCGATGTGAAGGCCTGCTTATAATGTTATCCTGGGCCGACCAGGCCAAGCAGTACTCCACATTGTACCCTCAACCTTTCACATGAAAATGAAGTTAACAAACTCTCCGGGAGTAGGAGAAGTCAAAGGAAGCCAAGAGACCATTCGGAGGTGTTACACCACTACAATGGGGGGCTCGGTCCTCCCACTTGAAGCATTAGAGCTCCCTCAACGGAACAGTCAAGTCCTTCCCAAACTAGTTGATGAACTCAATGAGATTCCCGTCTTCTGGGAAGACAGACTTCGAATATTAAGCATCGAAAGAAGTACCATGAGGGTGCCTAACCCCCTCTCGTTGAAGTAGGTTTTCAGTTTTCAATAATACCGATGCTTGTAACACGGCCAAATTCATGTAATAATAGCTTGCCCCTTTGAAGCGACCACTTAGTTTGTTTCAATAAAACATAGCTTTTTTTTTTGATGAAAATTATTACATTTCCCTCATGTCTATCTCTCTGAGTAACATCTACGACTCGTTAAATAGTAAGTTTGGAGTCCAGCTTCACCCACAGGGCTGCTCCCACAACTTGCTAAGCTCAAAAGACGAGTTCAGGGTCCAACACTTGATTCGACGCCGCTTTAGCCGCTTGTAAACAAGCAAGTGCGGAGCCGCTCACCATTCGGAATTGCTCCTACAACTCGTTGAAACCCCCAAACAAAGTTTCGAGTCCAACACTTGGTTCGACGCCGCATTAGCCGCTTGTAAACAAGAAAGTGTGGAATAGCTCACCATTTTGAATTGCTCCTACAGCTCGTTGATAACTCCATAACAACTAGTTTGAAGTTCACAATCATGGTTCGGAATTGCCCTCACAGGTTGCAAGTATGCGGTTTCGGGGCTGAAAACGAATATTCAAACTACTCCAACAACTGGTTAAATTTTGCAACAAGCAAGTTTGGAGCTCAACTCTCCCCTAGAGTTGCTCCTCAAACTTGTCCTCCAAACGGCTCTCTCCTAGAGCCTGATGATGCTCTTCGCTCCGCTCGCCACCCGAGCGGCCTTATTCTTAACTAGTTCGGATCTCAACTCTACCCTAGAGTTGCTCCTCAAACATGTTTCCAAAATGGCCCTCTCCTAGAGCCTGGTGATGCTCTTCGCTCCGCTCACCTTCCGAGCAGCCTTCTTCTCAACGAGTTCGGAGCTCGACTCTCTCCTAGAGTTTCTCCTCAAACATGTCTCCCAAACGGCTCTCTCCTAGAGCCTGGTGATGCTCTTCGCTCCGCTCGCCTCCCGAGCGGCCTTCTTCTCAACGAGTTCGGAGCTCAACTCTCCCCTAGAGGGTCTCCTCAAACTTGTCTCCAAAACGGTTCTCTCCTAGAGCTTGGTGATACTCGTCGCTCCGCTCGCCTCTCGAGCGGCCTTGTTCTCAACGAGTTCGGAGCTCAACTCTCTCCTAGAGTTGCTCCTCAAACTTGTCTCTATAACCCTTATTTTCCATTTTCTTGTATTTTAGGTGTATTTTCTTTTTCGTGTATTTATTGATTTTGTACTCTTCTGTTTCTTCCGAACCATGTATTTGTTCTTCGTTCTCAATAATCAATCTATTCGTTTTGATTAGATTTGATTTAATAATCTATTTTGTATCCTTGAATATTTTCTAGATTTGATTTAATTTTTCTTTCCCAATTTATTTTTCCCCGATTTATTTTGTTTAGCTCCAATTAATTTATTTCATGGCCTATTTAACTACTGTTTAAGTCCTATTCTATTTCTTGTCGAATCATTAAACCCTGAACCCTATTCTTTCTTATTGGATCTTTATACCCCAATATCAGTTAGCTACCTACCCAATACCCTCTAACCCATTAACATTACTATATAAACATACCCTAATCTCTATCAACTTAATCCTGCATAAACCCTAGCCGCGTTTACTCCCTCTCGATCCTCTCCCTCTACCGCCTCTTCATCTCCCTATGCACCTCGTCACCCACCTTCGACTCCACCCATTCCCTTCACCCTCATCTTCGTCACTGCCTCACCGTCGACCCACCATCTTCGTCATCCTCATCCCCACACCCTCATCGCGAACCCATCAACTCATTGCCTCCACTCTCGAATCCACCTTCGACGACCACTGAACCCATTACCTATCGCCTGGTGCTTCATCCTCGTCGTCCCCCCTACCTCTACATCCCTTCATCATCATTGTCAACGTCCGAAACCCCCGCCGTCCGTCTCCTCTGTTTTCGGTGCGAAACAGAGCATCGAGCCGTCGAGCCATCACTGCGTCTCTCCTCAACCGCAGTGCCGCCGTCAGTTACCCCGAGCACCTTCGTTGCCGTTCTCTCCCACCGTCCCTCTCTCTCTATCGCAGTTGAGAAGAAGGGGCACCGTGGGTGTATTTGCGGTGTTTGCTGTTCGGGTGTAGGAGATCCCGCTGTGTTGCTGATCCGGTGAGTGTCGTTTGCTATTTTGCACGTGTCTCGCACGTGCTTGCGTGGGTCCGTGTTCGAGTTTTGTTTCTCGGGATTCTTATCCTATTATTTGTTCATGTTCGGATTCACCGTGTTTAAGGCAAGTAACTTGTATAATTTCTGTTTGCATATACAAGTACTAAATACCGCATGTAGTGTAGTTGCTTCAAGATCTATTCCCATGAAATCTCCTGTTTGATCATGTCTTTAGTTGTTGATCCATTCGTAGTTTTCTCGCATACACAAGACATGAAATAACTTAGATCTAATAAACTCTTGATGTATATATGCATGTTGTTCGTGATTTATGAGGTGTCGTATGATCTTGTATGCTTGATGTGTTAGTAGTAGTATAACTTGTTGTGAAATTGTTAAACACCCTATACCATGCTGCTTGGACATCTAGTATACCCTATTCACGTTTTGTTATGATTTGAATGTGTTTCATATGACCTAGTTGATTTTATGCATGAAGAATATTTCTATCTTTTCTGTTATCCCCTTTTTTCAGTATTTTAGACCCTATTAAGGTCAGTATATGAAAATTATTTGTGAATATGAATTATAGAGAATTCTGTCTACTTAGCAGAATTTCTGACAGATCTCAGTTTCGATTTGGGAGTTGCAAGTTATGACTATTTTACTACAGATGTGTAGAAAAATTTCAGATTCTGTTTTATATGAATTCTATATGGTAATTATTTTTATACTGATGCTAAAAAAAATATTTTGATCCAATATTTTGCTGAGTACAACTAGTCCTGATTGGGATTAACCCCTAATTTTTTTGGATTTAATTAATGACTTTTATAAACTATTCTATATTTGCAAACAACAACTATATTTGTAAAATTTTTGTGATATTCTGTAAAGAAACATAATTTCAACATGATTCTATTTGCTGTTTATAAAAACTTTGCGAATATGAAATGTAGCCTATTGTATTTATTTTATCACCCTTTTGACGGATCTGAATTTCGATTTGTATTTTGTATTCTATTTCTATTTTAGTATTGTTGTGTCAAGAGTTTCAGATTTACAAAATTACTGTATCTTGTTGTTTTCTGATTTTATTTGACTATACTATCTATGTTGAAAAATTATGAATTTTTTTTTGTTGATACTAAAAATACTAGGAAATATCCCAGATTTTACGTGGATTTAATCAGTAAGTTTTTATGCCATTTTCCTATTTATGAATACAAACTTCTGATTTCTGGCTGAACATGTTTTCTGGATACAATTCTGTTTTGAGACTTGTTTTTGTGAAATACCATATGACTTATATATATTTGCTGGTTTTGGCCGAGAGTCTATTTTCCAAATCTTCTGATGGATCCCGGTTTGCATATTTGTGGCAATGGGAATCACAGATTTGGTGCAGTACTGTCTTGCTGTCCTGAACTAGAATTTTCGTTGTCCTAATCTTTTATGAGTTGGCTTTCACCTGTACATATTTATCTTCCAACCAGAATCTGTTACTTGTTCATACCATGTCATTCTTGTCCTGTTTTTTGCACGTATATGCTCGTATGATAATAATAACAAGAAACCAAGCCGGGGGTTAAGGGAAAGATATAGCAGTGGACAATATAGGAGCCTGTAGTTGGAAGGGGACCCGTGTTTCCCGTGTCATATGTTTACCGACCAAGTTACTGATCAAGTTACTGACTAAGTTACTGATCAAGTTTACCGACCAAGTTAATTACATGTTACCGATCAAGTTTACCGACCAAGTTTGTAATCCTGTGAATTCCCGAGTACACGACCTATAGAATCCCCTACGAAATCTAACGTAACTTGTTTGAATGTAGCAACCATGTGGTAAATGGATGGGACGCATGAAGTGCTACATTGATAGTAATAAATACAAGACTTGACATAAAATGACACCAGTTACACGCTTACCTATACATGCTACGTGACACCTGTACATATTTACCTGCTTGCATGATACCTGTTATTTGTCACATGTCACATGAACCCTGGTATCACATCATATTACTTGTTCCTGCTCCTATTTTATGTTAACCATTCTGTCACCTGTATTCCATGCTATGTTTACTTCCGCTGTTACTCTATTCTTGTTTATCCTTTCCTGTACTTGTTGCCTGCACTACAAGCGGCCCGTAACATGCATTGACGGAAATTTTGTTTCTTTTTCCTCTTCCTGCAATTTGTTAAATGGCAGACTTTGGTGACCATCTGCCCGATGGATTAAGTGATCTAAGATTCTAGCTGGCTGGAGTTCTTGCTACAATTTACTTTCATGTTGCTTTTGAATAAATATAATTGCTACATGAATTTTGTATTGGGCAGTTGGACCCAGAAATTTTGACTTGTTCCAGATCTAGTTTATTTGAGATTATTAAATTTTGTTTCAAATAAATCTTGTTGACTATATTAATTCAGTAATGCATGCATGGTTGACTATTCTTCTTGTATCTCTCTTGCTTATTCTTGTGCTTGTTGTAATGATCCTGATAACTTATGAATGATGAAAGTCATTCGCTGAACTTAGTCATGTATCCGTATTCTGTATCTCCTTTTTGAGAAGCGGGGCGTGACAAGGGTTTTAGTGGTATCAGAGCACCAGGTTTGGCTAATGTATTAGTCCGACTAATATATTAGACAAGTTTGGCTCGATCAAGGATTGACTAAATAGTACAAAGACCATGCAGTAACATGAATGAATTATAATCAACATTGATTTGGATGCTAGTCTTGTTCCGCTCATTTTGATCCCTTCTTATTCAATCCCTTGATTCCTTGTTCTTCCGTCTCTTTTAGTCGTCCTCATTTGTTGATTTCTTCTTGGGTATAAATTCATTCTTTCATAACCCTATTCTTTTGATTCCATACTAATTGTTTTGGTTTTGTGCAGACCATGGCTCGCAGAGGTACAATTTTCCGTCTGCAAGAGGAACAACCTGGGCTTGAGGCTGTTACTAATGTGCTTGAGCGGCTGATTCAAATGCAGCAGAACCACAGTGATCTTTTGATGGTTGCTTTGGAAGCTGCCTGAGTTCTGACTCCCGCTGTGCCTGCACAGGAAGCTCTTCCTCCTCGTACGGGTATAGTTACTGACTTTATGAGGCTGCACCCTGACAAATTCTCCGGCATTGAGATGCCACTTGAGGCTGAGTAGTGACTGATCTGGACAAAGAGTCTGCTACAGGCAGTTAGGATTGCTGATGCAGAACGTGTGGATGTGGTGAGCATCCAGCTGGTGGACCTTGCCCACATATGGTGGAGGGCTGAGTCCGAAAGGGTCATGCAGCCCATTGTTTGGACCACGTTCACCAGGAGCTTTTTGGAGAAGTTTTTCCCTTACAGCACTCAGGTTGAAATGGAGCAACAGGTCCTGACCATGAAACAGGTTGGTAGTTGTTCTATTATTGGAATTTTGTTACATATTGTCCATGCAATGTTGTACCATGAGACTTTCTTGAAATAGGGCTCCAGATCATTGGACGAGTACGCAGCGGAATTTACTAGGCTTAGCCGCTTCGCAGCCATTCTTGTGGCGAACAAAGAGGACAGGGCTCGTAGGATCACGCTGGGACTTGAGTGAGATATTCGGGTGCAGCTCGTCTCCCTTCGCTTGCGTACTTATACTGAGGCTCTTGAGGCAGCCCAAGCTCAGGAGCAGGCCCGTAGCTGGTTGTCTCCTCGAACTGTTCAGCACACAGTTGCTGCGCTATTAGGCCTACTGGTGGGCCGATTTGGAGGCCAGCCCCAGCTGCTTCAGCAAGGGCACTACCATACTCACCTGCCACCTTGAGGAAGGATCAGACATGCAACTATTGCCACAAGGTGGGGCACATACGGAAGGAATGCTGGGGAGCCAATCGTCTAGGCCTTGCATGCGGAGCAAGCGATCACATGGTTTGGGAATATCCACAGAGAAGGATTACTGTACGTGTAGGAGGATCTGCTCCAGGGGAAGCACGAGGTCAAGCTTACAACCTGATCACCGGAGACGCAGCTACAGGTATTCAGCAATAGAGTTGTTTTGTTTATTATTCTTTCTTTTTTTTCTGTTCTTGCATTGGTTATTTTCTCTTGCATCATTTATCCATTCTGCATCTTGCATTTGCCTTCATTTATTGATTCATTAATGAGTATCATACTAGTTATTCCTTCCCTACCATAATCTCTTCAAATTCTAGTTGTACCATCCTACTCGTTATTCTCCCTTCATATTCAATCTTTTCATGCTCTATTCTCTTTCATCCCTTGCAGTCATTCTCATTCGTTGATTTCTTTTGAGTGTAAATTCACTCTATTGTTCTACCTATATTATCTTTGATTCTAGTGTTATCCATTCTTTTTATTCTTGCTTGATTTGTCGATCGGCATGTCTGCCGCTTGGATTTCTGCGCAGCAGAAGCGTGGTGGGCCCATAACCCACAGGTCCCAGGATTCTCTTATTGTTTCTCCTTTCCTGCATGATTTGATTCTTTATCCCTTGCATTCATTTTCATCCGTTGACTCAATGTTTGATTCAATCCTTCCTTGTCCATCGTTTCCTCGATTCCAACTCTAAGTATTTCTTCATCTCTTTCCTTTGTTATCTTGCAAGTCTTGTGATGTTTCTTCTTCATTTTTGATACCAGTTACTTCTTTCTTGCATTTCAATTTTGCCATCACACACCAATTCATTATTTGATTCAATTCTTCCCTGTTCATTCTCTCTTTGATTCCAGTCCTACCTACTCTTTCATCTTCTGCCCCGTTATCTTCTCAGTCTTATGTTGTTTCTCTCCTTTTGATACCGTTTGCTTCTTTTTTTGCATTCCATTTAACATTATTTTTATCCACTTCTTCCTCATTTTGGTATTGCCCCCACCTATTCCTTGCCCTTTAATTCTCTGTTTTTTTATCCCCCAAGTTTGCTTTTGCCCTGTCCTATATACCGCCTAAGCAAATTTCGAGGACGAAATTTTGTTGTAAGGTGGGTAGGATTTGTAACCCCTCTTTTCCATTTTCTTGTATTTTGGGTGTATTTTCTTTTTCCGTGTATTTATTCATTTTGTACTCTTCTGTTTCTTCCGAACCATGTATTTGTTCTTCGTTCTCAATAATCAATCTATCCGTTTTGACTTGGACTCTATTTTGTGGCCTTGAATATATTCTTGATTTGATTTATTTTTTCTTTCCAAATTTATTTGTCTCCGATTTATTTTGTTTAGCTCCAGTTAATTTATTTCATGGCCTATTTAATTATTGTTTAAGTCATATTCTATTTCTTGTCGGATCATTAAACCATAAACCCTATTCTTTCTTATTTGATCTTTATACCCCAATATCCATTTGCTACCTACCCAATACCCTCAAACCCATTAACCCTACTATATAAACCTAACCTAATCTCTAACCCTAATCTCTATCACCCTAATCTTGTGTAAACCCCAGCCATTTTTACTCCCTCCCATCCTCTCCCTCTGCTGCCTCTTCATCTCCCTGTGCACCTCGTCACCCACCTTCGAATCCACCCATTCCCTTCACCCACATCTTCGTCACCGCCTCACCGTTGACCCACCATCTTCTTCATCCTCATCCCCGCACCCTCATCGCGAATCCATCAACTCATTGCCTTTGCTCTCGAATCCACCTTCGACAACCGTCGAACCCATTACCCATCGCCTGGTGCTTCGTCCTCGTCATCCCCCCTACCTCTACATCCCCTCCTCGTCGTCGTCAACGTCCGGAACCCCCGTCGTCCGTCTCCTCTGTTTTCGGTGCGAAATAGAGCATCGAACCGTCGAGCCATCGCTGCGTCGCTCCTCGACCGCAACGTCGTCGTCAGTTACCCTGAGCACCCTCACCGCTTTCGCTAGTCCCCGTCGCCGAAGTCGCCGTTCTCTCCCACCGTCCCCCTCTCTCTCTGTTGCAGTTGAGAAGAAGGGTCACAGAGGGTGTATTTTCGATATTTGCTGTTCGGGTGTAGGAGATCCCGCTGTGTGTTGCCGATTCGGTGTGTGCCATTTGCTATTTTGCACGTTTCTCGCACGTGCTTGCATGTGTCCATGTTCTTGTTTCGTTTCTCAAAATTCTCATCCCGTTATTTGTTCGTGTTCGGATTCACCATCGTTAGGGCAAGTAACTAGTATAATTTCTGTTTGCATATACTAGTACTAAATACCGCCTGTAATATAGTTGCTTCAAGATCTATTCCCATGAAATCTCTTGTTTTATCTTGTCTCTAGTTGTTGATCCATTTCTAGTTTTCTCGCACATACACGACATGAAATAACTTAGATCTAATAAACTCTTGATGTATATATGCATGTTGTTCGTGATTTATGAGGTGTCGTGTGATCTTGTATGCTTAATGTGTTAGTAGTAGTATAACTTGTTGTGAAATTGTTAAACACCCTATACCATGTTGCTTGGAAATCTAGTATACCCTATTTACGTTTTGTTATGATTTGGATGTGTTTCATATGACCTAGTTGATTTTATGCATAAACAATATTTCTGTCTTTTCTGTTACCCCATTTTGGTTCAGTATTTTAGACCTTATTAAGGTCAGTATATGAAAATTATTTGTGAATATGAATTATAGAGAAATCTGTCTACTTTCCAGAATTTCTGACAGATCTTAGTTTCGATTTGGGAGTTGCAGGTTATGACGATTTTACTACAGATGTGTAGAAAAATTCCAGATTCTGTTTTATATGAATTCTGTACGGTAATTTATTTTTATACTGATGTTAAATATAATACTTTGATCCAATATTTTGCTGAGTACAACTAGACCTGATTGGGATTAACCCCTAATTTTTGTGGATTTAATTAATGACTTTTATAAACTATTCTATATTTGCAAACAACTACTATATTTGCAGAATTTTCGTGCTATTCTGTAAAGAAACATAATTTTGACATGATTCTATTTGCTGTTTATAAAAACTTTGTGAATATGAAATGTAGCCTACTGTATCTATTTTATCACCCTTTTGACGGATCTAGATTTCGATTTGTATTTTGTAATCTATTGTTGTTTTAGTACTGTTGTGTCAAAAGTTTCAGATTTACAAAATTACTGTATCTTGTTGCATTCTATTTCATTTGACTATACTATCTATGTTGAAAAACTATAAAAATTTATTTGCTGATACTAAACATACTAGGAAATATTTCAAATTTTTCGTGGATTTAATCAGTAACGTTTTATGCCGTTTTCCTGTTCATGAATACAAACTCCTCATTTCTGGCTGAACATGTTTTCTGGATACTGAGACTTGTTTTTGTGAAATACCATATGACTTATATATATTTGCTAGATTCGGCCGAGAGTCTATTTTTCGGATTTTCTGACGGATCCAGGTTTGCATATTAGTGGCAACGAGAATTCCAGATTTAGTGCAGTATTGTCTTGCTGCCAAGAACTCGAATTTTTGTTGCCCTAATCTTTTATGAGTTGCCTTTCACCTGTACATGTTTATCTTCCAACCTGAATCTGTTACTTGTTCATACCATGTCATTCTTGCCCTGTTTGTGCACGTATATGCTCGTACGATAAAAATAACAAGAAACCAAGCCGAGTTTAAGGGAAAGATCTTGCAGTGGACAATATAGGAGCCTATACACGGAAGGGGACATTCCTGTGTGACATTTTTACCGACCAAGTTACCGATCAAGTTACCGACTAAGTTACCGATCAAGTTTACCGACCAAGTTAATTACATGTTACCGATAAAGTTTACCGACCAAGTTTATTACAAGATTGAAGAATTTTTATTATTGTATATCATGTTGTATTCTTTTAAATTTTGCTGCGTTGATGTAGGAACAATGTTGTATAATAAAAGTTTTAAATTCCTTGTTAAATTGTACGAATTTGAAGTAAAATATCATGTTGTGCTACGAATTACATGTAAATGGAATTCGAGACGTTACATTTACTCAGGAGAATGACATTGATTATCATAAGACATTTACTCTAGCTGCACAGATGACTACAGTTCGCACTCTCCTTGCCGTTGCTGTCATCCGTCATTGGCCGTTATATTAGATGAGCATGAAGAATGCTTTTCTTCATGGTACCTTATTTGAGGTGGTTTACGTGCAACCTCCTCTTGGCCTCACCACACCTCCAAGTCATGTTTTCCATCTCCGCCGAGCTATATATGGTCTAAAGTAGGCTCCTCGAGTCTGGTTTAAGAGCTTTCGCCGTGTCATCACTCAGGCAGGTTTCGTCAGAGTTCACATGATCACAGTATGTTTATGGATGATATGATTATTATTGAGGATGACTCCGCGGGCATTGCATCCACTCATAAATACATTCACCAGCAGTTTCATATGAAGAATCTCTGCAGACTACACTATTTTCTATGTTTAGAGATTGCCCAGAGCTCTAGGGGATATTCATCTCTCAGCAGAATTATACATCATACATTATTTCCGCTACAGGTATCTCAGACATTCGATCAGCCGATACTTCCTTAGAGCTTCACGTGAAGCTTCGTCCCACATATGGTGAGCTCTATCTCGATCCCACAAGATACAGGATGACTGTTAGACAACTTATCTATTATACATGACCTGACCCGATATTGCTCATACAGTTAGTATTGTCAGATAGTTTATTTCAGCTCTTCGATCAGTTCACTACAGTGCTTTTCTTCCGATTCTTAGATATCTTCGGGGCACTATCACTTGCTCATTATTCTTGTTTTCTACATCTAGACTAGAGCTTAGTGCATTTTCTGATTCAATTGGGCATGAGATCCTACTACAAGACGGTCTACCATAGATTTCTGTCTCTTTCTTGGTGATTCACTAATCTCATAGCAAGCAAGAAACAAACTGTTGTTGCATGTTCTTCCACAAGCCGAGTACACGCGATGGCAGCTACCACTAGAGAGATTGTTCTCAGACATGTGTGTCACTCTTACAGGAGCTACTCCTCTTCACTCTGATAATAGGAGTACCTTGCATATTGCAAGTAACCTGGTCATTCATGATCTGAAGAAGTACATAGATATTGATTGCCACTATATATGTGAGCGTTTTGAGGCAGGGACCACTTCACTTCATTCTGTGACATCTTTATAGCAGACAACAGATTTCTTCATGAAATTCCACACTATCCAGAGATTTTGATACATAGTGGGCAAACTCACACTAGTAGATACACCTTGTGTTTGAGAGGGGGTGTTTGATATATATGTTAGAAATATTATTAGATGCAATGCTATATCTATTGTTAGAGATGTATGGCTGAGATCCATCTTATATCCTATATATACTAATCTTTAGTGCCCAATAATAATTCATTTTTTTTCTCGTCAATCTCTTTGTTATCTTAACATACTCATTTTATGATTCTATCCATGTCCAAACCGTTCATTCTTCTATCAATTGCTCCCTTCACATTCTCTCCTTCAAACTCAAACTAACTCAAACAAAACACAGAATCCACATTCCCTCTCTTCTTTAAATTCAAACAAAATCACATATACATAAAGGGTTGCAAGCCATCAAAACACTCAACCGATCAAATAGAGACCGGGAACACAATGAGCTCCCCCAAGGTCCAAAAGAAGGAGTTCAACCAATGTGTATTAAACAACGAAGACAACATTGGAACAGAAGCTTACACGGATGTTCCTATGCAGAATAATGGCGTAGCTGAAGAGAATCATGATTCTTCTGTGGTGCCCAATACAACAGCTGATTAGTCTATCCTCAATGATAAGGTTGATGAAGAAGAAGTATTGACAGGAGAATAATAACAAGAAGAGTTAGTAGTAGAAGAGTAAAGACAAGAAGTAGTAGAAGAACAAGAAGAAGTAGTCATAGAAGAAGAAAGACAGAAGTAGTGGAAGAAGAGCAAGTAGTAGTAGAAGAAGGACAAGAAGAACTAGTAGAAGAGAAAGAAAAAGCAGAAGTAACATTAAAGAAGAACAAGAAGAAGTTGTAGTAGAAGAAGAAAGACAAGAAGTAGTAGAAGAAGAACGCAAAGAAGAAGAAATAGAGGTACTAGTAGTTGAGAAAAAAGAACAAGAAGGAGAAGGTTCAATTGTTGAAAAAGAGATGGAAGAGAAGAACCTTGTAGAAGTTGATAATGCTACTAGTAAGGACAAAGAAAATATTATTGCCGTTCATGAAAACATTAATGTACAAGTGGAAGTTTTCTCTTTAAAAAAATGAATATGCAGAGGATGTACATTTGGCTAATATTGTGGAGGAGGAAGGCAAGTTTTATGCTGCTAGTTCTCTGAATCGGCTCTTCAACATACAATGTGAAGCATGATGAGGTGATTGAGGATAAAGTTGACGCACCGGTAAAGCCATTATGAGAGTCAAAGGGATCATAATACAAGTCCATGGAGACTTTTCCGATGGCGGTGGTTGAAGATGAAGAAGTGGCAGTGGATGAGGTTGCTGTCTTGTTGAACCAAGATGATGTGGAGAAAACAAAGGGTAAGCCAATTTTATTTTAATTTTCATTTCAATTTTTTTCATTCTACCTTATTCGGTCTATATTTTTTTGAAAAGTAAAATTTTAAATTAAATCCCTCTCACGGCCATGGCCAACTTCAAAAATAAATACAAAATAAAAATCAAGATCAAAATCAAATCTTGATAGCTAGTATGACAAAGTGAGAGGTATGCAGATGTCGTACTCAATGCTCTATCTGTTAGGAATTCTACGTCAAATCTTGTTGTGTTATGCAACACGATCAATACAAACCACCAAGCAAAATAATAGATCAAACCAAACACACCAAAAGCACATAATTTTGTCCCAGTTTGGGCGAACCCTAATCTAGGGGAGAAATAACTATGATGGTGTTCAACTAGAGAAGATACAAAAGTTACAACCACTCTCACCAAAAACCTATCTATCTTTCAAAGCTCACTAGAAGGTGCTTGTTGTTTAGAGCATCCACTATCGTTGCTGCTATATTATAGGTATTTGGCAAGAGAGAAATGGAAATAGAAGAGTTGCGCTGCTATCGTTAAAGCCAAAATTTGGGTAAAAAATTAATAAAATATACAGACGGAAAACATCCTCCGTCTAATAAAAAAAATAATTTTTTTAATACCCAAAATTGATAGACGGAAGATCATGTTCCGTTCGACAATAATTAAAAAAAAAATTGAGCCAGATGGAAGAATACCTTCCGTCTGGTCGCGCGACTAATTAAAAAAAAAAAAATGCCCGGACGGATGAAGATCTTTTGTCTGGTTTTTCTTTTTTTTTTTAAATGCCCAGCCAGAAGATCTTCTTCCGTTTGGGCATATAATTTTTTTTTTTTTAATTTAGAAAACGACGAAAAATGAAAGGGAAAAAAAATCGCATGTCTCCTTCCCATGTCTCTTTCCCATTTAAAAAATGACAAAAAAATAGAAAAAAGAGGGACGGAAGATCTTCTTCCGTCTCTCCATTTTAATTAAAGAAAAGGAAAAAAAGAAAGAAAGTAAGAAAGACGGAAGATCTTCTTCCGTCTCTCTACTTTTGACCATTCATACTCTTCAGACGGAGGAAGATCTTTCGTCTGCCTTAATTTAATATTGCAAATAATTGAAAATATTTGAGAGACG
Organism: Hemerocallis citrina; assembly: GCA_017893485.1. NCBI lineage: Eukaryota > Viridiplantae > Streptophyta > Magnoliopsida > Asparagales > Asphodelaceae > Hemerocallis > Hemerocallis citrina. Next base: position 85,108,375 of record CM030366.1, read on the forward strand.
GAAGATCATCTTCCGTCTTCTATATTTTGCAATTGCTATTTCACTCTGCTATATATGGCAATGCACTGTTCATGGTTTTGCCAAAAAGTAGGTATTTGGCCAACGATAGTGGCGGATTTTTTGTCAAAATATCCATATTTTAGGTTTTTAGCAGACGATAGTGGATGCTCTTACAATTGAAAAATCTCTCAAACTCTCTCCAATGAAGTACTCTCTCTTATCTCTCAAAGGAGTCCATTACAGTGCATATATAGAGATCTAGAGAAACCCTAGGTTGTATTCTTTATACAATAGCCGTTCGATATTTCTGTAGGAATCACCATGTGATGAGAGCTGTATGATCTAACTTAGAGAACAAATTGGGCTTCAAACAGATCCACCAGATCCAACCCATACAGCCACTGCTGCTCGATGCGGTCATGTTCCCTCAACGACAGTCGACTGTCTTGGTCTCGACCAAAATAGAGAGCAGCGAAAGTCAACTACCCTGCCTTCTAGCTGCTACTTCTCCGCTTGCTTCTGCCGCTTTCATTCTCGATTCCAACATTTGCTTCGATCTCTTCACGTATGACTGTCTTCTCTTCTACTCATGAAACAACACCTGTGTGATTAAACTCTTATAAACACTTTCATTTTTCTCTTGCTAACAACCGGTTCAGTGGCTTCTTCTGTTAGTTGAATCTACCTCCACCTGTTTCTATTCAATTAGTATGCTCATCAAAGGAATACCCAGTAGGCGTTAACATGAAGGCACCACCCTCTGCATGAACTCTTCCTACCCCAAGGCATTTTCCACCTCTCGACAATATTCGAACGTCGCAGTCTTGCTTCAGTGATACTAGTGTCGGCAAACTAGATAATGCTTTTGGAACACAAGGCTTAAAAACACTTGCATGAGCGTTCTCGTTTCGACAAAGCTAGTAGAGGTTGTGCTGACTTTGCCTCATCCCCCTCTTACCCTTCATCACCTGACAAGGACTTTAACAAACTAATAGAACTCTACCTTAAGCTGTGTATCTGCAACCTCATGCTTCCAGAGTTCTCCCAGATATTAGGTTCAGTTTCAAGAGAGGAATATACATAACATTATCTAGTGTGTATCCCTTTCCGTTTGTCATCTCTGACTCAACTGTTCTGTCACACTTTACTTCACAAATCTCACCCATGCTCGTTCTCACACAATAACCTGATGTAGACTTATAAGTAGAAACCATCTCCTTCTCAGAGAAAATATTAGAAGAACTACCCGAATTTAAGAAAAAAACTAGCAAGAATCCACATCTAAAGAATTTGAAATAAGACGATAGGCTAAGTTATCATCTGATTCAGAGGCACTGACCACGTTGGCACCCCTCTGATTCAACAACTTGCAACAGTCTCTTATAACGCATATTTCCTCTACAACGATGGCAACGGACACCACTCTTACATTCACTTTCCCTTGCAATTGAAGTACCACCTACCACCCGACAACTTGTAGAAGTAGACGTCGAATTTTGACTATCCTTTCTAAGTGCATCCTCCTCCAAGCCCTTGATCACACATGTTACCGAAAACTTCTCCTAGGCAAATTTTCTATCAGGCATGGTGGTTGTAAAGTTGGATAAATTTGGTAGTGAATTTATCAAGTTGGAAGCTTTTAGATCAGCATCATTAACCGCCCTTGATTAAGATAACACTGTATTGAACTCCACTAAATTATCTAGAGGATGGAAGAGCGTTACTTTTCTTCACTGAGAAAACCGACAACTCTTTTATGGTACATCCTATCCTACAACAGTGATTCCTAGTAGTCAGTTCTAAGTCTCCCCCAAAGACTCGCCGCATTCTCCCCTCTACAAGGTTGCACCTGACGTCGCTCGTCAATAGCAGCCTGATTAAACCTAAGGCTTCGAATAAATCTCCTGACAATTCTCCTGCTTTGTGCCGATTTGTCTCCCTTTATCTACTTCTAGGGCTAGATCAAAGCCCTTTCGAACCAATGATCATGCATACCCACCTTTCATAGATCAAAGTTGATCTTAACATCGAACACTTGATCTTCATGAAATGATCTGTCATCTTATCCATGGAACTCAAACAAATCGACGAACCTGATACTACGATATCAATTGTTTGGAATTTTTTGCCGGATCTTGTTGTCATGCCCCGCTTCCCAAAAAGGAAATACGGAATACGAATACGTGACTAAGCCCAGCGAATGATTTTTGTCATCCATAAGATGTTTAGAATCTTTACAACATCTCAAAGAAATAATCAGAGTCGGAAGCAAAAGAAGTCAACCAAGCATGCATAATCGAATCAAATATACCAACAGATATTTACTTGAAACCAAAATATAATATAATCTTAAATAAATCAGATATGAACAAGTCAAAAATTCCAGGGTCACATTTCCCAATACAAAATAAATCAAAGTATCAAATACAATATTCAAATAAGCAACAAAAATAATAATAAATAAAACTCCATCACTAATATCTCATATCACCAACTCCATCTGGCAACTGGTCATCCTGATCTGCTATTAATAAATTGAAGGAAAAAGGAAAAAGAGAACAAACTCCTGTCAATGCAAGTTACGGGCAGCTCGTAGTGCAGGATACAAGTAAATGGGATAAATAATAAATCTAAAATAACAACAGAACAAACATAGCATGGTATAGGCATATCAACAGAAATATAATATCTAACATGAATCAGGAAAACAAAATAGATAGCATGGTATACCAAAAGATACAGATAACATGTGTCAAGTGTCAAGTGTCAGATAGTATGCAGACAGATATACAGATGATAGTGTCTGATGATAGTCAGACAGATAACAGATAATCATATAACAGATATCAGAAAAACAGATACAAATAAACAGATAACATATGTCATGCTCTTATAAGTCTTGTGTGATTACTATCTAGGTAGCACTTCATGCGCCCTAACTTTTTATCACATGGTTGCTACATTCAAACAGTTACGTTTAGATTTCGTAGTGGAGTCCACAGGGCAGTGTACTCAGGGATCAGACAGACAGATATCAGATACAGATCAGACAGACAGATAGAACCTATGGGTTCTCTTCTAAGTACACCTTCCAATAGGGAAGTAATGTAGTCAGGGTTCAGATAAACAGAGTCGTGTATCATGTAGTCATGAACACGTAGCAGATAGGGAATACGGGCCCTCTTCTCAGTACACATTTCTATATTTTCCACTACTAGATCTTTTCCTTAACCTCAGCTTGGTCATTTTGTTATTATTATCAGACATACATGTACGTGCAGAAAACAGAGTGAAAATAGCATGGTATAAACATGTAACAGGTCAGGGTGACAGATAAACATGTATAGCTGAAAAGTAACTCATAACAGGATAATACAACGACAATTCTAGTTCAGGACAGTAAAATAATACTGCACTAAAACAAGGATTCCCGTTGCTACAAAAATGCAAACCGAGATCCGTCAAAGAATCTGGAAAATAGACTCCCTTCCGAATCCCAAAAACATATATATGTCATACAGTATTTCAAGAAAATATAGCTCAAAATAGGTTTGAATCCAGAAAACACGTTCAGTCATAAATAAGAAGATTGTATTCAAAGTCAGAAAAACAGCATGAAAACTCATTAATTAAATCCACGAAAAATTCTGGGTTATTCCCCTATATGTGTAGTAGCATAATATAAAGTATCATAATTTTCCAATATAAGTAGTTTAGTCAACGAAAACCAGAAAACATCAAGACGTAATAGTTTTGTAAATCTGGAATTGTAAACACTGCAGTATGAAAACAACAATATCTCATAAACATAAATCCAAATCCAAATCCACCGAAAGGGTAATAAAATAGATACAGTAGATTAACTTTCATATTCAGAAATATTTTAGAGACAGCAAGTAGAATTTGGTCGAAAATCAGGTTCTTTATTTAATAGTAGTAAAATTCTGCATGTAAAATCTTTATTTGCAAGCATGAAAAGGTTTATAAAACTCCTCAAATAAATCCACCAAAATTTTGGGTAAACACCAATCAAGTCTAGAAGTACTGAGCAAAATTTCAGATCAAAATAATAATTTTAACACCAGGATAAAAATATATTACTCTTCAGAATTCATAGAAAACAGAATTTGGAAACCTTTCGACACCAATGTAGTAAAATAAACATAACTCACAACTCGCAAATCGAAACTGAGATCCGTCAAAAGGGTTGGAAAATAGACAGAATTCTCTTCAGTTTATATTCACAAATAATTTTAATATACTGACCTTAATAGGGTCTAAAATACTTATCAACATTAGGATAACAGAAAAATACAGATTTGCTTTTCGCACGCAAAATAACATAGATCATACGAAATTCATCCAAATCAACCCAAACATGAAATATAGTGTACTAGATGTCCAAACAACATGGTATAGGGTAATTTACAAGTATTCGACAAGTATATCACGAATAACACATCAAGCACAGATATCTCAAAGTAGCATGAACATATACATCAAAAGTGGTCAATCCTAGGTTAATTCATGTCATATGTGTCGTGAGGCAACTATGGTCAAGTCATCACAATAGAGACAATAGATAACAGAGAATTCACACACAAATTGTCGCTAGAACCCAACTACACTACAGGCCGTATTTAGTACTTGTATTACACAAAGAAAAGAATACAAGTTACTTGCCTTAACCGACGACGAAAATGATGTAAAGCAAGAATAATGGGAACGGATCCCGACACGCACACGAGCAAATGAATCACAAACCTAACTTCCGAACACAAACTCCAAACGAACACACGAACAACGAAACCCAACGAACACAACTACGACACTAAATGCACGAACCAACACACGCACACCCAATAGCACACGGCTGCGTGGGAGATGGCGACATTGCGAATGCTGCTCGCTGTTGCTGCTCGGCAGTCGATGGGAGGAGAGAAACAGCACCGGTGCTGTTGCTTCGATGTGCGGTGGTTGTGTCGTAATGGCATGGAGAAGGGACCAGGGCAACGATGCTCTGGCTGCTGCTGTGTCTGCCGAGGATGAGGGGAGGTCGCGGCACTTAGGGGAAGGAGCACGGGGACGTGACGAGATCGGGATAGGGATAGATGAACGGAGAGAGACGGGAGCAAGAAAGGTCGAGGACAGGAAGGAGGGGAGGTCGGCTGATGGTTGGACGAGAGGAAGGAGGCTAGGGCTTTTGGGGATACAGAGTTTTAAACAGATGGGTTTAAATATGAGTTAGGGTTAAGGTGGGGGTGATGGTGGTACAGTAAGGAAATAGATATCGGGTTGGGTATGTGATAATGGGTTAGGGTAGAGTAGGTTTATTAATTAGGGTATAATGGATATGGGTTTAAAGGGTATTATTAATAAGTTTAATTAATTGGTATTGGATAGCTAGAAATGAAGATCCAATAAGAATAGAATAGGATTTAAATTGGGGTTTAAGAAATAGGATAATCCAAAGGGAAAAATAGGGTGAAAAAAATGACGGCACGGAAAAAGAACAAATAAAATAGGCACGAACAATTGAATAAAGAGGATAAATAAAATAATAGATCGATCAAACAGAGACAGAACAAAATGAGACAATAGCATCAAGAACTCAATTAAGAGATAACAAATTGATAAAATGAATATATTGAAGAAGAAAGATCTAATATACGGTCTAAGAAAAGATACAAGGAGAGAAATACACCAAAAAGATAAATACATCCAAAAATACACAAAATAGAAAATAGGGATTACAAATCCTACCCACCTAATAAGAAGAATTTCGTCCTCTAAATTCAACAAGAAGATACATAGGGTAACCCCCCCCCCCCCCTCCAAAAAAAAACTACTCAAACAAATGAGGAAACTTCTGCTGAATCTCCTCCTCCAGCTCCCAAGTCAACGCACCAGGTGAGTGAGAATTCCAAGCAACAAGAACCAGCTTGATGACCTTGTTCTTAAGCACTTTCTCCAACCGATCCACAATAGTAACAGGCGTAATCTCACACGACAAATTCGGCCGAACGGTCAACTCAGAATAGTCGATCACGTGGCTCTCATCTCGGATATATCTCCTGAATTATGAGACATGGAAAATATCGTGCACTCCTGATAAAGCTGGTGGCAATGCAAGACGATAGGCCACCTTGCCTATCCGTTCCACAATATCAAATGGTCCAATGAACCTAGGGCTAAGCTTGCCCCCACCACCAAACTGAATGATGCTGCGTCAAGGCGATACCTTTAGAAAAACATGGTCACCAACCTCAAACTCCAAAGCCCTCTGATGGATATCGGCCCATCGCCTATGCCTCTCCAGAGCTGCCTGCAAATGCTTCCTGATCTGAACCACTGCATCAACTGTCCTGGTGACCAACTCTGGACCCAACAACTTCCTCTCACCAATGTCATCCCAGCACACTGGTGATCTGCACTTTTGCCCGTAAAGTGCCTCGAACGATGCAACTTTAAGACTGGCATGAAAGCTGTTATTCTATGAAAACTCTACGAGATGCAAATGGTCCTCCCACGATCCACCGAACTGCAGCATACAGGACCTCAACATGTCCTCAAGAATCTGGATGGTCCTCTCTGACTGTCCATCAGTCTGGGGATGAAAAGTTGTACTGTACTTTAATTTACTCTCCAAACTGCTCTGAAGACTCTCCCAAAACTGAGATCTGAATCTCGTATCCCTGTCGGATACAATACTGACTGGAACCTCATGAAGTCTAACAATCTCTTGCATGTACCTCTTAGCTAGGCTCTCAGTAGACTGTTCGATGCGAAAAGGAATGAAGTAAGCACTCTTCGTCAAATGGTCGACAATCACCCAAATGGCATTATGATCCTTAGGACTCCTCGGCAAAGTGGTCACAAAATCCATAGTGATATGTTCCCACTTCCACTCCGAAATAGGAAGCGGTTGAAGAAGTTCAGCGGTTCTCTGATGCTCTGCCTTAACCTGCTGGCAGATCAAACACTGAGCAACAAACCGAGTCACAGCCTTCTTCATACCATGCCACCAGAAATGAAGCTTCAAATCCCGATACATCTTAGTACTGCCAGGATGGATAGAATACGAAGACCGGTGTGCTTCCTAAAGAAACTTCTGACGAACTTCACCCTTTAGGACACATAACCTGGACCCAAAATGAAGAGATCCATCAGCATGAATAACCATGTCCGTTCTGGACCTAGACTCAATCTCAGCTCGAAAACCCTGCAATTGCGCATCACCAGCCTGAGCCTCTTTGATCTAATCAACAAGAGACGACTAAAGCTGGAGCGCCAAACAACTCTGACCAGAACTTGACAACAAAACATCCAACTTCAACCTCTGCATCTGCTCAATCAAATCCCTCTGCTGAGTTAAGAACATAACTGTCGGTCTCTTACTCAAAGCATCCGGTACCAAGTTTACTTTACCAGGATGGTATTGAAAACTGATGTCATAATCGTCCATAAGTTCCAACCAATGCCTTTGCCTCATGTTTAACTTCTTCTGGGTGAAGACGTACTTGAGACTTTTGTGGTCTTTAAAGATCTCCAGTTGGTCTCCCAGTAAATAATGTCTCTACAACTTCAAAGCATAGATCACTACTACTAACTCCAAGTCATGAGTCGGATAGTTCTTCTCATGCGGCCTCAACTGCCTCGATGCATAAGCAACAACTCAGCCCTTTTGCATCAGAACTGCTCCAAGACCCTTACCAGAAGCATCACAGTGAATTACAAATCCGCCTGAACCATCTGGAATAGTCAACATAGGCGCTGACGTCAATCTAATCTTCAACTCAACAAAAACCACACTACAATCATCTGACCAACAAAACTTCTGATCTTTCCCAGTCAGCTTAGTTAACAGTCCTGCTATCTTCGAAAATCTTGGATGAATTTTCGATAATAGCCAGCTAAACCAAGAAAACTCCTTACCTCTGAAACTGACTTGGGAACAGGCCAATCCTTCATGACCTCAACCTTCGAAGGATCCACAGAAATAGCATCGCTAGAGATAATGAGCCCCAAGAAAGAAATCTTGTCGAGCCAAAACTCGCACTTACTGAGTTTACCATAGAGCTGATTCTCTCTCAAAGTCTGCAGAACCACTCTTAGATGCTCAACATGATCTTCCTGATTCCAAGAATACACCAAAATATCATCAACGAAGACCACCACAGATTTATCAAAGAACTGAGAAAAGACCCGGTTCATAAGACTCATGAATACAGCAAGCGCGGTCGTGACCCCGAATGGCATCACAAGATATTCATAGTGCCCATATCTAGTCCTGAAAGCAGTCTTCTGTACATCAGTGGCCTTCACCTTGACTTGATGATACCCAGAACGAAGATCCAACTTAGAGAAAACAGCAGCCCCACTCAACTGATCAAACAAATCATTGAACCTTGGCAAAGGATACCGGTTCTTCACAGTAACACTGTTTAGTTCCTGATAATCCACACACAGTCGACGACTACCATCTTTCTTATTGACAAAAATGACTGGAGCACCCCAAGACAAAACACTGGGTCTGATGAACCCCAAATCAAGCAACTCCTGAATCTGCACCTTAAGCTCCGCTAACTCAACTGGTGACATCCTGTAGGGACTCTTCGATATAAGCACCGTACCGGCTGAACTTCAATACCGAACTCTACAACCCTATAAGGGGGTAAGCCAGGCAACTCCTCCGGAAAAACATCCAGGAACTCCCGAACCACTAGAGGCGCAGCCTCACAGTCTGAATGCAATTTCATTGCACAAATCTCCTGATCAACTACAGCTCGGCCAAAGGAAGACTCCCCAGCATGGAATTCAGACTCTGCGCGATCTGGAATCTGGAACACAACTTTCTTGGCACGGCAATCAATAATGGCATAGGTTTCACCCAACCAATCCATACCCAGAATGACGTCGAATCCCGAATTCTCGATTACAATCAGATTGGCTTTAAAATCTGCGCTACCAATAATTACGGGATACTGCCTGCACTCCCGGGAACAAATGAAAACTCCACCACCTGTCACAATGTTCTAAGCCTCGGACATGGTGCTGCACTCCAACTGATGGCGAGCCACAAATCGAGAGGAGACAAAAGAATAAGTTGCCCCGAAATCAAAGAGAACATGAGCAGTGAAAGTGCAAACAAGGACAACACCTAAGATAGAATCAAAAGACAAAGGAACAGGGAATGGTTGAACAGGGGTAAGGAAAAACAATGCAGGAAGATAAAATGAAACAAACAAATGCAAGAGAAATAGGAAGAAGCAAAAGAGAGACAATAAAACAACAAAACAATAAAAGCAAAATATACCTACAACAACACCTTCAGCTGACTCCACATCTACAGCAGTCAGGTTGAAAGCCTGACCTCTCCTCGGAATAGCGGTCCTCTGACCGACAATTTGGCGCTGAGGAGGAAGCGGTGGCCTAACAGGACCACGAGCTGGGGCAACATGCTGAACAGGACCAACTGCTGCTGTGGCTACGGACAATCTCGAACTAAATGATCAGTAGCACCACACCTAAATCATCGGTGGCTAGCGCGAAAATAGTTCTTGTGCTCATGCCCAGACACCAGGCAGAAGTCGCTAAAACCACCCCCCGGGAAACCAGTAGAAGGGTACGGAGCTGCCCTGACAGGACGGGCGGGAACAAGCCTCTGAACAGGACCACCAGAAGGCCTAACAACAGTAGAGAAGTGTGGAACGGTCCACTGAGAAAGAGCCAAACTACCAAGAGCCTGCTCCTAAGCACGAGCTACCTCATGAGCTTCTGCATAAGAGTGCAAGCGAAGAGAGACAAGCTACACCATAATCTCACGCAAAAGCCCCAAAATGAATCTAAGAGCCCTGTCTTCTTCGTTCGTCACAAGAACGGCTGCGAAGCGACTGAGTCTAGTAAATTCAGCTGCATACTCTTCCACAGACCTGGAGCCCTGTTTTAAGAAAGTCTCATGTTACAACAATGCATGGACAATATGTAACAAATTCCATTACTACAAATATCGACCAACCCGTTTTAGGGCCAGGAATTGTTGCTCCATCTCCACTCTAGTGTTTCTAGGAAAGAACTTCTCCAAGAAGCCCCTAGCAAAAGTGGCTCAAGTGATCGATCGCTCGAGCCTTTCGGACTCGGACCTCCACCAAATATGAGCCAAGTCCACCAGCTAGATGGCCACCAGATCCACTCGATCTGCATCTACAACTCTAGCTGCCAAAAGTAGTTGCTCATTCCGAATCAACCACTGTTCAGCCTCCAAAGGCATCTCAGTGCCTGAAAACCTATCGGGATGCAGCCTCATGAAGTCCGTGACTGTACCCAGACTGAGAGGAAGAGCTGGCTATATAGGCAGAGCGGGCGACGAAACCCGAGCGGCTTCCAAAGCAGCAATCACCAAATCAGTGTGGTTCTGCTATATATTGATCAAGTGCTCAAGCACAGTTGTGATGGCCTCAATCCCAGGCTGATCATCCCGGGGACGAGAAGTAGAATCTCTACGAGCCATAGTCTGCACAAAACCAAAAACATTCAGCATCCATATCAAAGTTGATAATAATTAATTGATTTATGCATGCATGGTTGGTGAAATATTGAGCCGATCCCAGTTCGAGCCGAGCTTGTCTAATATATTAGGCAACTAATACATTAACCAAACCTGGGCTCTGGTACCACTAAAAATATTGTCACGCCCTGCTTTCCAAAAAGAAAATACGGAATACAGATATGTAACTAAGCCCAGTGAATGATTTTCATCATCCATAAGCTGTTCAGAATCTTTACAACATCTCACAGAAATAATCGGAGTCGGAAGCAAAAGAATTCAACCAAGCATGCATAATCAAATCAAATGTACCAACAAAACTTACTTGAAACCAAAATATAATATAATCTCAAACAAATCAGATCTGAACAAGTCAAAAATTCTTGGGTCACATTGCCCAAATACAAAATAAATCAAAGTATCAAATAGAATATTCAAATAAGCAATAGAAATAATAATAAATAAAACTCCAACACTAATATCTCATATCACCAACTCCATCTGGCAACTGGTTATCCTGATCTGCAATTAATAAATTGAAGGAAAAAGGAAAAAGAAAAAACAAACTCCTATCAATGCAAGTTATGGGCCGTTTGTAGTGCAGGATATAAGTAAATGGGATAAATAATAAATCTAAAATAACAACAGAACAAACATAGCATGGTATAGGCATATCAACAGGAATATAATATCTATCATGAATCAAGAAAACAAAACAGATAGCATGGTATACCAAAAGATACAGATAACATGTGTCAAGTGTAAAGTGTCAGATGGTATGCAGACAGATATACAGATGATAGTGTTAGATGATAGTCAGGCAGATAATAGATAATCATATAACAGATATCAGATAAACAGATAACATATGTCATGCTCTTATAAGTCTAGTGTGATTACTATCTAGGTAGCACTTCATGCGCCCTAACTTTTTATCACATGGTTGCTACATTCAAAAAGTTACGTTTAGATTTCGTAGTGGAGTCCACAGGGCAGTGTACTCAGGGATCAGACGACAGATATCAGATACAGATCAGATAGACAGATAGAACCATGGGTTCTCTTCTGAGTACACCTTCCTATAGGGAAGTAATGTAGTCAGGGTTCAAATAAAAAGAGTCGTGTATCATGTAGTCATGAACACATCGCAGATAGGGAACACGATCCCTCTTCTCAGTACACATTTCTTTATTTTCCACTACTAGATCTTTTCCTTAACCCCGGCTTGGTCATTTTGTTATTATTATCAGACAGACATGTACATGCAGAAAACAGAGTGAGAATAGCATTGTATAAACATATAACAGGTTCAGGGTGACAGATAAATATGTATAGGTGAAAGGTAACTCATAACAGGATAATACAACGACAATTCTAGTTCAGGACATCAAGACAGTACTGCACTAAAACTTGGATTCCCGTTGCTACAAAAATGCAAACCTGGATCCGTCAAAGAATCTGGAAAATAGACTCCCTTCTGAATCCAACAAACATATATAAGTCATATGGTATTTCACAAAAACATAACTCAAAACAGGTTCAAATCCAAAAACACGTTCAGTCATAAATCAGAAGATTGTATTCAAAGTCAGAAAAACAGCATGAAAACTCATTAATTAAATCCACGAAAAATTCTGGGGTATTCCCCTATATGTGTAGTATCAGAATATAAAGTAGCATATATAAGTCATATGGTATTTCACAAAAACATAACTCAAAACAGGTTCGAATCCAAAAACACATTCAGTCATAAATCAGAAGATTGTATTCAAAGTCAGAAAAACAGCATGAAAACTCATTAATTAAATCCACAAAAAATTCTGGGGTATTCCCCTATATGTGTAGTATCGTTATATAAAGTATCATAATTTTCCAATATAAGTAGTTTAGTCAACGAAAATCAGAAAATATCAAGACGTAATAGTTTTGTAAATCTAGAACAGTAAACACTGCAGTACGAAAATAGCAATATCTCACAAACCATAAATCGAAATCCAATTCTGCCAAAAGAGTAATAAAATAGATACAGTAGGATAACTTTCATATTCAGAAATATTTTAGAGACAGCAAGTAAAATTAGGTCGAAAATCAGGTTCTTGACTGAACAGTAGTAAAATTCTGCATGTAAAATCTTTATTTGCAAGCATGAAAAGGTTTGTAAAACTCCTCAAATAAATCCACCAAAATTTTGATTAAACCCCAATCAAGTCTAGAAGTACTGAGCAAAATTTCAGTTCTAAATAATAATTTTAACACCGGGATAAAAATATATTACTCTTCAGAATTCATAGAAAACAAAATCTGAAAACCTTTCGACACCACTGTAGTAAAATAGACATAACTCACAACTCGTAAATCGAAACTGAGATCCGTCAAAAGGGTTGGAAAATTGACAGAATTCTCTTCAGTTCATGTTCACAAATAATTTTAATATACTGACCTTAATAGGGTCTAAAATACTTATCAACATTAGGATAACAGAAAAATAAAGATTTGCTCTTCACAAGCAAAATAACATAGATCATACGAAATTCATCCAAATCAACCCAAACATGACATATAGTGTACTAGATGTCCAAACAACATGGTATAGGGTAATTTACAAGTATTCGACAAGTATATCACGAATAACATATCAAGCACAGATATCTCAAAGTAGCATGAACATATACATCAAAAGTGGTCAATCCTAGGTTAATTCATGTCATATGTGTCGTGAGGCAACTATGGTCAAGTCATCACAATAGAGACAGTAGATAACAGAGAATTCACACACAAATTGTCTCGAAAACCCAACTGCACTACAAGCGGTATTTAGTACTTGTTTTATACAAAGAAAAGAATACAAGTTTTTTGCCTTAACCGACGACGAAAACGATGCAAAGCAAGAATAACGGGAGCGGATCCCGGTACGAACACGAGCAAATGAATCACGAACCGAACTTCCGAACACGAACTCCAAACGAACACACAAACAACGAAACCCAACGAACACAACTACGACACCAAATGCACGAACCAACACACGCACACCCAATAGGACACGGCTGTGCGGGAGACGGCGACACAGTGAACGCTGCTCGCTGTCGCTGTTCGGCAGTCGTTGGGAGGAGAGAAACAGTGTCGGTGCTGTTGCTCTGATGTGCGGTGGTTGCGTCGCGATGGTAGAAAGAGGGGACCAGGGTGACGATGCTCTGGCTGCTACTGCGTCTGCTGATGATGATAGGAGGTCGCGGCACTCAGGGGAAGGAGCACGTGGATGACGAGATCGGGATAGGGATAGATGAATGGAGAGAGACGGGAGCAGGAAAGGTTGAGGACAAGAAGGAGGGGAGGTCGGCTGATGGTTGGACGGGAGGAAGGAGGCTAGGACTTTTGGGGATACAGAGTTTTAAACAGATGGGTTTAAATATAATGAGTTTGGGTTAAGGTGGGGGTGACGGCGGTACAGTAGGGAAATAGATATCGAGTTGGGTGTGTGATAATGGGTTAGGGTAATAGGAAACAGGGTAGGTTTATTAATTAGGGTATAATGGATATAGGTTTAAAGGGTATTATTAATAGGTTTAATTAATGGGTATTGGATAGCTAGAAATGAATATCCAATAAGAATAGAATAGGATTTAAAATTGGGGTTTAAGAAATAGGATAATCCACAAGGAAAAGTAGGGTGACACAAACATAAGACGGCACGGAAAAAGAAAAAATAAAATAGGCACGAACAATTGAATAAAGAGGATAAATAAAATAATAGATCGATCAAACAGTGATGGAACAAAATGAGACTAGCATTAAGAACTCAATTAAGAGATGACAAATTGATAAAATGAATATATTGAAGAACAAAGATCCAATATACGGTCCAAGAAAAGATACAAGGAGAGAAATACACCAAAAAGAAAAATACACCCAAAAATACACAAAATGGAAAACAGGGGTTACATTAGTTACGCGACACAATCATTACATAATACCAATTAAAATAATAGATCAAATCAAATACACCAAAAGCACACAATTTTGTCCTGGATTGGGTGAACCCTAATTCGGGGAAGAAATAACCAAGTTGATATTCAACTAGAGAAGATACAAGAGTTACAACCATTCTCACCAACAACCTATCTATCTCTCAAATATCTCTAGATGGTACACTACAAAATGCACAGGCTATAGCGGCGCTTTTACAAGGCTATAGTAGCATTTTTTGGCACCGTTATAGCCCATAACGGCTCTTCTAAAATCGCCGCCGAAAGCGCCATTGCAACGTGCGTCGTTATAGCTCTATGGGCTATCGCAGCGTTTACCCAAGCCGCCGCTATAGGCGGTCCACCTATAACGGCGGTTTCTATAACGGCGTTGCCAAACCGCCGTTATAGGTACGTTTCTGTTTCAAAGTTTTAAAAAAAGTTTAGCTATAACAGCGTTTGGCAAGCGCCAGGATAGCTTTTACCGCTTTAAATTAGTATCCTATAGCGGCGCTTTGCAAGCGCCGCAATAGATGGTAGTACTTTTTATAAGAGTAGTACCTATTGCGGCGTTTACCACGAAGCGCCGTGATAGGTCTTTTTTTTTTTTTTTTTTTTGGCATTTCATTATAAAACTTTGAATTGGAAAAACCAGTAATTAATCTCATATTACAAATACATGTAATCATATAAAATTTAAGTGCTTAAATCTTAAAATCAATAATAACATCAATTTCAACAACCAAAAGACACATCGTACAAAAAACAACTCAATCGAAAACAAAATATATAACACATATAAACTGTCATACAACGAGTGTCAAATGTATATGTTGTACAACACTTAGTTATTACAAAATATAGATATAATTCCTACAAAACATTTTAAAAAAAGTCTGAATCCGACAAACTACAGCAGGAGAGTCTCCTCGTGTGGCCCGGTGTTTGCTTCCAATCTCAAAAACATCAATAGGGTCATTGTCCTCACAGAGTGTATGCGGAATGAAACCATAATTATGAGGGTATACGACAAATGAATATAAAACTCGATCAACCTGCATGCAGTATAAAAAATAACTTAATATAATTTATGAATGAATTTCCAAAAGTAACTACGTGAATTATTTCATATCCTTATAAAGCAAATGATCAGCAAGAATAAACAGGACCAGAATAAAATGATCAATACCTTAATTAGTTCAGTTTTCTTGTCAAGTTCATACTTAACTTTGCTTCCCTTTGTAAATTCCACAACCTACAAGAAGGGAAATGAACATAACAATATAAGAAAGGACGAATTCAAATTCACCAAACAGCAGATAGCAACACACTCTGCAATCTGCAATCTTGAGGCTAATTTTTATGCAGATATGGTGCCGCTATCTACTACTTACGAATAAATAAATTCTTCAAGATTCCTCAACTGTGCTTAGCTTTGTTGTTCTTAGTCTTTCTTAGTTTCATATGTATTTGAATTGCTTCTGGATGACTATACTTATGATATGCTGCAAACCTTATGTACTAAGACTTATTTGGTTTTATATAATATTGGCAGGAGCTCCTTAGAGGTCTATCTATTTTAACCACCAAAAAGAAAAAGCTGCATTCTCAATGATAAAGTCATACTATTTGATTAAGTTATGTCAACCTTCTATATGGAAATCTTATTAGAACATTTGTGAAGAACCCACTAAAATGAAAAACGTCATGGATTTGTTCTCTAAATGAAAAACTCCTCAATCTCATTCAATACAACCAAGTAAAGCAAAAATGGCAATCAGGTTTACCGTAACAGATACAATTGTCACCACATTCTTGCAACAAATAGCAAATAAAACATGAGTTTTCATTTAAGTGTAATTTCATATACAAATAGCAGAAGAAATTTAAAAGGAAATACTTAAAGGCTGTATGGCCATGAAACAAACACAAGCATGGATGCCTTGTGTTGCCAATACAAACACAAGCATGGCATTCATCCCAATCCACTCTAGGAACAGAAATGGAACTCTTAATTCCCACACATCTATCTGTATACATTACAAGAACGATGATCAAAATACAATTTGATATGTAAAAATTTAAGGAAAGCAGGAAGCCAAAGTGAGGGTTAATAGCCCACCAGTAAGTAAAAGAGATGGAGAATACAATTCCTTTATCCAACACTTGAAAATTTTTGTAGGAATTGTGTTTACAGTTAACATTTATGTGTCTAGAATTTTTGTAGGCACTGAAGGATAGCTCTAGAACATTACAGTTAACATTTTGTGGGAAACACCAACCTATTAAGTCGAAAAATATTTATTCCAATTTGCAAACAATATTTGCATAGATAGCATCATATCAATTCTGTGCATTGCATAGATTCGTTGCCAGGATATATAGTTTAAGAAAAGCAGATTACATGTGTGTATGCGTACATATTATAAGAATAATTTACAATATGCTCTCCCTTTACCATATACCATCCCTTCGAAAGCATAGTTGAAACATGGCAAAAATTAAGCAAGAGCAGAAACATACTCTAAAATATTTCACTAAAATATTTAATCACGCAAACTGTAAACCATAATTCACTTATTATTGCACACAAGGGAAACACCAATAGGTTTTTAGTGGAAAAATTCAAAAGAAAATGCACAGCCACAGTTCCCAACCATCTAAGAAGGAACCAAAAAAATGACAAGTTCTCCAAACTATAGTTTTGCTTATTTATGTAAATCACATTTTTTAACAAATAACAAAGCAATTTTACATTATTGTTACATCATCTATGAGAGAGACTAGATTTCACACAGACTAATCTGAACATCAATTAGTACCAATTCCAAGCATTTCAAATATTAGTGATACTAAAGTATGGTTATTTAAGGGAAAAAACAAAACCTTGGTGAATCAGATGCATGACATTACATTCAAGAATATATCACTATTCACTAGTAAAACTTGTATGGAACATAAACTAATAACTAGACCACATTCACCCAACGAATGAAGATCATTTGATCAATCAATCCTATAATATACAAATACTACCCTGACAAGAGAACATTCAACTGTTAAAATAGTCTGATGGGCAACTTGAGATACAATATTAAACCTAAATTACAAAATCACCTGTTTGAATTATATCCCATTTTCACTTAAAACAAAACAGCTCATACAGTTTGCAAAAAATGAGATCAGAAAGAAACAGCACCGCAACCCCCTCTTAACCAACATCCTAGTATGGATTTGTGACCTATTCCGTAAAATCCGCATTTTCTCGCATTTCTAACACACTGCGCTCATCCTCATCTATTGAATTTCTCAATGTAACCAGAAGACACCGGACAAAAGCAGAAAAATAATTGATAATAACAAATGTACAGGAGCAGACAATGTAATATGGCCAGTTGATCCCATACAAAAAGACACCTTCTAAATTGACTCATCGACAAACATAAACCAATGTCCACAATAACTTCTAACATACAGTATGAATAGCTAAATAGATAGTTCATATCAGTTACAACATAACAGGCTTACAATCACTTAACCATGGCAAACATATAACAATAGTATTTAAATCACTAAAATCCATCTTTCATTCACTAACCAAAATACATAAAATCATCTAAATCTAAACAAAACCCCAAAAAGTTATCCATCAAACAACCCATATAACAATCTCTAATAACATTTTCTTCATATTCCTCCTAATTTTTTTCTGTTACTGTTTTATATTTCCAAAAAAAAACCCATGATTCCAAAACCATAATAGCCTTCAAAGTTGAGACCTTTTCATGTTTAAACACATTATTATTCAGATTTAATTATATTAAAAAAAGAACTTTAATGACTTACCATTCCATAATGAAAAAACATAAATCAAACAAACACTTCTACATCAAATGAACAAGAAAGTGAATGACTGAACAACAAAAATTGAGTACCTCTATCAAAAATACCGACCTCATTGTTCCTCAAGTTCGCATTCTTTGGTGATTCTTCGCTCCTCCCTACAAATCAACAACAAGCGCACGAATTTTAAAGACTGGAATGGATCTAAACAATGAAAGATATGAGGAATTGATGAAGAATTTTTTTAGGGTTTTGGAATTTTACCTGAGATAGTTGAAGGCGGCGCGGCAAGAGAGTGAAACCCTAGCTCGAGTCTTGGCATTAAATAGAGGAGGAGAATTTTCAGATTAGTCGCTTCAAATTGTACAGAACATAAACTAAATGTTGAGGGATCTAGATTAGAGAGAACTACCAAACCTGAGAGATCGATTAGAGTGATTGAGGGATCTGGATGCCCTAGCTACTTTCAGAGATCTAGGGTGGAGGAAGGTTGATGCAATCCAAAGCTCAAGAGCCAGCAGCGGAGGTGATGAGTAGCTGCAGTTGGGTTGGATGCGAAGGTAATGGAAAGAAGAAGAGAAGTATATCTGATTGGTATCAGATCACATGTAATAGTTGAATAAATAGGGGCTTAGTTGCAAGATTGTAAATACGAATCGTTATGAATGTAAAGCAGTCGTTGGTTGCTAGGAGATTAGATTTGGGCCGTTGGATGGAGTAGGGACCACATTGTAACCGTCTGAACGGCCATTTCAGATTACGCGCTTCGCGCGTGAAAGCTGTATAAATAGACCAAGGCTCTGCTGAGTCTGGGTGAACTTTGTGAATCCAATTCCCTGTCATTCCTTCTTGATTCTTCCTTCTTCTCTAACCCTCCAATCGCCATTATCTTGTTCTAGCCCCCGTAAACACGCCGCCATGGCCAAGAGCAAGGGCCGAGGTGTATCAATGGTATCAGAGCAGTCCGATCTTGGAGCTAATCCCGAATATGAAGAGGAGAATCCTCAGGATCCAATCAACGAAGGAGTCCTAGGTATGGCTCCAGTGCTTGAATGGCGGAGAAGTCATCAGTTCTTGAATGAAAGAATAGTGACGGTGGAGAAGCAAATGAAGGAAATTTCATCACAGGTCTCCCAAATTCCTTTGATTTTGGCTCAGGCTCCAGTTATTGACGCAGCAAGAATCATCAAAAGTGGTTCCTCCGTCAAGATTCAGTGGTAAGCACAATCATGATCTTGAGTTAGATGGAAGTGGTGGTTTGTTATATAGAACGATGGAGTTAGGAGTTGGTGATGCTGGTAACTCAAGAGGGATAAATTTTTTTTCAAAACCTCCGAAATTGGATGTACATCCTTTTTCAGGGAGTGGTGATGTCCTTAATTGGATCTTTCAAATTGAACACTATTTTGAGATGTACAATATCCAAAGTGAAGAGAAAGTAAGAGTAGCTTTCTTTTTCCTGAGAGACGATGCCATTCAGTGGTGTCGATGGTTCTTGAAGACCAATGAAGGTGTAGTAACATGGAAGGAGTTCAAAGAGGGAATTTGTAATAGGTTTGCCCTTGGTATCTACGAGGATGCCGCCAAATCTTTGTGTCAGTTAGAACAAACTTCGACAGTACTTGAGTACCAAGTGAAGTTTGAAAAACTCCACTGCTTAGTTGAGGGAGTTAGTGAGCAATTCTCGGTTCAGCAATTTGTGAGTGGGCTTAAGGAGGAACTTCAACATGATGTGTTTATGGCTGAACCTCAAACTCTCAGTGAAGCTTTCAAGATAGCTCTAAAGTTTGAGAAGAAGTTTAATTCCCTTAGACAGTTTTACCGACCACAATACAGAACACAATATAAGAATCCTATGTCTGCCTATAATCCTTCACCTTTACCCTCGCAGCTTGCCCGTTCAAGCCACTCAAATAGTCAGCCAGTAAGGAGTTCTAGCAACACTAATTCTGGAAATTCAGAGAAGCCTATTCTCAAGAAACTTACTCCTAATGAAGTTTGGGAAAGAAGGAGAAAGGGACTGTGTTTTCATTGTGATGAAAAATACCTGCCAGGGCACTTGTGTAAGACTAAGTCCTATATGTGTATCGAAGGAGAATGGAATATTTTCAGCCTTCAAGAAGATGAGGAACTCTGGCAGTTGCTGGTTGAGGATGAGAGTGCAGCTATGAGTAATGAGATTGTTGATCTCAACACTGCAGCGTTTGGAACTGGTGTTAACACTGAGTGTCTCATTCTTCAAGCCCAACTAAGAGGAATTGATATACACATTCTCGTGGATAGTGGTGCTACCCATAACTATATTGATCCTTTTATATTAGAGAAGACTGGTTTACAACTCACCATTAAACAATCTTTTAATGTAAGGGTTGCTGGTGGGAAGGAAGTCGAAGGCAATGGGTTATGTTCGGATGTCGAAATCCAGTGTCAAGGGTATAAATTTGTAGATGATTTCTTGGTATTTCCTATAGGTGGACATGATGTGGTTTTAGGAGCAAAATGGATCAAGAAAGTTAATGAGGTCACTGTTAATCTCATTGAGAAGCAGCTTAAGTTTAATCACAATGGGATTAATTGGGTGTTGCAAGGGTTACACCCAGGTCAAAATCAATGTTTAACAGATAAAGAAGCAATTGCATCCCAAACACACAGAGGTTTTGTGTTGTACTTAATGTCCACGGAAGATGAAAATACTTTTGCTATTCCTGATAATGCAAACCTACTTGATTTGCTGAAGAAGTACCAAAACTTATTCGAAGAACCAAACAGCTTACCCCCTGCAAGATCATATGATCATCAGATTCCTCTAGAGAAGGGCTCTAAACCAGTTTGCATTAGGCCTTATAGGCACTCTTTCGAGCAAAAGAATGCAATTGAAAAAATCATTGAGGATATGTTGAAGCAAGGTATCATTCGTCCAAGTAATAGTAGCTACAGTTCACCAGTAGTGTTAGTAAAGAAGCAGGATGGCTCTTGGAAGTTTTGTGTGGACTATCGATTGCTTAATCAACAGACCATCAAAGATAAGTATCCAATCCCTATTATCGATGATTTGTTAGATGAATTGTAGGGTCTAAATTCTTTACTAAGCTAGACTTGAGGTCTGGTTACCATCAAGTAAGAATGAATGCAAATGATATTTCCAAAACTGCATTTCGCACCCACAGTGGCCACTATAAGTTCCTCGTCATGCCCTTTGGCTTAAGCAATGCTCCTTCTACTTTTCAGTCTCTTATGAATGATATTTTTAGACCCTATTTGAGAAAGTTTATACTGTTCTTCTTCGATGATATTCTTATTTTCAGTGCAACCTGGCAAGAGCATTTGGCTCATTTGGAGGAAACTTTTTCAGTGCTTCAGCAGCACAAATTGTTTGTAAAGAAATCTAAATGCACATTTGGGAAAAGTGAAGTGGAGTACTTGGGTCGCATAGTTTCCTCTTCCGGTATCTCAGTTGATCATAAGAAGGTGTCTGCGGTTAAAGAATGGCCCATTCCTCAGACAGTCAAGGCACTTAGAGGCTTCCTTGGGCTCACAGGATATTATAGGAAGTTTATAAGGCATTATGGTTCGATTGCTGCTCCCTTGACTGATTTGACAAAGAAGGAAAATTTCCATTGGAGTGAGGAAGCTGCTCAAGCTTTCAATCAGCTGAAAGAAGCACTCATCACAGCCCCAGTTCTACAATTGCCAAATTTTGATGAAGTTTTTGTGGTTGAGTGTGATGCTTGCAAAGTTGGTATAGGAGCTGTTCTCTTGCAAAACCAACACCCAATTGCCTACATTAGTCAAGCAATTAAAGGGAAATGCCTACATTGGTCAGCTTATGAAA
The DNA here is from genome assembly GCA_017893485.1 of Hemerocallis citrina. Lineage (NCBI taxonomy): Eukaryota > Viridiplantae > Streptophyta > Magnoliopsida > Asparagales > Asphodelaceae > Hemerocallis > Hemerocallis citrina. The sequence goes on from CM030366.1 coordinate 85,130,561, forward strand.
AAGAGATGCTTGCGATACTGTTAGCAGTAAAAAAGTGGAAGCAATATCTCTTTGGCAGGTCATTTATCATTCGGACTGATCATCAACCTCTCAAATATTTGCTAGACCAAAGATTGTCCACAGAAGCTCAACACAAGTGGCTAGTAAAGCTCTATGGTTTCAATTTTGAGGTAGAATATAAAAAGGTAGAGGTAATGTGCCGGCAGATTGCTTGTCTAGAAGAGAATGGGATTGTTTTCTGGTGCAGTTAAGCTCTCTTCACCCTAATTGGTGGAATGATGTGGTTAAGATGAATACAGATGATCCATACATTAAGGAGCTGACAGATCAAGCTGAGAAATCAACTAATGCTAAGTTTTTGAAGTCTCATGGAGTTTGGTATAAGGGATCCAAAGTAGTCATTAGTCCTACATCCAGTCTGAGAAGATTGATTATTTTTGAACACCACGACACACCCATAGGTGGTCATTCTGGATATGATAAAACGTTGCAAAGGATCCGCAGATCATTTTGGTGGAAGGGTATGAAAACGGATGTCAGAATCTATGTACAAGAGTGTACAACTTGTCAGACTAGCAAGTATGTTTTTCAATTGCCTTCGGGGTTACTTCAACCACTACCAATACCTGAGAAAATTTGGGATCAAATTAGCATGGACTTTATAAAAGGGCTTCCAGTTAGCTGCAAGTACTCAGTAATATTGGTTGTAGTGGATAGGCTGAGTAAATATAGCCACTTCTTTCCCATTAAACATCCATTTACAGCTTCTACTATTGCTCAGGTACTAACAGATGGCATCTTCAAGTTATATGGAATTCCTAGTTCCATAGTATGTGATAGGGGGGCTGTCTTCACAAGTGCCATTATGAGAGAATTCCTTCGTCTACAGGGTACTAAGTTGACCTTCTCTACTGCATATCATCCTCAAACTGACGGTCAAACAGAAGTGGTTAAACGGAGTTTAGAAACTTATTTGCGGTGTTTTTGTCACTATAAACCCAATGATTGGAGCAAATGGTTATCTTGGGCTGAGTATTGGTATAATACTTCCTATCATAGTGCGATCAAGTCCACTCCATATGAAGTTGTCTATGGCAGAGCACCTCCAACTCTCATTTCTTACATTCCTCATACAGCAAAGAACCCACAGGTGGAGGAAAACTTGCTAGCAAGGGATGTTAGCTTGAAATTGCTCAAAGATAATTTGAAGAAAGCACAGGATAGAATGCGGAAACAAGCTGATCTTCATCGCCAGGATAAAACTTTTCAGGTGGGAGATTTAGTCTATGTTAAGCTGCAGCATTATCGACAAGTTTCGGTGGCAACAAGGGCTATAAGGAAGCTATCTCCTTTGTACTATGGACCTTATGCTGTGCTAGAGCGTATTGGTTCTGTTGCTTATAAGCTTGACTTGCCAATGGGGTCTAAAATCCATCCAGTTTTTCATATTTCGCAGCTTAAGAAGCACATTGGCCCATAATTACTGTGCAGCGAGGCATTCCAGATCAGCTTTCTACGGCTTTGAGTGAGCCAGATGAGATATTGGATCGAAGATCAGTCATTAAGGGGAAGAAATTGGTATCGGAAGTGTTAATCAGATGGAAACATCAGGATGTTACTGATGCCACTTGGGAACCGTATTGGGATTTGGTCCGAAAATTTCCACTCTTCGACCTTGAGGCAAGGTCTCTTAATAGGGGGGGAGGAGTTGATGCAATCCAAAGCTCAAGAGCCAGCAGCGGAGGTGATGAGTAGCTGCAGTTGGGTTGGATGCGAAGGTAATGGAAAGAAGAAGAGAAGTATATCTGATTGGTATCAGATCACATGTAATAGTTGAATAGATAGGGGCTTAGTTGCAAGATTGTAAATACGAATCGTTATGAATGTAAAGCAGTCGTTGGTTGCTAGGAGATTAGATTTGGGCCGTTGGATGGAGTAGGGACCACATTGTAACCATCTGAACGGCCATTTCCGATTACGCGCTTCGCGCGTGAAAGCTGTATAAATCGACCAAGGCTCTGCTGAGTCTGGGTGAACTTTGTGAATCCAATTCTCTGTCTTTCCTTCTTGATTCTTCCTTCTTATCTAACCCTCCAATCGCCATTATCTTGTTCTAGCCCCTGTAAACACGCCGCCATGGCCAAGAGCAAGGGCCGAGGTGTATCAAAGGTGGAGATGGAAGTCGATGGCTTGGGAATGGAAAGGAAATTAGAGGAGAGGTGACAACAACGTCGATAGCAACAGCGACAACAGCAGCAACAGCGACGGCGACAACGACAACAACGACGACGGTGACCGGTTTTGATTTGGGTTTGGAGACATTTGTGGGTTCAGAGATTTGTGGGGATTTTGAGAGATTTGGGGGACTTAGAGAAGTTTTGAGACTCTATCCCGGCGTTCCTCTACAAAACGCCGGTATGTATAATATCTATTGCGGCGATTTTCGTCAATACTGTTAAATTATGTCATGATAGACCCCTTAGATTTTTGCAGGGGTCTATCCCGGCATTATATCAAAATGCCGGCACAAAAATGTCGGGATAAACCATTTATTTTGTAGTGGTACTTGTTTATAATTGGAAAACTTTTCAAACTCTCTTCAATGAAGTACTCTCTCTTACCTCTCAAAGGATGCTGTTTCAATGCATATATAGAGATTTAAAGAAACCCTAGGTTGCATTCTTGATGCAATAGCCATCCGATATTCCTAAAGAGATAACTATGTAAAGAGAGCCGTACGATCTAACTTGGAGAACAAGTTGGGCTTCAAACAGATCCAACAGATCCAACCCATACAACCGCTGCTGCCCGATGCAGTCGATTGCCTTAAGGGCAGTGGACTGTCTTGGTCTCAACCAAAACAGAGAGCAGCAGTAGTCGACTGCCCATGTGGCAGTCGATGCTGCCTTCTAGCTGTTGCTTCTCCGCTTGCTGCTGTCGCTTCCTTTCTCGCTTCCAACATTCGCTTCGACCTCTTCACACATCATCATATTCTCTTCTTCTCGGACATAGTATGCAAGGCATAAATCCAACACTATCTCCTATTAAAGATTAATATGAAAATATTATTGAAAGTAAGATGACCTTGTGATTGGGAGTTATCTTGTAGCAGATGTGAAAGAGGAAAATCTCATGGAAATGAAGGAAATAGAGACCGCGGTGGAGATAAAAGAGAAGGATGTCAGAGAAGCCGATCAGTAAATATACAATCTTCCCATAATAACTGAAAGATGCAAGTTCAACCTCCAAGGGTGGAAATACAATGTAATAGATCTCAATGAATCTATCAATATTAGCCGGGTGTAAGATTGTAGTAAGTCAAGCACTATATTTTTACGAACTTTGTCTTATCGCACCTTGTGAGGAAACAATGTTACAATTCCATTATTACATTTTGTAATTTCCATTTGAAAACTTGCTAGATGCATGCTGTCATTTGATAATTACTGTTTCAAGATTGTTGTAATTGAAGAGATTTCGTATAGTGAAATCTAAAGAAAGATTACAAATCATCCTGAAAGGAGTTTAGAGTTCATTCTTTTCTTAAAAACAATTTTCACAAATATGCCTCTCAAGATCATTTGCGTGCGGAATAACTCTACACAGATATTAAAGATAGCTATCATCTTTACACTCACATGTCCAAATTTAAGTATTTCCTTCTATTCATTTAATAACATGCATCTCTCTCTAAATATGATGTGCAAGTAATTTGAAAATACATAATAAAAGAGCGACAATCTTGTGATGTATTTCAAATATGACCAAATCACACATACGGATCACAAAAATCATCTCAGAGATCTCTGAGCTGTCGAAGGTTCATAGGAGAGATGTACTTCGTTTCTCCATCAACTAGTTGCTTTGCAATGATTAGGTTAGCAGCCTCACTTGGATGGTAAGGGTCCCAAAAGACGTGTTGTGATCGGTCATCACATAGGCTTGAAACAGGCCCACAGGGGATGATTCCTGCGAATCGACCCCCATTTCCACAACAAGCAGTACTAGCAGTTTTAAACCCTGGAAGAACAAAAACATCAAAGTTTAAGACGCGCACATGTAATATTTGTGATATGGTAAAGACTTTCGATTTAGAATGTGGATAGCAGAGCATACTACTGACCATGTTTTTGGTAATTAGAAATGAGCTCTATAACTAGATCATAGACATTAGCATGAACGAATCTGGCCCCGTGGAGATTATCATTTAGCTCAGCGAGCATGTCCCTCAATTTTCCGTTGTATTGCTGAGCTAGTTGGTTCGCTAAAACAACACACTCATTCTCATCTAACTGGTTAATTGTCTTTTGATACGGAATGCATCCAATTGGCCCCACATTCCCCACCACAAACTTGCGAGCGTCTAGAGAATAAAGCCTCTGCAGATTGGAAAACACAATTATCATGAGCTTTCATTCCTAGTAATTTAACATTTCTTGTACACCTACTATTAACATGTCTAGTAATTTATGTTGAAAAAATTCAAAATCAAAAGAAGAAATGCATTTAATCAACGATAAAAGAAAAAAGAAGAACGAAAAAAAAATCAATAATAAATATGAATTACAATGAGTTGCCCCTTGAGGGTGGCGATCATGCTATCGACGAATTGTTCCGGTGTTTCAATGATGCGCTCAGCGATGGATATGACAGGGAGAAGGTAGTTATTGAGAAAGTCATTTGATCCAATGGTGATTGAGAAAATGGCTCTCTTGCTCAAGTACTGTTTTGCTTTGGCCGTTCCCAACAGTCCATCAATCTGCTGCCTTGTGATGTTAAAGTAATCAATTTGAATGTCCATCCCAAGCCGATTAATCTATATTGCAAACATACATGAAGAAGTTGTTACAGAATCTAATAAAAGAGAAGAGGAGAGCATATATATTACAAATATTCTGCCAGTGCTGTTCATGATTCCTCCACCACCAGATGCATAGTTCACTCCTTGTAGAATAACTGGCCCCGCTGTATTTGGGTCTAGAAATGGCTGTGCGTAGCTCTTCTCACCTAAAAGCTCACCTAATTGTATGAATTGAACTTGTAGTCAAAATGGCACACAAACTCAGATAATAGCCAGTGTAAACTCGTGTATGCCAATCAAATGATACCAATTTACGAAGAAATTATATTAGGTTCTCTACATTGCTAAACTTTCAATGCCCATCTATTTTGAGAAAATTTGAATAGAATCAATCAAATAGAACCTTGGTGTACCCCAAGTCTATATGGACAGGTGCCTAAATTGAAGTAGAATAGAAAAACATCTGCGAGGATTGGTCTATGTTTTGTTTTAAAAACAAGATAAGAAAATGTGAATGTGAAAGAGAATGAACGAAAAGAAGAGACTTCGAAATACAAACCAATTATGTCAGCAATGGTCCTGCCATTGGTGTATCGTCCAGTCGGCTGGCCCCCTGAGCCTGCGAAATCAATCCCATTGGGTGGTATATCCGCCTTCGATAGCGTCCGCAGCCAATTGTTATTCCCTGCATCAACTAAAGAATCCCCGAATACAAAAGAAGCTGACATCACATCGTCCTTACTATCCATAACTCCAGCTAAACTGAAAAGGACTACTGCTATCGCTATCAGATTAAACTTCGTTGTCATAGTAATTGCCATTTATGAGCTCTTCAAAAATTTTTATGGTAAGAATCCTGATACTCTATGCAGAGTTTATAGCATATGAAACTACTTGCAGTAGTTTGCTGTTAAAATGAACAAATAAAGTTGGTTTGATACTTATTGGTTTGGTGAGGGCGTTGAGATATTAGAGAGGGGGTTGGTTTATCAACATTTAACTGCTACGCAGACAACAAGTTCTACTAGTACTAGAATTTGGCTCATTTTGTGTTACCTTTCTGAACACACAATTGGGAGTTTGCTTAAGCAACATTCAGCTGATTCATCTAGAAATTAGCCTGTGTAAGACACGAGGGATCAGATATCATATAGACAATATGGCCTCCTGTAGTTATCAGTCATGTGATTGTTGTGCAAACGACTATTGCTTCCACCAATATGGGAGTAAACTAAACAAGCATATTAGTGCTTATTCTAATAAAAAATCAGCCTCTTTAAATTGTTTCAAAGTACATAGTATCAACAACCAAAGGCTCACTGTCTGAGTTGTGTTTGATCCAATATCTATCCTTCAATATGCTCTTCAGTATGTTGAAGACACCCTATTGTTTGACACTGCTCAATTGGAAGAAATTATTGTGTTTAGAATCATATTGAGATGTTTTGAGTACTGGTCTCAGTTAATCTCCACAAAAGCTGTGTGGTGGCACCATGTGATGAAACCTCTATTCAGGTTGATTTTATTACATGGTGTATGGGTTGCGAGAAAGAAGAGTTCCTCTTAAAATACCTAGGAACACCAATCGTACCTGAAAATATGCGGAGGGAAGACTGGATACCATTGGTGGAGAAAGTGGAGAAGAGACTTGCGGAATGAAAAGGGAAATGTCTATCTCTGGATGGTAGAATTACGATGATCAACTCAGTGCTTAGTAGCATGCCTACGTATCTAATGTCTATATATAAGCATCCAGAGTGGTTCACTAATAGAATTGATATGTGCAAATGAAGGTTCCAGTGGAAAGGAGCGAATGACAACAATAAGGGGTTCTATCTGGTTAGGTGGAAAAATGTTTGTAAAAAGGAGTTCAGAGAACTTTGAATTGTCAACCTCAAAGATATGAACAAATCGCTCCATACCAAATGTTGGTGGAAATTGTGTAAATGATGCAACTAGTGGTGGTGTAAATCCTTCATGATGTATCGTTGGTGGAAAAAAATTAGATATGGAGGATGAAGCATTCATGGGAAGGCTTCCTATCTCTGGAAAAGAGTCGCAAAGGTGGGGGAAGTGTTTCATGTCAACACAAGATGTAGGATCGGGAACGGAAAAAATTCTAGGTTCTGGAAAGACAAGTGGTGTGGGAGCAATTCACTTCAATCCCTCTTCCCAAAACTTGATGAGGAGACTTTTAACAAGGATGCCCTTGTGGCAGACATTTGGAAACATGATTGTTTGCTTTTAGAGTTTGGGGTCCAATTATTTAGGGAGAACCAACACATCTTAAACTCTTAAAATCTTGGTGGTAGAGTTCGGGCAGTACCAGAATGGAGAAGAAGACTATATAATGGGGTTTAGAATCAAACAATACTTTTTCTGTGAAGTAAATGTATTGATGTAACCCACGTTTCCATTTTCGTATCTTCTTCTGTATATTTAATCATTGTACTCTTCTCTGTTCAATTCTGAACCTTGTATTTGATTGTTCTCTCTTAATAAAATTCATTTGTTGCTTTGACTCAAATTTTGACCCCAATCTGATTAATTTAAAATTTTTCCTCCAACCCTAAATTGTTTCTCTTCTTGAGAATTGACTAATTCTAATCACCTAATTTATGGCCTAATCTATTTATTTAATTCCATTTTCCCCCTAATGGATCCTAATCATCTACCCATTAACCCAAATCCACTTAAACCCTATATATAATCTATCCTATTCTAAACCCTAACCCTACTATTGTTTGACCTCTAACCTAGTCGCATATACCCTCTTCCTTCTTCCATGTGATTTCCGAAGAAACCCATCCCGACGCCCATTCGACCCACCTCCGACTGCCTCCTGTCGCTCTCATCCTCGAGCCCCGCCTGCATCCGCCCTGTCCTCCTCCCCTCCTCGACTGCACCCCCGTCAAACCCGAAGCCACCATTGAGCCATTCATCACCATCCTCGACTGCACATCTCCAACATCCACCGCCATCATCGAAACCCTCCGAGACCACCACTGATCCCGCTCCCTTGTGTCGATCGTCGTCGCCTGCGCACCCTCCTGTCCTCGGCCACCCTGTCGCAGCCACCAGTCGACAACATATCCATGCCAGCAGATCCCCGAAGCACCACCAGTCGAGTCGCCGCGGCATTGCTATCCCGAGCCACCGCCGAGTCACTGTTGGTTTTACGTGCACTGCACGTAGAGTTGCTGATGTGTTATTGCTCGTGTGTTCGTCAACCTTCTGTCGCCGTTTCATCTCAATCGAATCAAGGAAGGTAACTTGTACGATTCTTTCGTTTCCCGTACAAGCATCTTTTTGAAATACCGCAAGTAGATTTTAGTTGTAACTCGCCTTTTGTTATCGTTGATAATCTTGGTCCTACTCGCTTGTTCGTATCTATCAATTCCATAATCGTCAGGGTCACTGTCAAGCCCCACTTCCCAAAATACGAGAATACGAGTCCATTACTGAGGCCCAGCAAATGATGCGAATACACAATTCATAAATTGTACAGGTAACATAACAACAAGATAACAAAACCACGCAGGCATGTAAAATCACAATAGAATAATAAGAGTACATGACATAGTCCATAACATAACCAACAGCTAGAAAATACAAAGTAGTTACGGGTCAAACACGCCCGGAATACAATAAAGAGTAGCATAAATAAAACATGAACTAAAGATAACATGATAATTAACAAGACTAAAATACTTTATAAGCAACACCTTCGGGTAATTCTCCTTTCGGGCCTGCAAGTACATTATTACAAAAAGAAAAACAAGAAGATACCCGTTAATGTAAGTCACGGGCCAAAAATAGTACAAGCTACGGGGACAAGTATAAAAATGAAACAAGAAGCAGAAAATAGAGAAAGGAATCAAGAATAATGTAATAGAAGAAATTCAACATGTAAACAGGATCATGAACAAGACATCATGGAACAAGTCGCTTGTAATCAAGTAAGCAAATAAACAAGTCAACTGAACATATACATGTAATTGAATTATGCAAGTGCACGTGTTAATCTCAAGCCTTTTATTAACCTAACTAGTGCATCAATCATACATCCCATACCACATGTTTGATACACGCAATCAAGTGAACGTTTAGACTTAGTGGTGGATTCTATAGGCCACGTACTCGGGAAAAACATATACATTCAACCTTGTATCGAGATACGTACAATGTGAAACATGTAGAGTGTAAACTTGTAGTATGAAACATGTAAACTTGTAATTTGCGACTTGCAACTTGCATCGGGTGTAACCCCTGTTTTTCATTTTTTGTATTATTGAGTATATTTTTTGATATGGTGTATTTTCTCTATTTGTACTCCTCTTGTATTTCTTTTGGACCGTATATTGGAATTTTTTTTCCAATATATATATGTATTTTCATTTATTATTTTGCCTTCTTTTCATTGGAGTTCTTGTTTCATTGTCTGTCTTTGGTTCGTTCTATTTGTTCGGGCCATTATTTTGATTTCCTATATTTGTTCTTTTTTTATTGTTCATGTCCTATTCTTGATCCCAGTAGTGAACCAATACCTGTTGTATATAATCCTATTCAGTAAAATACCAAACCTATTTCCACTCCTAAATAGCCATTACCCACACCTAGATTTCCCTAAAGCCTACTAGCCATAACCATCCTCTGTTATTCATACCCTACCCATTAATTAGAGCCCAGTTCATTAAATTAAAACCCTATTCATTATTTCCCTTCCCTGTGTATTGAAACCATGCAACCGAAAACCTGTGCACCAAGCAAACTTGACCCGCACTCCCTTTTGCTCTGTTCCGCCGTCACCATTTATGCACCCCCTACTTCTCAACCCTAATATATATATAACCCTATATATATATTTCAAAACCCATGCAGCCCTAGTTTTCCCCATCCCTTGCGCCGCTAATCCCTCTCCCCTCCTGCTCCTACTCTCTATCCCGTCTCCCGTTCTCCCCGTCTCTATCTCTGTCGCGCGCCCCACGGCAGCCAACCCCCTTTCGCTCTATTCTGTCTCGGTCGGCGTCGGACAGCGGAGCAACGACAGCCCCCCCTTGGCCGTTGTCGTGCTCTCGTGTCTTCTCGCGCTCTCTCATGCTCTCTCGTGTGCACTATTGTGTTCGTCGAGGTTGTGCGTGCTCGCTTGTGTTTTGAGTTTCGCTCGTTGATTCGTGGCTTTCCGTTCGTTGATTTTGTTCGTGGTTTTCGTTCGTGTGATCATTGAGTTTGTTGGTCGGGAATCCGTTCCCACTATTCTTTCTTGGAGTCGATTTCGTCGTCGGTTAAGACAAGTAACTTGTACTCAATTCCTTTGTATGAAACAAGTCATAAATTCCGCTTGTAATGTAGTTGGGTTCTAGAGACAACTCACGTGTGATGTATTTTTTATGAGTATTATTTTTATAGTGCTATTTGACCGTAGTTGCCTCACGACACAAAAGTTTGACATGAAACAACTTAGATTTTGACCGATCTTGATGTGATCATATATATCAGTCATTTGTGAGAATTGGTGTGTTTGTTTGGATCCATATGATATACTTATTGTGGACATGCCATATACCCTATTTCATAATATTTGGACACTTAGTAGACTCTATAACATGTTTGGTTGTGTTTGGAACGAGTTTCGTATGTTGTATGTTGATTTGTTGTTAAAAGACAAATCTGTATTTTGTCGATGATCAGTTTTGATTGCTATTTTGAACCATATTAAGGTCAGTATCTTAACTTCAGTATTAAACATGATTTTTAGATAAATCAGTCTTCTTTCCAAAACTTCTGACCTTGATCGATTTCGTTTTCATATGTGCGAGATATGATTGTTTTATTACAAATGTGTATTTCATTTCCAGATTTCGTTTCTAAATGGTTTCGATGACTAAACAATTTTGATACTAGTGCTAAGCATATTATTTTGATCTGAAATTTTGGATAGTGTTTCTATATCTATTTAGGGATTACCCAGAATTTTTGTTGATTTTATGGATGAGTTTTATATATCGTTTCATGCTTGTATGTAAAAACTATACTTGCTGGATTTTGCTCGCTGTTATGTAAAGATTTGTATTTTCATCCTAGTTCCTTTTCCGATATGAAAATTATTTATAAAATATGAAAGTTAGCTTATTTTGTCTATTTTCATCTCCCCTTGGCAGATTTGGATTTCGCTTCATGGTTTGCGAGATATTCCAGTTTTCGTACAGCAGTGTTGGGAATTCCAGATTTGCCAAACTATCATTTCTTGATATTTTCTAAATTTTTTTGGCTAAGCAAATCTTACTGCAAAAATTTGAAACTTCATATTCTCATACTAGACATATAGGGGAATACCCCAGGGCTTTTCCTAGATTTATTTATGATGTTTCGATGCTATTTTCCTGACTGTGAATTTGACTTACTGATTTCTGGCTGAACGTATTTTCTGAATTCAAATCAGTTTTGAGCTATATTTTTGTGAAATACTATATGACTTATATATGTTCGCTGGATTTGGTTGGAAGTCTATTTTCTATACCTTTCGACGGATTCAGATTTGCATATTTGTAACACCGGGATTTCAGTTTTACTGTAGTATGGTCTTACTGTCCTGAACTAGAAACTTGGTAATTTTATCTTTTCATGTATTATCTTGCACCCGTACATGTTTATCTTGCAACTTGAACTTGTTACATTATTATGCCATGTTATTCTTGATATTTTTGGCACACATACATGCTTTTTTGACATTAATAATAAATAATCAAGCCGGGATTTAAGGGAAAGATCTAGTAGTGGATAATTCAGAAACATGTACTCAGAAGGGAATCCACTGATCCTACATGATTACTTGATACATGATACTTGACATGTGATTACTTGACATTTGCACGCAAGACATGTACTTGCCACTTGCACAACTTGACACGTGATTATATGATACATGATACTTGGAGCTTGGAGCTTGATTACTTGATACTTGTCTCTGAGCACACTGCCCTCTATGGCCCACTATGAAATCTAAAGCGAAACGGTTTGTTGTAACAACCATGTAGTAAAAATTGGGATACATGAAGTACTATCTAGATAGTAATAACTACAAGACTTGATACATGACACGTGAACATAATACTTGAACATGATATATGTTTACTTGATACTTGACTACATGATACATGAGACTTGATACTTGACACATGCTATATGTTTACATGATACTTGATACTTGTTGTTTGTTTATATGATACTTGTTCACTTAATACTTAATACATGCTACTTGTTCTTGTTCACCTTACCATGCTAGGTGTTATATTTTGTTATCATGCCTATTCCATGTTATTAGTTAGTTTTTCCCATGTACTTGTATTCTCCATTACAAGCGGCCCGTAAATTGCATTGAAGAGAGTTTGTTTTCTTTTTTCTATCCCTACAATTATTAAATTGCACATTTTGGAGAACAGGTTCCAGATGGTATTGGTGACATAAAGTATTAGTGCTGGATCTTGTTGTTATTATTTCTTGTAGCATGCTTTGAACAATTATATTTTGATACTTGGATTTATTTTGTATTTGGGCAATGTGACCCAGGATATTTGACTTATTCAGATCATGATTATTTGAGATTAATACATTTTGGTTTCAAGTATTCTTGCTGGTATTTTGGTTCATATATGCATGTTGGTTGATTCTTTTGCTTTCGACTCTGATTATTCTTGTGAAATATTGTAAAGATTCTTGACAGCTTATGGATGATAAAAATCATTCGCTGGGCATAGTCATGTATCCGTATTCCATATTCTCTTTTGGGAAGCAGGGCGTGACAAGGATTTTAGTGGTATCAAAGCCCACGTTTGGCTAATGTATTAGTTGCCTAATATATTAGACAAACTTGGCTCGTACTAGGATCAGGCTCAACATTTCACCAACCATACATGCATAAAAGAATTGATTATTATCAACCCTGATCTGGGTGCTAACTGTTTTTGGTTTTGTGCAGATTATGGCTCGTAGAGGTTCATCTCATGTCCCGAGTGATCGGCCTGAGCTTGAGGCTGTCACCGCTGTACTTGAGCGCTTGATCAACATGTAGTAGAACCATACTGATTTGGTGATGGCTGCTTTGGAAGCTGCTCGGGTTCCTCCGCCCATTGTGCCTATGCAGGCAGCTCTTCCTTCCAATCCGGGAACAGTCACAGACTTTGTGAGGCTGCATCCCGAAAGGTTTTCAGGCACTGCGATGCCTTTGGAGGCTGAACAGTGGTTGATTAGGACAGAGCAACTTCTTTTGACAGCTAGAGTGGCAGATGCAGATCGTGTGGATGTGGTGGCCATCCAGTTGGTGGACTTGGCTCATATTTGGTGGAGGTCTGAGTCCGAAAGGCTCGAACGACCGATCACTTGGGCCACTTTCACTAGGAGCTTCTTGGAGAAGTCCTTTCCTAGCAGCACCAGAGTTGTGATGGAGCAATAATTCTTAGCATTTAAATAAGGCTCCAGGTTCGTGAACGAGTACGCAACTGAATTTACGAGACTTAGTCACTTCGCAGCCATTCTTTGGATAAGGCTTGTAGGTTCATTTTGGGGCTTGAGCGAGACATCAAGGTGCAGCTTGTCTCTCTTCGCTTGCGTACTTATGCTGAGGCTCTCGAGGCAGCTAGAGCTCAGGAGCAGGCTCGTGGTGGATTGGCTCCTTCTCAGTGGACTGTTCCGCACTCAATTGCTAGGCCTTCTGGTGGGCCTGTTCAGAGACCTGTTCCAGCCCCTCCGGTCAGGGCAGCTCCTTACTCTTCTGCGGGTCCTCGAGAGTTGGTTTTTGCGACTTTTGCCGTCTTCCAGGGCATGAGCACAAGGACTGCTAACGTGCCAATCGTCGCTGTTTTGGATATGGTGCTGCTAACCATTCAGTGCGGGACTGCCTGCAGTTGGCTCCTCTAGCCAGGGGTCCAGTTCAGCCAGTTGCCGCAGCTCGTGGTCCAGTTAGACCACCGCTTCCTCCGCAGCTTCAGATTGTCGGTCAGAGGACCGCTGCTCCTAGGAGAGGTCAGGCTTTCAACCTAACTGCTGCAGATGCTGAGTCAGCTGAGGGGGTGATTACAGGTATCTTTTGTTTTTGTTGTTTTGTTGTTCTCTTTTGTTTCTTCATTTTCCTTTGCTTTATTTCTTTCTGTTTGTTCTTTCTGCATTTTGTATCCCTGTTCAACCATTCTTTTCTTTGTCTCTTTGATTTCTGTCTTAGGTGTTGTCCTTGTTTGCTCTTTCTCTGCTCATATTCTTTTTGATTTTGGGACAACCCATTCTTTTGTCTCATTCTCGATTTGTCGATTGCCATTAGTTGGAGTGCAGCAACATGTTAGAGGCTTGGAACATTGTGACAGGTGGTAGAGTTGTCATTTGTTCTCAGGAGTGCAGGCAGTGTCCCGTAATTATTGGTAGCACAGATTTCAAGGCTAATTTGATTATAATGATTTGACGTTATTCTGGGTATGGATTGGTTGGGTGAAACCCATGCCATTATTGATTGCCATGCCAAGAAAGTTGTATTCAGGATTCCATATTATGCAGAGTTTGAGTTCCATGTTGGGGAGTCTTCCCTTGGCCGAGCTGCAGTTGATCAGGAGATTTGTGCGATGGATTTGTATTCAAGCTGTGAGGCTGCGCCTTTAGTAGTTCGGGATTTCCTAGATGTCTTTCCAGAGGAGTTGCCTGGCTTACCCTTTGATAGGGATGTGGAGTTCTGTATTGAAGTTTAGCCGGGTATGGTGCCTATATCGAAGAGTCCATACAAGATGGCATCGGTTAAGTTAGCAGAGCTTAAGGTGCAGATTCAGGAGTTGCTTGATTTGGGTTTCATCAGACCTAGTATTTTGCCTTGGGGTGCTCTAGTCCTTTTTGTCAACAAGAAGAATGGTAGTCGTCGACTGTGTGTAGATTACTGGGAAATAAATAGTGTTACTGTGAAGAACCGATATCCGTTGCCCAGGATCGATGATTTATTTGACCAGTTGAGTGGGGATGCTATTTTCTCGAAGTTGGATCTTCGTTCAGGGTATCATCAAGTCAAAGTGAAGGCGACTGATGTGTAGAAGATTGCTTTCAAGACCAGATATGGCCACTATGAGTATATGGTGATGTCGTTCGGAGTTACGAACGCGCCGGCTGTATTCATGAGTCTTATAAACTGGGTCTTCTCTCAGTTCTTGGACAGATTTGTGGTGGTCTTCATTAATGATATTTTGGTGTATTCTCGGAATTGGGAAGATCATGCTGAGCATCTTAGAGTGGTTCTGCAGACTTTGAGAGAGAATCAGCTCTATGGAAAACTCAGCAAGTACGAGTTCTGGCTCGACAGGGTTTCTTTCTTGGGGCACATTATCTCAGGCGATGGTATTTCTATGGATCCTACCAAGGTTGAGGCTGTGAAGGATTGGCCTGTTCCCAAGTCAGTTTTTGAAGTCAGGAGTTTCCTTGGTATAGTTGGCTATTATCGGAAATTTGTCCAAGATTTTTCGAAGATAGCAGGACCGTTGACTAAGTTAACTGGAAAGGATCAGAAGTTCTACTGGTCTGATGAGTGTGGTGTGGCTTTTGTTGAGTTGAAGAACAGATTGACTTCAGCGCCTGTGCTGACTATTCCTGATGGTTCAGGTAGATTTGTAATTTACTGTAATGCTTCTGGTAAGGGTCTTGGAGCAGTTTTGATGCAGAAGGGCCGAGTCATTGCGTATGCATCGAGATAGTTGAGGCTGCATTAGAAGAACTATCCGACTCATGACTTGGAGTTAGCGGCAGTGATTTATGCTTTGAAGCTGTGGAGACATCATTTACTTGGGGACCGAGTGGAGATCTTTACAGACCACAAAAGTCTCAAGTACGTCTTCACCCAGAAGAAGTTAAACAGAGGCAAAGGCATTGGTTGGAGATTATGGCCGATTATGACATCAGTTTGCAATACCATCCTGGTAAAGTAAACTCGGTGCCAGATGCTTTGAGCAGGAGATCGGCAGTGATGTTCTTGACTCAGCAGAGGGATTTGATTGAGCAGATGCGGAGGTTGGAATTGGAGGTTCTGTTGCCGAGTTCTGATCGGAGCTGTTTTATGCTCCAGCTGCAGTCGTCTCTTATTGATCAGATTAAAGAGGCGCGGGCTAGTGATGCACAGTTGCAGAGTTTTCGAGCTGAGGTTGAGTCTGGGTCCAGGACGGACATGATTATTCATGTTGATGGATCGCTTCATTTTGGGTCCAGATTATGTGTTTCGAAAGGTGAAGTTCGTCAGAGGTTGCTTGAGGAAGCCCATCAGTCATCCTATTCTATCCATCCCGGTGGTACTAAGATGTATCAGGATTTGAAGCTTCATTTCTGGTGGCATGGTATGAAGGGAGATGTAGCTCGGTTTGTTGAGGCAGAGCATCAGATAACCGCTGGACTTCTTCAACCGCTTCCTATTCCAGAGTGGAAGTAGGAACATATCACTATGGATTTTGTGACTGTTTTGCCAAGGAGTCCTAAAGGTCATAATGCCATTTGGGTGCTTGTCGACCGTTTGACGAAGAGTGCTCACTTCATTTCTTTCATGTTGGGCAGTTTACTGAGAGCCTAGCTGAGAGGTATATGCAAGAGATTGTTAGACTTCATGAGGTTCCAGTCAGTATTGTATCCGACAGGGATACGAGATTCAGATCTCAGTTCTGGAAGAGTCTTCAGAACAGTTTGGGGAGTAAATTAAAGTACAATACAGCTTTTTATCCCCAGACTGATGGACATTCAGAGAGGACCATCCAGATTCTTGAGGACATGTTGAGGTTCTATATGCTTCAGTTTGGTGGATCATGGGAGGACCATTTGCATCTCATACAGTTCTCGTACAATAACAGCTTTCAAGCTAGTATTCAAGCTGCTCCGTTTGAGGCACGCTATGGGCGGAAGTGCAGATCGCCAGTGTGCAGGGATGACATTGGTGAGAGAAAGTTTTTGGGTCCGGAGTTAATCACCAGGACAGTTGATGCTGTGGTTCAGATCAGGAAGCATTTGCAGGCAGCTTAGGATCGGCAGAAGCGATGGGCTGATGTCCATCGTAGAGCTTTGGAGTTTGGTGTTGGTGACCATGTTTTCCTAAAGGTATCGCCGTGGCACGGTGTCATTCGGTTCGGTGGTGGGGGCAAGCTTAGCCCGAGGTTTATTGGATCGTTTGAGATTTTGGAGCGAGTAGGCAAGGTGGCCTATCGTCTTGCATTGCCGCCAGCATTATCATGAGTGCACGATGTTTTCCATGTCTCACAACTCAGGAGATATATCCGAGATGAGAGCCACGTGATCGACTACTCTGAGTTGACCGTTCGGCTCGATTTGACTTGTGAGATTCCGCTAGTTGCTTTTGTTGATCGGCAGGAGAAAGTGCTTAAGAACAAGGTTATCAAGTTGATTCGTGTTGCTTGGAATCCTCACTCACCCGGTGAGTCGACTTGGGAGCTAGAGGAGTAGATCAACAGAAGTTTCCTTATTTGTTTAAGTAGTTTTGCTATGTTCTTTTTGGTTGTTTTGGGGTTACCCTATGTGTCTTCTTGTTTGAATTTCGAGGAAGAAATTCTTCTTGTTAGGTGGGTATGATTGTAACCCCTGTTTTGTATTTTGTGTTTTTTTAGTGTACTTTTCGTTGTGGTGTATTTTCTCTCTTTGTACTCCTCTTGTATTTCTTTTAAACCGTATATTGGATTTTCTTTTGTTTCAATATATATATGTATTTTCATATATTATTTTGCCTTCTTTTCATTCGAGTTCTCGTTTCGTTGTACGTCTTTGGTTCGTTCTATTTGTTCAGGCCATTATTCTGATTTCCTACATTTGTTCTTTTTTTTATTGTTCATGTGCTATGTTTGATCACAGTAGTGAACCAATACCTATTGTATATAATCCTATTCACTAAAATACCTAACCTATTTCCAATCCTAAACAGCCATTACCCACACCCAGATTTTCCTAAAGCCTATTAGCTATAACCAACCTCTGTTATTCATACCCTACCCAATTAATTGGAGCCCATTTCATTAAATTAAACCCCTTATACATTAATTCCCTTTCCCTGTGTATTGAAACCATGCAACCGAAACCCTGTGCACCATGCAAACCTGACCCGCACTCCCTTTTGCTCTGTTCCGCCGTCACCATCTGTGCACCCCCTACTTCTCAACCCTAATATATATATAACCCTATATATATATTTCAAAACCCATGCAACCCTAGTTTTCCCCATCCCTTGCATCGCTAATCCCTCTCCCGTCCTCTCCTACTCTTATCCTGTCTCCCGTTCTCCTCGTCTCTGTCTCTGTCGCGCGCCATGCAGGCAGCCAACCCCCTTCCGCTCTGTTCTGTCTTGGTCGGCACCGGACTGCGGAGCAACGTCAGCCACCCCTTGGCTATCATCGTGCTCTCGTGTCTTTTCGCGCTCTCTCGTGCTCTCTCGTGTACACTATTGTGTTCGTCGAGGTTGTGCATGCTCGCTTGTGTTTTGAGTTCGTGCTTCGCTCGTTGATTCGTGGCTTTCCGTTCGTTGATTTTGTTTGTGGTTTTCGTTCGTGTGATCTTTGAGTTCGTTGGCCGGGAATCCATTCCCGTTATTCTTGCCTGGAGTCGATTTCGTCGTCGGTTAAGACAAGTAACTTGTACTCAATTCCTTTGTATGATACAAGTCATAAATTTTGCTTGTAGTGTAGTTGGGTTCTAGAAACAACTCGTGTGTGATGTATTTTTGATGAGTATTGTCTCTGTAGTGCTATTTGACCATAGTTGCCTCACGACACAAAAATTGACAAAAAATAACTTAGGTTTTGACCGTTCTTGATGCGATAATATAAGTGAGTTATTTGTGAGAATTGGTGTGTTTGTTTGGATCCATGTGATATACTTGTTGTAGACATGCCATATACCCTATTTCATGTTGTTTGGACACTTAGTAGACTCTATAACATGTCTGGTTGTGTTTGGAACGAGTTTCGTATGTTGTATGTTGATTTGTTGTTAAAAGGAAAATCTATATTTTGTCGATGATCAGTTTTGATTGCTATTTTAGACCATATTAAGGTCAGTATCTTAACTTCAGTATTAAACATGATTTTTAGAGAAATCCGCATTCTTTCCAAACTTTCTAACCTTGATGGATTTCGTTTTCGTATGTGTGACATATGATTGTTTTATTACAGAGGTGTATTTCATTTTTAGATTTCGTTTCTTGATGATTTCGATGACTAAACTATTTTGGTACTAGTGCTAAGCATATTATTTTGATCTGAAATTTTGGACAGTATTTCTATATCTATTTAGGGATTACCCAGAATTTGGTGGATTTTATTGATAAGTTTTGTATGTCGTTTCATGCTTGTTTATAAAAACTATACTTGCTGAATTTTGCTCGCTGTTCTGTAAAAATTTGTATTTTCACCCTAGTTCCTTTTCCTGTATGAAAATTATTTATGAAATATGAAAGTTATATTATTTTGTCTATTTTCATCTCCCTTTGGCAGATTTGGATTTTGCTTCACGGTTTGCGAGATATTCCATTTTTCCAACAGCAGTGTTGGGAATTCAAGATTTGCCAAACTATCGTTTCATAATGTTTTCTGAATTTTATTGGCTAAGCTAATCTTATTGGAAAATTATGAAACTTTTTATTCCCCCAGATTTTTTCTAGATTTATTTACGATGTTTTGATGTTGATTTCTAGACTGTGAATTCGACTTACTGATTTCTGGCTGAACGTATTTTCTTGATTCAAATAAGTTTTGAGCTATGCTTTTGTGAAATACTATATGACTTATATATGTTCGCTGGATTTGGTAGAGAGTCTATTTTTTAGACCTTTCGACAGATTCAGATTTGCATATTTGTAACACCAAAAATTTCTGTTTTACTGCAGTGTGATCTTGCTGTCCTGAACTAGAAACTTGGTTATTTTATCCTTTCATGTATTATCTTGCAACCGTACATGTTTATCTTGAAACTTGAACTTGTTACATGATCATGCCATGTTATTCTTGATATGTTTTGCACACATACATGCTTGTTTGACATTAATAATAAATAATCAAGCCGGGGTTAAGGGAAAGATCTAGTAGTGGATAATTCAGAAACGTGTACTTGGAAGGGGATCCACTAATCCTACGTTATTACTTGATACATGATGCTTGACACGTGATTACTTGACACTTGCACGCAAGACACGTACTTACCACTTGCACAACTTGACACGTGATTACATGATACATGATACTTGGAGCTTGGAGCTCGATTACTTGATACTTGTCCCTGAGTACACTGCCCTCTATGGTCCACTATGAAATCTAAAGCGAAATAGTTTGTTGTAGAAACCATGTAGTAAAAACCGAGATGCATGAAGTGCTACCTAGATAGTAATAACTATAAGACTTGATACATGACACGTGAACATGATACTTGAACATGATACATGCTTACTTAATACTTGACTTCATGATACATGAGACTTGATACTTGACACATGCTACATGTTTACATGATACTTGATACTTGATACTTGTTGTTTGTTTACATGATACTTGTTCACTTAATACTTGATACATGCTACTTGTTCTTGTTCACCTTACCATGCTAGTTGTTATATTTTGCTATCATGCCTATTCCATGTTATTAATTAGTTTTCCCCATGTACTTGTATCTTATATTACAAGCGGCCCGTAACTTGTATTGACGAGAGTTTGTTTTTTTTTTTCTATTCCTGCAATTGTTGAATTGTACATTTTGGAGAACAGGTTCCACATGGTATTGGTGACATGAAGTATTAGTGCTGGGTCATGTTATTATTATTTCTTGTAGCTTGCTTTGAACAATTGTATTTTCATACTTGGATTTATTTTGTATTTGGGCAATATGACCCAGGATATTTGACTTATTCAGATCATGATTATTTGAGATTAATACATTTTGGTTTCAAGTATTCTTGCTGGTATTTTGGTTCATATGTGCATATTGGTTGATTCTTTTGCTTCCAACTCTGATTATTCTTGTGAAATGTTATAAAGATTTTTGAACAGCTTATGGATGATGAAAATTATTCGCTGGGCTTAGTCACGTATCCGTATTCGGTATTCTCTTTTGGGAAGCGGGGTGTGACATCGGGAAACCACGAGCTCCCGTCCGAGTACGCTCTTCTATATTGTCCACTACTAGATCTGTACCCTTATACCCCAGCTTGTTGCTTTTATTAATTTTAATCAACAGTAGCAAGATATCATATTTAAACTACTATCACGGTTAAAACAATCATGCACATAATCATGTATAATCCTAAGAGTACATATGTGTGTATCAATCGTGTTCATGTAATGCATGTGGCAACAAGGTATTCGCGATCATGTACGAATACGAGTTCAACAAATTTTGTATAGCAATAGTTTTCAATTCGATCGATGAATATGAATTAGAGTCAAAGAATATACTTGTGGTATTTTTAAGAGGAAGCATGTACGAGAACAAACGAGTTGTACAAGAGGATACTTGCCTGATTAGACGATTCTGATGTGAACGAGAAAATAACGGGATCAGAATCCCGGACGACGCTCCAAGAGTACGTGTGAGATGCGTGCAAGAAATACCCAACAGAACACAACAGCAACAATAGCAAGAGTACTCAGCACACCGAATCAAAAAGAAAAACGGCACACAGAGATCGCAGATCCAGCAAGCCCAAAACACTAAACACCCAAGTGACCAATCAGCACCCACTACACACCGGATCTAAGGCGGAAAAGCAAACACCAAATTCAGATCCAAGGGGGTAAAACACCAAACACCAAAATGGGCTAATAGGAAACTCGTCTTCAACCTCTTGATAGAGAGAGAGAAAGAAGGAGAGAGAGAGAGAGAGAATGGCGAGACTCGGCGATGGCAATACGGTGACGACCGCGGCACTACGGTGGCAGCGACGATGGGGATGTCACTGTGGTCGGGAAGCGACGCAACGAAGGCTGACGGCGAGCTCTATTTTCCACTCGAAATAGAGGAACGACGGCGACTCGCACTCGGGGCTTGGACGGCGGCTGTGAAGCTAGGAGGGGACTCTGATGGTTGTGAAGGTGAGTGGGGCAAAGTCGAGGGATTCAGCAACGAGCGGAGAGCGGGAGGCTCGATTGAGGGCAGAGGATGGCGGTGACTGAGGAGCAGTCAAAGGGTCGATGGTGAGCACGAGGTGGAGCAGCGATACTCGGGGCTTAAGCGGAGGAGGAAGACGACGGGTGAGGAGGCTGGCAATCGGTGCAATGGAGGGCGAGGCTGGAGCAACGACGGTGGCGAGCTCTAGAAGAGGCGAGGCGAGCGCTGTGCGACGCGGTCGGGAAGCGACGGCGACGGAGGACTTGCGACGCTCGGAGGCTAAGGGTGCACAAGGGAGAGTGAGAGGGTGGAGCTGTCGAAGAAGATGATGGGGGAAGCTCAACGGCGAGGAGAGAAGGAGGCGCTCGACGGTGGCAATGACTGGGTGGAGGATGGCGGTGCGAGCTTGGGGCAACAGCGGTGGCAATGGTGGCGGAGGTGGAGTGATGTCGAGGCTGGAGGACGAAGGGGATTTGGGTTTCTCTGTTGGCGCTTCGAAATAGTGAAGGTGAGAGAGCGGGAGGAAGAAGGAGACAGGAGAGAGAGAGAGAGACAGATATTGAGAGAGAGAACGGGCGGAGGATAAATATATAATAATGAAATAAAGAATAAAGTAATGGGGTGAGAAAGTGGGGGGTAGCTATGAGAGATAGTGGTGGGTTATGGAGTTACAGGAGGTGAAGAGTTGAGAACGTGAGACCAAATGAGCAGGTGAATAGTAAATATGGGGGTTGAATACAATCATATAGGATTGAGCCTATAGAAATGTATATGAGTACTGGGTTTGGATTTATGGGCTCAAAACAAATTAGTTATAGGATTGGGCTTATGATAAATAATTAAACAATTAGGCTTGGGCTTCAAATTAAATAGTTGAATAATATATTAATAATAGACTGGGCCTAGGCTTCAAGCAATAATTAAATGAAAAGGATATATATAATTATAGGATGTAACAAATAATTGAATAAATAAATTGGTTTAAATAATCAAAATAAAATGATCAACATTTGGGTATCATATCAAAATCATAGGATGAAATACAATTCAGGTTGAAAACCGATAATCATTTGAGAATAATAGTTACAAGATACTAAAAATTTAAAATACGAAAAAATACATGAAAAAAATACATATTAACGGGAACAGGGGTTATAGTCACAACCATTCGTTATGCACTCATTTCACCACAAAAAGTTAGATCTAACTATTTATCTAATTATTTGGCTACATGAATTTATAAATCACCATAACCTATGGATGTTGGTTGTACGATGTATACATTGAAGTTGTCTCTTTTTATGAGTTGAGAATAGATATGGGTGCTGTTTGAATAGTTATTACACCCTGACTTCCATCACACATCAACTTAGATCCATGGTAGTTAATAATTGTGTTACATTTCATGCAAAAGAAATCTGAGAATGCTGCTGTCCTAGTCTTGCTTGATAATTTCGACCGTGTTAATGACAGAATTTTGAATTAGTTTCTGAATATGAATTGTAGCCCCATGTGTTTAGTTTTGAGAACATCTGACGGAATTGAATTTCAAGTTATGAGTTGTGAGATATTGCTGTTTTAGTACTGCTAGGTCTGGATTTTCATATTCATAATTTCACTGTGTCACCCTATTTTGCAATTTTAATTGAACATGCTATCAGTAATATAATAATATGAAATTTACTTTGCTGAGACTAGACATGCTAGGGAATCACCCTTAATTTTTTTGGATTTATTTTTTGATCCATCAGACCTAATTCATGCATGTAAACATTACTTTGAGAATTCTGACTGAACACAAAATCTGTGTAGAATATTGATTTGAACCCAGTTGCCGTAACTTTTATATATCATGTGTCTATGCACTGGAACCGGCAGAGAGTCTAGTTTCTAGACCTTCTGACGGATCCAGATTTGCATTTCTGTAGCAATGGTAATAATAATTTTGGTGCAGCAATGTCCTGTTGTCCAGAATTGAAATTGTTGTTTTTTATAATTATAAATTGATTTGACACTCGAATATGTTTTCTACCTAGCCTGAACTTATTTCCTGTTTACTATCATGTTAACTTGCCCTGTTTGTGCACTGTTATGCCTGTTTTGATAATAATAATAAGTAATAAGTCGGGGTTTAAGGAAAATACCTTAGTAGTGGACAATATAGGTAAGTGTACTCGGAAGGTGGCCCGTGTTTTCCACTTGTTACTTGGCTCATGAACTAGTTATATTATTATTTGATTCATGGACTAGTTACTATTGATTCATGAACTAGTTATATTATTAATTGATTCATGAACTAGTTATATTATTACTTGATTCATGAATGTAACGCCCCGAATCCCAATTACACTGAATTCGAGATGTTCTACAGGATCTTTTCACTTTCTTAGTACACTTTTACAGGGAAATAAAAACTTTTCATCATACATCAGAGTTTACATCATAATTACATCTTTCTTTTGCACAGCGGAAGTAAAATACAACAATTGAATACAAGTACAACAGCTTGATAAAATCTTTAAGCATCCAAATCCTCTTTAATCTTTTGCATAACATTTACCTGCATGTTAGACTGTGGGTACGTCAGTTTATTCAACCGACGATCATTATACACGGCCGTCCTCGCTTGCCGGAAATAGTATAACTTAACATTTCATATTTAACAAACACAAACTTGTCACATTCAGACTAAAGGGACTACCCTATTGATGTCGTGTTGTGATTGTGCACTTAGTCCTTAATGCAGTTAATTATATGACACTAATGCACACTTGTTCGGATTCTATGCATCCCATACTACATAGGTCCGAGGGCAAGCCCTTATTCGTCTTCATCTTTATAGGGTTCAATCCCCCGTTATGATCTAATCTACTACTGTAATTACGGTAAGTATCCTAGATGTTATCTGACCTACGAACTCATGTTTAGGCACTCTGGAGTAGTATCCTCACCCAGACGCATCATGGGAATTCCTGGGATACGCTCTCACCATAAACATGACACCACCCGTAGTCTTCAAACATCCCACGAGCGTCGCCACTGGGACGGTACTCTGGAACAGTATCCTCACCCAGACTCGTCATGGGAATTCCTGGGATACGCTCTCGCCGCTACCCAGGGCCCTCATACTCCGTGTTTTTCTCTTACTTTCATCACGTCTTCACTATGCACTAGTCCTTAGTTTTATTTAAAAATCATGAACAAAATAATCACTAGAGTTAGCCTCTCCATCGACCGGACTTATTCATTTAATTCATCATGACCAACCTCGGTCTAATTTCAATTCAATTCACTTTTCTCAATGCCGGGGAGACTTAGCTACTCTATTTCAAATTTCATTTCACAATCTTTAACTCCTGACAATTTCCATGTCGAGTTTCATACTCATTCTTTTTCAATTCATGATTACACTTTATTCACAAGTCCACGATGATACTTTTAATTCATGAGTTCAAAATGAAAACAATTCGTGCATATAGCCAACAATTTCTTTTCCTTTTTCATAAATCATGGTTTTTATTTTCATAACCATACATGAATTTATACAACTTCATAAAATCACATTTCAACCTTCATATTTCATATCTTGCACAATACTCATAATGAAAATAAATAAAATCATGTCACGCCACAAGCACTTATGCCAATTACTTTATAATAGCCTATCTTTATAAGTTATAAAAATCACAAGTGTATATCTCATAACCAAAGCTCCATTTATGCTTTTTATTCACAAACCATATTGTATTTCATTCTAAAAATACCCAAATCACTCTTATAAAATTCCTTGTATTTTTATGAGAATTACCATATTTATTTCATAATTTTTGGACTTCAAAAACACCCAAAAAAATATTTTTTCCCAATATGCCAAAGGCAAGAATCGAACCAGGCGCCACACCAAGACCAAACAGAGCGCCGACCACTAGGCCGAACTCGGCTCACGTCATATAGGCGACTGGGTTGTATATAACCCTTAGGTTCGCTGCTTACTGTTTTGGGGTAATTTTAAAAAAAGAAGTGTTCGGCCTGGGGTTCGAACCGTGCGACACAGAGAAGCCAACCGGGGTCCCGACCACCTGAGCCACTGGCTCGGGTTGTCACTAACCCAAATCAAATCCCGTTTGTATTATTTTCGTACTGTTTTGAAAGTAACTCGATATTCATTAAGCCATAGCTTCTTATTACTTTGATAAAATTTTATAAAAACTTCCAGATTAGATCCTCAGTCATAAAAGTTCATACCAGTAAAATAATATAATTTTTGGTGCTAATAAAATATATTTTTCACACACAAAAATCCAAAATTAATTCATTAAACTACAAAATTTGCATTTTCGACATTGCCATACATTTAATCTACTAGTCTTTTATTCACTAATTCCATGGTGATAATTTACTGATATTATTTATTAATTCAACCATCACATATAATTCCCATAGTCCACATTCATATCAACATGAAGGTCCATCTATCACAATTAACAAGTGTACATTATGTCTCTAATCATAATAACAACACTCTTAATTCAATTTAATCACTATCACAACTTCACAATAATAAACATGGGGTAATCTACACACAATTTAATCTTAATACTAGAGCCATATAAGTTATTCAATACATTTCAATCAATTCACATGCTAACTACTCAAATTAAGTGGGCTCTTTATAATATTTTTCATGCATCTTTAATGGTGTAAAATTAACATGGATCTACTTTAGAAATATAAAATGTTTCACCCACCTCAATTGGAGAGAAACACAAACAAAAGTAATCGAATCCTTGTAGATGAACGCACCGCCTCCTAGCAAAAAGCGCTCAAGCTCCAAGCCTCCAAGCCTATGCCGAATGCTTCCTTCAAGCTCCACCCGATGCTCCTTGATGATGCCGGCCACTCCAAGCACACAAAACCCACACAACTCTCTTATCTTTTATAACTCCCACAATAATAATAATACTATAAATTAGAAATACACTTTGCATATGAAAAGTTAGCCATAAGGGGGGGGGGGGGGTATTTATACAAAAAAATGAGGGGAATGGAGGGCTAAGATCATCTTGGTGGTTGTTGGATGAAGGGTTTAGATCAAAGTAGAAGTTACAAGAACTACCCACTTCCTTGAAACTACCCCCATGTTCTCCACACCCAAACTCAAAAGTTCCCTCCAAAAAGAATGCTACCGGCCATCCCTTAGAAGAGTGTGCATTGCACGTGTACGTGTAGTGCACGTGCATGCAACTAGGCCAATTTTGTACATTTCAAAATTGTATAAAAATAATTTTGTTTAAAAAAAGTCTTCTACATGACAAGTTTAATTAAAATTAATTAATTCATGGGCTTTCTTTTTGGGCCAAAATAATTTTACAAAAATAATTAAAATAAAATTGCTTTTGGGCTTTTTAAGAAAAGGCTTTTTAGTTAAATCAAATAAGGCTTTTAAAGAAGGCTTTTTGTACTAAAATAATTTGAGAAAATTATATTTAAACATACACATCTTGATAAAATAATCTAACAAAATATATTGCACATGCACAACACGTGCAAAATAAATAATTTCTCATTAATTGAAAAATCAGGGTATTACAATGAACTAGTTATATTATTATTTGATTCATAAGCCTGTCATATTATCACATGACTCATGAACTAGTTATATGATTATCCGATTCATGAATCGGCTTGCTTGATACATGATATCTGAGTACACAGCCCTATAGAATCCACCACTAGGCCTAAATGTAACTTGTTTGTATGCAATAACCATGTGGTATATATATGGGATGCATGAGTGGTGCATTAATTATGACTAAACAAAAGACTTAAGAATAACATGTTACCTGTACATACCTGTTACCTGTCTCCCATGTTACTTGATATCTACTACACATTACTTGTTCACTTGTGACATGATCCTGTTACCCGATTCAGTTTACTTGCTTTCTAGTTTTATTGGAATCTATTACTTGTCACATTCTTGCCATGATATTGCATATTCTTGATTCCAGTTCCTTGTTTTATATCTTCTTGTATCTGTTCCTGTACCCATTTACTTGTACTACTTGCGGCCCATAGCTTGCACTAACGGGCATCTTGTCTCTTGCTTTTCTATTTCTTCCAAATGTTAAATATACGGGTTTTGGAGATCAGCTGCCTGACAGAGTGAGTGACCAAGTATTTTGAGCTTGGGCTAGATCATTTTATGTTTTAATTTATTTCATGTTTTGAGTTCATTCATTCCTTGTTGCTACTTAAACTTGTATTGGACATGTTGTTCCAAAGTTTTATTTTTGTTCCAGATCTTATATTTATTTGAGGATTATGTATTGTTTTCAAATAATTCTGTGGATTATGAGTATTGTTTCATGCATGCGTGGTTGTATATTTCTTTTATATTTTTTGTTATGCTGTTGAGTCGATTCTTACAGCTTATGAATGGTGAAAATTATTCGCTTGGCTTTGTCACGTACTCGTATTCCGTGTTCCTTTGGAAAGCGGGATGTGACAATTAATGACCGAATGATGGGAAAACAAGGAGTATAGAGGCAAAAGTGATTTGGAAAACCCAGGCTCCAACAAAGGTAAAGGCTTTTCTTTGGCTGGTGGTAAACAATTCTATAATTTTCAATCAAAATCATAGGAAGTGTAACATTCCAATAGATGTGAGATGTCCTAGATGTAACTTAGGTGAGGAGGATGTCAATCACATTTTCTTCTATTGTTCTAAGGCCATGCTTGCTTGGGAGGTCCTCATTTTTGGGTTTGGCATTACCGAGACCTCTAACACATTGATGATTTATGGGGTGCCTGGAGAGCGAGAGTGATTAGTAAGGGTTTTAGGGAAGGGTGGAATATTACGGTAGCTGCTAACATGTAGATCATATGGCTAGATGCTTGTTTCTGTAATTTAAATTTTAGATTTCCTTTAATGTTGCATAAAACTTTGGCTCCAATTGATTCATGGGCAGATTAATCAAGGGCAAGGAAGAGACTTCGCATAGACAGAGCGGAGTATATCATGAGGAATAACGGGAATTTACTTCTTTTCCTTCGAGCGTGGGGATGGCTGGGTGGAGGTTCTTATTGTTTTTGGGATAGCTTCCTACATATCTTACTTTGTGTTGTTGCTGCATCTTTCGATTACTATGTAGTAGACTTTTGGGGAAATATTATTTGTAATATTCAGTATTTTATGTTTTGTTAAACTTTATCAATGAAACAAGTGACCAATGGTCACTGTGAAAAAAAAACAGAAAAAAAAGAAAAAAAAAAGGATCAAGCAGAAATAAACAATAATGAATGAAATCTTTATATAAAGTGAGATAGCTAAACTTGCATTGCAGAATATTCAATAAGCACTTTTCCGCAACATAATGTATGATCTATATTCACATTGCAAAAATACTGATGAAACCCTCTTTATGGTTTCAGTTAACAACATAATGTATGATCTATATTGTCATTTTTTAGCAAAGAACGTGCTGTAGTCGTTTGCCAATTTACTATTTTTTTCCATTTTTTGATATAGTAGATTGCTATACTTGAGAAAGAATTTGGCAATATGCATATTATAGAAAATGAAACATCATGTTTCGTCCCTATTATTTTATTAATTTTTTAAAGCATCAGATGGTGAAATTATGATTTTTTTTAATCGGTGGAAAATTGTTTTGGCATTGGACGAAACATCATGTTTTGTCTGATGTTTCGTCCAAGCATTTTGCTAGTCCCATTCCCTTTTTAAAATTTAATTATAATAGAACATTGGACTGTTTTGCCGTCCAAGTGTCCAACAAATTTTTTTTTTTGGTTTCCGACCAAACATCATGTTTCGTCTATACTAAAAAGTTAATTAAAAAAGATTATAAAATACAAAATACTTTAAAATATTAAGAAATTTTAGTCGGACGAAACTTCATGTTTCGTCCGTTTAATTTTTACTTCAAAATTGCTATATTTTGGCATTTCACGACTACAACAAACTAACAAATTTGTTACTTCCATTTTGCCATTTCCCCTTTTTTTTCTACACGACTGTGGATGCTCTTAATTAGAGGTAAAATTTCATCTGACACCACAATTAATAATAACGTCACGTTTGTCTTGAAACAAAAATAATGACGCCACAACTACATTCTCCTTCTTTCTCACACTCAATCTCACTTTTCTCTCTCACTCCGATCGAAACCTAAAACCAACGGTAGCGAACCCTCCCCCGACCTCCGACACCTCCTCATCCGAATCCCCACCAACCACCTCCTTCTCACACACACTCTCTCACTCCTTCCACTCTCTGTCTCGTTCCCTCTCCCGACTGAAACCCGAACACCCAAACACCAACCCCTAACCCCATCCTGACCTCCGGCGCCTCCTCCTCATCCCGACCGGCAACCTCTCTCTCACACACTCACTCTAACTCTCCCTACTCTCTCTTTCGTTCCTGAACCCACCGAAACCCCCCGTCCTCCAATCTTTGAAAGATAATGGGGAACATGAAACCCTAATTTGCTGATTAAATCCAAACACATCTTTGACAATATGTACGCCGTACAAATCTCCATTGTGCAAGATACGTACTAAATTCTGCCTTAGTAGATGTATAAGAGCAAGATTTTTTTGTTTTGTTTTTAATTACTTGAATTTATTTTTTTGACACATAATTATGGAGATGTAGTTGTTGTTTGTATATAGTTTTTCAATAATTGTAGACAATAGAATTGTAGAAGTAGTTGTTGTTGTTCGCTCAAATTGTAGATGTAGATGTATTTTTATTGTTCGATATTAGTAAAACCACACAAACGAAAATTTTTTTTTGAAACTGTGCGAGTAGGTTAGATTCACCACACACAAGCCAACACAACTTCTAGATGTGAGTTTCAACTCACGGTTTGCAAGATACGGCAGTGTATCAATTTTTATTTTTTTTTTTATAAATAAAGAGACATTGCCATATTTTGCAAACTGTTTGTCGAAACTCACTTCTAGAAGTTGTATTAGCATGTGTGTGGTGATTCTAACCTATTCGCATCTATGAAATTTTGAGTGTCGTTCGTGCGGTTTTCTCACGTATTAAAAAAACTATTCTAATTTGTTATATTTTCAGTACGAAACATAGAAAATCGTGAAAACGGCCACAAAAATTTAAGGAACTTTGCGGATAGGTCGGATTCACAAAACATAAGCTAATGCAACTTCTAGAAGTAAGCTACGACTCACGGTTTGCAAGAAACGACAATGTATCGCTTTATTTTTGTTTTTTTGAAATAAAGTGATACATTATCGTATCTCGCAAACTATGAGTCGAAACTCACATCTACAAGTTGTGTTTGCTTGTGTGTGATAACTCTGACTTACTCACAAAGTTTTGGATTTTTTTGTGGCCGTTTGTGTGGTTTTCTTGTGTATCTCAAAGAACAACAACTCTAATTTGTTATATTTTGAGTACGAAAGCATCGAAAACAGCACAAAAGGATGACAAAAATTCTGACACTTTGCGAGTAGGTCGGATACTACACACAAGCCAACACAACTTCTAGAAATGAGTTTTGACTTACGGTTTGCAAGATACAGTTGTGTATCATTTTATTTGTTTTTTTTTATTTTATAAATAAAGCGATACATTACCTTATCTCGGAAAACGTGAGTTAAAACTCACTTCTACATGTTGTGTTAGCTTGTGCGTGGTGAATCTGACATACCAGAAAAGTTTTGAATTTCTTTGTGGTTGTTTGCACAGTTTTCCCACGTATCTTGTTTTGTATATATCTATATGAATAGTGTGATTCCGTCTATATGATTAGTGTATTGATAATTGTTATATTATTTTTTATGTTAGATATGGACAATGATGGAGGAAATTCTATTACAGGCAATAATTTTATGTGTGCACAAGAAGGTGGTGAATCTAGGCGACAAGTTGACGAGCACCTCAAACCAAAGATAACTATATCGTTTCATACATTAGATGAAGCCGAGAAATTTTATACATCATATACTAGATGTGCGGGTTTCGCAATGTGTTAGGATGGGAATAAATTCAAGGGAACTAAGGTAGCTGATAAGTAATATTTATGTAATAAAGTCACAGAGTCACCGAATTAGCCAAATGATTCTAGACAGGGAACTACGTCTAGAACGGGTTGCAAAGCTTTCATTCGTGTAAAATTAAACAAAGGAAGTAATACATTGGTTTTTTATTCATTTCATCAACCGCAAAATCAAGAATTTACTTCACCGGGTAAAAGAGATCTGTTGCTCAGAAATCGTAGTATGTCAAAATCCGATAAAAGAATATTGAATCAACTTACCCAAACTAGTATCCCTAGGTGCAAACAAATGCATTTATTCAAGAGTTATAGTGGAGGTTACGATAAAATATAATTCATTGAAATCGATGCTAGAAATCTAGAGAGAGACTCGAAGGAAGCTATGAAAGGACACGACAGGCAAATGCTTATTGAATTATTCGAATCACAACAGCAGAAGGATCCTTTATTTTTTTATGATTACCAATTAGATCTCGAATGCCGATTGTCTCATTGCATATGGGTGGATGGTACTACTAGGATGAACAATGAAGACTTTGGGGATGTACTTTGCTTTGATGCCACACACAACACGAACCGATATGAAATATTCTTTGTTCCATTTGTTGGAATCAACCATTATTGACACTCCACATTCTTAGGTTTGGGTTCATTCCATATGAGAATGTCTCTTTCTTTGGGTGATTCTTTGAAAAGTGGTTAGGAGTAATGAAACATGCTCCAACCGGCATCGTGAAGGAACAGGATTGTGGGATCGGTGTTGCACTGAAGAAAGTTTTCCCTGAGACTCAGCATAGGTATTGCATTTGATATATTTTGGATAAGTGCACAACCCAAGAGTAGTGGAAAACATGCTGAAGGCAGTGGACATGCACATGTTAAAGACATGGATATGTCTCGTACCCATGGGTGACCCTCGACATTGCATTACAAATGGAAGGCCTAATGGGAAGACATTGAAGACGATAAGAGAGCAACTTCACCAAAACCTAGACGGTGCAATGCATGCAGCATGCGGAGAACTGGACACGATACAAGAAATTGTACAAACAAAGTTGTTGGGTAATATATATATTTTTTAGTTAAAAAATAAACTCACTCAATTTTACTTTTTTAGGTTGACATTGATTTTTAGAAGTTGACTAACTCAATCCTATCATTTATTTAGAAGTACCAATGCATATGAAGAAGGCCTAACCGGTGAAGAGAGTGCTGATGAAGAAGGTGATGATTCGTTGTAAGGTAAATTTCATATTATGTATGTAAGATTCAAGTTTTGGACCTTTAACACTTATTTCACTTGATTAGAAATTTAAGATTTTTGAAGTTTTATGTTGTAGGTTTTAATTAGAACATGATATTGTAGAAGGAAGCTTGATCTTCAAAGAGATTTACATTTTCTGAATGTGTATATATGTTCATGTATTTGCTTTTTTGAAACGGTGCTAAGTTGAGAAATGTAATTGAAATTATAAGTTTAATTTTGTGTATGTAATTGTATTTGCATATTCGTGTATTGTTATTGTTGTTGATGAGAAGGTGAATGTATTGTAAATGTTATTGTTCTTATTGTCGAAGATGAATGAGATGAGAATGTGGGGGATGGAAGAGAATGCTAAGTTGGGTAGTTATGATTATTGCTATAATTGCTTTGAAGTTGAAAATTTTGTGCACATGATGTATGTAGCTTACAACTGCTGTGTGTTTGTGTTTTTTTTTTAATTTTTGCACAAAACTTACCCCCTATTGGAAACGATGGGTTATGATAACGTAACCTGTTTTCGCCAAAAGCAGGTTAAGTATAAGAATAACAACAGAGACTTCATTTTTTAAAACAAATTGGATCAAATTCCTCTTCTACCTAACCCGCTATTAATGATAACAGATTAAGATAAATAAACAGATTATCACCAACAACGGGTTAAGTTGAAGAATTCTAAGAGAGAATTTGAAATTAGTCAAATATTTCCTGAAACCTAAGCCGTTATTGGCGATAATGTGTTAGGTTAAATAATCCCGTTATCGCCACACTACAAAAGAAAGTAGCTTTCCCGGCGCTTTTTGACGACTATACCGGCGTTTTTTTACGCCGGTGAAACTTTCACCGGCGTTTACAATAGCGCCGGTCCAAATGCCGCCGAACCGGGCGTCA
The DNA here is from genome assembly GCA_017893485.1 of Hemerocallis citrina. Lineage (NCBI taxonomy): Eukaryota > Viridiplantae > Streptophyta > Magnoliopsida > Asparagales > Asphodelaceae > Hemerocallis > Hemerocallis citrina. Next base: position 85,164,663 of record CM030366.1, read on the forward strand.
CTGAAACGAAGGGGTCTACACCGGCGTTTTTGGTGGACGCCGGTAAATGTTAGGACTACACCGGCGGTCATAAAACGCCGGTGTATGTCGGTCTCTGAGTGCCGTTCTTGTGCACCTATATACATTCGCCGGCGGTCGTAAACCGCCGGTATTTATCCATTCACTGGCGTGTATGAAAACGCCGGTGTAGATCGAAAGTATACCGGCGGTCAAGGAACGCCGGTGTATGTGCATTTATGAGTGCCTGCTTTTCCCTATTTACGAACACCGGCGCGACCAAAAAACGCCGGTGTAGTTATATACGTCGGCGTTTATAAAACGCCGGTGTACGTCTGTGCCGTTACAGCTGATAACTTTCACCGGCGTGCGTTGAAACGCCAGTGTATCACACACTCCAACAATTAGATTATATAGACCGCCGTTTTTTAAAACGCCGTTCTGGCTAAGCCCGTTTATTTTCGATACTCCGCTTTTCCGTTCGATTTCAATTCACAGTTTCATTTACAAAACCTGTAAACTAATTCTCACAACTGATTCAATCAATTTCGTTGCATATTACTGCGCAAACCACAACCAAACACAAGAATAATTAAAGATAATCAAGTTTCACACGTGTCATATCAACGTCCAAATTCATTGATTAATTAACAGTGTCATAATTAACAAATTAATATAGAGACTAACATCCCAAATATCCAAACAAACCAGTCTGACAAATATCCAAAATATCCCAAATTCAAAGTATGACATAACTCTCATAAAAAAAACCAGTCTGACATAACAACAGCAAGGAGGAGGACATAAGAACAACAACCATACAGCAAGGAGGACATAAGAACAGCAAGGAGGACCGCAGATTCATACCCCTCGAGTAGCTTCAGCTCTGATCATCAGAATTTCCTTCATCTTGACGACCGCTCTGTGAAAAAAAAACAATAGTTTAATTGAACAGTAGATCACAATACAGAATATACATATTTTTTGAACTTGCAAAAAGAACTACCTGTATCTCGAATTATAAGATCAAAGTGCCAACTGCAAATGAAATTGTTAATGATATATACAGAGGTAAAATAATTACATTGCAATGCTAAAAATCTAGTACTTAATTTTGTTTTTAAATATATCTAAAATAACAAAACAAATGAAAATTCAGTATCTAACTTGAAACCTTTATATTCTCCTCTGATTGGAAATATCCACTATCTAAAACAGTAAAACAAATGAAAATTCAGTATCGAAGCATGTCCTTCATGGATTGTTCAGACAATCCATGAACTGTCATCGTGGACGGAAACCAAATATAAGAAAAATAAGAAAAATAAGATAGGGCTCATATCAAGTGTATTTTTAGGAAACTGTCATCGTGGAAGGAAACCAAATATATATAGAAGCCAGAAATGGAAACAGAAAGAAGAAAGGTAGAGACTTTGGATACACCAAGCTAACATAGCGGCATTTTCCTCATCTCTCTCTCATCCCTTGTTTCCCTTCAGCACACGAACACAAAGAGACATCAGCAACAACAGCAAGAGCGACAAGAACAACAATAATAATAAATTATTATGAACAAGATGTCTCTATATGGGTTTCCAGATCTCCACTCGAGCCCACTCTTTCTAATCACAGTCCAATTAAGAACATAGACAACATCCACTAAACAATCCAATCATAGCCCAGTCAAAATTTGCCATCCTGGATCTTAATGAAATAAGTTTCATTAACAGTGAAAGAAAATGAGGATGCTAGCAGCATACTTAGTTTGGAAGTGAACCCATTTTTTGTTAAAAAATCATGCCAAAGATGGCAATCAGCTTCATTAACAGTATCTGAAAATGAAAATTTCCATTATCTGAGCTTATATGTTGCTCTACTAATTCACTGTGCCCAACTAAATCTAAAACCCAATTGTTGTGCGTATCCGGAGGATTTTGGCATACGTACCTATAGCATCCTCAGTTCACAGTAAACCCGTTTTGGTCAAAAAAACATGCCAAGATCACAATCAGATGCATGAAAATAAGCTTCACTAACAACAAAAGAAGAAACTGGGGATGCTATGCAGCATACTTAGTTTGGAAGTGAACCCATTTTGTGTTAAAAAAACCATGCCAAAGATTGCAATCAGGTGACATTGACAGTATCTGAAAATGAAAATTTCTCCATTATCTGAGCTTATATGTTGCTCTACTACCTTTTTAGCCCAACTATATCGCAAAACCCAATTGTTGTGCATATCCGGCCGGAGGATTTTGGCATACGTACCTATATAATATCCTCAGTTCACAGTGAACCCATTTTTGGTATAAAAACAAACATGCCAAGAAGACAATCAGGTGCTTGAAATCAGCTTCACTAACAGTTAGTGAAAATGGGACCATAAAATAGCTTAAGAAGACCATCAGGTTTGTGAAATAAGCTTCACTAACAGTGAAAGAAACTGGGGATGCTATGCAGCATACTTAGTTTGGAAGTGAACCCATTTTGTGTTAAACAATCAGGTTACATTGACAGTATCTGAAAATGAAAATTTCTCCATTATCTGAGCTTATATGTTGCTCTACTACTTTTTTAGCCCAACTATATCGCAAAACCCAAGTGTTGTGCATATCCGGCCGGAGGATTTTGGCATACGTACCTATATAATATCCTCAGTTCACAGTGAACCCATTTTTGGTATAAAAACAAACATGCAAAGAAGACAATCAGGTGCTTGAAATCAGCTTCACTAACAGTTAGTGAAAATGGGACCATAAAATAGCTTAAGAAGACCATCAGGTTTGTGAAATAAGCTTCACTAACAGTGAAAGAAACTGGGGATGCTATGCAGCATACTTAGTTTGGAAGTGAACCCATTTTGTGTTAAAAAAACCATGCCAAAGATTGCAATCAGGTTACATTGACAGTATCTGAAAATGAAAATTTCTCCATTATCTGAGCTTATGTTGCTCTACTACTTTTTTAGCCCAACTATATCGCAAAACCCAATTGTTGTGCATATCCGGCCGGAGGATTTTGGCATACGTACCTATATAATATCCTCAGTTCACAGTGAACCCATTTTTGGTATAAAAACAAACATGCAAAGAAGACAATCAGGTGCTTGAAATCAGCTTCACTAACAGTGAGTGAAAATGGGACCATAAAATAGCTTAAGAAGACCATCAGGTTTGTGAAATAAGCTTCACTAACAGTGAAAGAAACTGGGGATGCTATGCAGCATACTTAGTTTGGAAGTGAACCCATTTTGTGTTAAAAAAACCATGCCAAAGATTGCAATCAGGTTACATTGACAGTATCTGAAAATGAAAATTTTTCCATTATCTGAGCTTATATGTTGCTCTACTACTTTTTTAGCCCAACTATATCGCAAAACCCAATTGTTGTGCATATCCGGCCGGAGGATTTTGGCATACGTACCTATATATCCTCAGTTCACAGTGAACCCATTTTTGGTATAAAAACAAACATGCCAAGAAGACAATCAGGTGCTTGAAATCAGCTTCACTAACAGTTAGTGAAAATGGGACCATAAAATAGCTTAAGAAGACCATCAGGTTTGTGAAATAAGCTTCACTAACAGTGAAAGAAACTGGGGATGCTATGCAGCATATTTAGTTTGGAAGTGAACCCATTTTGTGTTAAAAAAACCATGCCAAAGATTGCAATCAGGTTACATTGACAGTATCTGAAAATGAAAATTTCTCCATTATCTGAGCTTATATGTTGCTCTACTACTTTTTTAGCCCAACTATATCACAAAACCCAATTGTTGTGCATATCCGGCCGGAGGATTTTGGCATACGTACCTATATAATATCCTCAGTTCACAGTGAACCCATTTTTGGTATAAAAACAAACATGCCAAGAAGACAATCAGGTGCTTGAAATCAGCTTCACTAACAGTTAGTGAAAATGGGACCATAAATTAGCTTAAGAAGACCATCAGGTTTGTGAAATAAGCTTCACTAACAGTGAAAGAAACTGGGGATGCTATGCAGCATACTTAGTTTGGAAGTGAACCCATTTTGTGTTAAAAAAACCATGCCAAAGATTGCAATCAGGTTACATTGACAGTATCTGAAAATGAAAATTTCTCCATTATCTGAGCTTATATGTTGCTCTACTACTTTTTTAGCCCAACTATATCGCAAAACCCAATTGTTGTGCATATCCGGCAGGAGAATTTTGGCATACGTACCTATATAATATCCTCAGTTCACAGTGAACCCATTTTTGGTATAAAAACAAACATGCAAAGAAGACAATCAGGTGCTTGAAATCACCTTCACTAACAGTTAGTGAAAATGGGACCATAAAATAGCTTAAGAAGACCATCAGGTTTGTGAAATAAGCTTCACTAACAGTGAAAGAAACTGGGGATGCTATGCAGCATACTTAGTTTGGAAGTGAACCCATTTTGTGTTAAAAAAACCATGCTAAAGATTGCAATCAGGTTACATTGACAGTATCTGAAAATGAAAATTTCTCCATTATCCGAGCTTATATGTTGCTCTACTACTTTTTTAGCCCAACTATATTGCAAAACCCAATTGTTGTGCATATCCGGCCGGAGGATTTTGGCATACGTACCTATATAATATCCTCAGTTCACAGTGAACCCATTTTTGGTATAAAAACAAACATGCAAAGAAGACAATCAGGTGCTTGAAATCAGCTTCACTAACAGTTAGTGAAAATGGGACCATAAAATAGCTTAAGAAGACCATCAGGTTTGTGAAATAAGCTTCACTAACAGTGAAAGAAACTGGGGATGCTATGCAGCATACTTAGTTTGGAAGTGAGCCCATTTTGTGTTAAACAATCAGGTTACATTAACAGTATCTGAAAATGAAAATTTCTCCATTATCTGAGCTTATATGTTGCTCTACTACTTTTTTAGCCAAACTATATCGCAAAACCTAAGTGTTGTGCATATCAAAATGGGTTACAATAAAACAAAATGGGTTCACTTCAACAACAGCAACAACAGCAAGTGGGAACCAAATATAGAACAATTGGGTTTTGAATGGAGATTGTAGTCATAGATCAATTCTTCATGGAAGAGAAATACGAATAGGGCTCATAGCAAGTGTAGTTTTAACTGGAATTTTCATCGTGGAAGGAAACCAAATATAGAAGCCAGAAAGAGGAATGGTAGAGAATGAGGATACACCAGGCTAACATAGCGGCATTTTCTTCATCTCTCTCTCATCCCTTCTTTCCCTTCAGCACACGAACACATAGAGACATCAGCAACAACAGCAAGAGCGACAAGAACAACAATAATAATAAATTATTATGAACAAGATGTCTCTATATGGGTTTCCAGATCTCCACTCCAACTCGTCTCTTTCTAATCACAGCCCAATTAAGAACAATTGTTCACAGTCACTGTTAAAGAAACATATATGCTCAGATTATGAAAAATTTTCATTTTCAGATACTGTTAAAGAAGCTGATTTCATGCATCTGATTGCTATCTTCGGCATGATTTTTTAGCCAAAATGGGTTCACTTCCAAACTAAGTATGCTGCATAGCATCCCCAGTTTCTTTCACTGTTAGTGAAGCTTATTTCACAAACCTGATGGTCTTCTTAAGCTATTTTATGGTCCCATTTTCACATCCTCCAAATCAGTACAACAACATGGCTGAACAATCCTTGTTTGCAGGTCATACAATGTCATCTATACCAGGTTATGTGCCAAAGTGGGGTTGGGCATACGATGCAAGGCCGACAAGTATTAGTTGTTTGTGAGTATGCAATAGGATGCAGCTATGAACATGGGCTCATATCAAGTGTAGTATTACGGACTGTCATTGTGGAAGGAAACCAATTTAATATAGAAGCCATATATGGAGCCAGAAAGAGGGATGGTAGAGAATGAGGATACACCAGGCTAACATAGCGGCATTTTCCTCATCTCTCTCTCATCCCTTCATTCTCTTCAACACACGCACACAAAGAGACATCAGCAACAACAGCAAGAGGGGGTTGGTCCAACAATAAGTGTAGATTATAATAAACGAGATGTCTCTATTTGGATTTCCAGATCTCCACTCCAGCCCTTTCTTTCTAATCACAGCCCACTTAAGAAACATAGACGAAATGCTTATAGACGACAGCCACAATGCAGACTCACAAACACTAGTACGTGTCTTTCATGCATTCAAGTAACATAATCTCTTTAAAAATACCAATTTTAAGACTTACCGATGTTTTTTGACAGTGGGCGGCGTGCTACCCTCACTCTCATATGTTTGACTGCCACTATTATTTAGTGACTGCTCATCCCCATGGCTCTCGTTGCCATCATTTATATCTACCCTCTTTCCATGCCTCAGCATGTTGTACCTGTCAAGGATTCGATAACTTCCTTAGATATGCAAATTTAATTAATAACATGTTTATAATAACTATCATAAAATTTGTACTTTAGTAGGATTAACAAACCAACATAATTGTAAAAAAATTAAAAAAATTAGATTTGTAACAGATTAAATTACAACGATAGTTTGGTTCAAATGACACTAAGCATAGTTTAATGTAAATAATACCAAGCAGTAGTTTAAACCAGTGTATTAAATTCACAATGAACATATTCGAAATTACAGACATAATATTACAACAAGATTTAAGACATAAAATTACAGACATATAATAAACCCAATTGAAAATCATGTAAACAACAATACGACATCTTCCAGTACATCGCCCTCTTCTCCATCCTTGCGGAGCCAAGTCCCGCAAATTCCAACATCGGTTGTGTTTACATCAAACACAGGAAACTCAGAAGCAATGTAACTGTTCATGTCTTCACCGTCTTCATCGTCTGAAGTATCGCCCAGTTGGAATATATCTCTTGGTTGCATAGGGATAGCCACATACGATTTTGGCAGGGTTGGATCTTCAATGTAGAACACTTGTTGCACTTGGGATGGAAACACAAATGGCTCATGGCTAATGTGTGTACCGATGTGAATCAATTTTGAGAAGTTTACAACTGTGAAGCCAAGCTTGTCCTTGTTGTTAGCAAAATTCCTATCAAACTCAGCCCAATCCCCACGAAATAAGACAACACGGAAATGGCCGAAATAATTCAACTCAATGATATCCGTGAGCACTCCATAGTAGTCGAGATCTCCATCTACAGGCCTCGTGTCCGATTTGGAAGCATAACTTCTAGTCTTAGACGTCACTACCATTCCACTATTTTGAGACTTCAAATTACATTCACGATCCTTAGTACGAAATCTAAAACCATTGAATATGTATCCTCCGTATCTTTTGACCATCTGATAGGGACCTTTGGCAAGTACTTGTATTTTAGATGACGCACCTTCAGGACCCAAAGAATGTACCTATTAATTTTGCGCAAATCGTATCAACACCATAGAAAATGTAGATATATTAAAGATTAACGTGCATAACTGTAATTCACCTACATGAGATTCAAACCACTTATGAAATTTTTCATTCATCAGCTTGTTTTGTTCACGTGGTGGTAGTCTTCTTGGTCTAGCCCTTCGTTTGATGTCCCTGACAAATTCGCTAAAAAACAAGCAATTGAAATTAGGAATAACAAAAGTATCAAAAATATCGAACTCCGCGGTTTTCACTGTATTCGATTTAAATTCAAAAGCAACTTACTTTCGAAATGGTTCCACTGATGCATGATGGTCTAGCACATATCGATGTGCCTGTTCCCACGCTAAGCTATCGAGCTCAAATGCATCAACTTTACCAACAGTGGTGCCAGCGGTATCAAAAAGATATTGTGCACCATCACAGTTGGAAATGTCTGGATTTCTACGTGGTCTACTAGAAGATGTCTCCACACCAGGCAAATACCTGGAAAAAAAATGTGAGCACTCCTCTGATAGATATCCCTGGGCTATTGACCCTTCAGGATATGCTCTATTTTTCACATAACCCTTTAGCCGGTATAGGTACCTGAACATGTACAATTAATAAACTAGAGCGGATTAGGGGATTAAAAGAAATGAGCTTTTGAAAATTCAATTTCGTAAGATGAATGAATTATTTTACCTCTCAATGGGGTACATCCACCGATAGTGAACAGGACCGCCGATTCTGGCTTCACCAGCAAGGTGGATTATCAAGTGAATCATAATAGTGAAAAACGATGGAGGAAATATCATCTCCATTTTACTAAGTGTCAATGCCGCCTGCTGCTCCAATAGGTCCAGATCTTCAACACGAAGCATTCTTGAGCAAATACCTTTATATATGCTACAAAGATCTTTCAGGACAGTAGTGACTTGCTCACACATTGAAGACCTTAGGGCCACAGGAAGGAGATCCTGCATTAGGATGTGGTAGTCGTGTGACTTTAGACCCTGAAGCCTCTTCTCTTTAAAGTTGACATATCTTGCCATGTTAGAAGAATAGCCATCGGGGACTTTAAGTTCAAGTAGTACTTTGCAAAATAACTCCAACTCCGATTTTGACATTGAATAGATTGCAGGAGGTAGGAGTACTTTCCCATTCGGCAATTCTTCTGGGTGCAACTCATGTCGGATGCCCATTGACTTCAAATCAAGTCGGCTCTTGAGATTGTCCTTTGTCTTCCGATCATCTCCCATAACTGTTCCTATACAATTCTCACCAATATTTTTTCCGATATGCATCACATCTAAATTATGTCGCAGTAAGTTGAATTCCCAATACGGCAACTTGAAGAAAATACTCTTCTTCTTCCATGCACCTAAACTCGTCAAGTTTTGATCCTCATCTTCGCCATATAGATCGGTCTCCTCACCAGGCTCCGGCCTTGCCCTTTTCTTGCCCTTTGACCTGACTTCTGGTTCCTTTTCATATTTGAATTGATGACCATCTACCCGCCTCAAAATATCTGAACCAGAAGAAGACCCAGGAGCATGTTCCCACTCGTCGGTGCCATCAAATGTCGCTGCCTCTGCCCGAAATATATGTGTGTCAGGCAACCATCTCCTATGACCCATATAGCAAAACTTTCTGCCATTGTACAACCACCTTGAACTAGTTTGATCAGCACAACATGGACATGCATAACGTCCTTTAGTACTATATCCAGATAAATTTGCATATGCTGGAAAATCATTGATTGTCCAAGACAACACGGCACGAAGAGAAAATGTTTCTTTAGCCACAGCATCATAGGTTGGAACACCCACCCACAACTTCTGAAGTTCATCTATTAACGGTTGAAGGTACACATCTATATCATTTCCAGGACCTTTCGATCCAGGAACTATCATGGACAAAATAAATGAGGACTGCTTCATGCATTTCCAAGGCGGCAAATTGTATGGTATCAACACAACCGGCCATATGCTGTATGTACTACTCATTTGCCTGAAAGGGTTGAAACCATCACTAGCTAGTCCAAGTCTCACATTTCGAGGATCTTCCGCAAAATCAGGATATCTTTCATCAAATTTTTTCCAAGATTGAGAATCAGCAGGATGTCTAAGAATCCCATCATTAGTGCGACCTTCAGCATGCCATTTCATATCAGAAGAAGTTTTCGTAGACATAAACAACCTTTGTAACCTAGGAATCAGAGGAAAGTAACGCAATGTTTTGGCAGACTTCTTTTTCCTACTTCGCTTAGTAGATCCACTGGCTCCCTCGTCTTGATTTGGTCTTTCTTTCCATTTCGAAGAACCACACACTTCGCAATTCTCCAGACTTTCCTTACCACTCGTGAAAAGCATACAGTCATTTGGACATGCTGCTATCTTCTCATATCCTAGATCGAGAGAACTTAGGAATTTTTTGATTTTATAGGCTGAGTTTGGAATACAGATTTCAGGAAATGCTTCATTCAACAATTCAAGTAGCATAGTGAAGGACTTAGCAGACCACCCGTTTAAACATTTAATCTGAAATAGTCTGACAATGAATGAGAACTTAGAAAATTTGGTGCAGTCGCGGTACAACGGAGTACTAGCATCTTCAAGTAACTTAGCGAAGGATTCTTGCTGCTTATTATTTTCAGGGGTGGGGCCAGACATTTCCTCGTCCACCCCACCACCAATCTGGTTTGTTTCTGTTGACTCATTGTGAACTTCGGTTGTTGGGTCATTGGTGTGGAAAGGAACATTATGAATCCCCATGGCATCTTGTAACAAAGCATGCATCTCATCGGGAACGCTTAAGTCTTCGTTCACTAAGGGCTCAGCTTCATTTTCTAATACAACCGGACGAACAGGAGCTGCCGTATGATCCTCTCCATGACAAAACCACCTTGTGTACCCTTGAAGAAAATCGTTGACAGCCAAGTGTGTATGTACTACGTCACATGTCCTCAGCATACAATTTGTACAGCGAAGGCATGGACAAAGGATTAGGTTGGGATCACAGGAATGTCGTTTGGCAAAGATAATAAGATCTTTAATACCATCACGGTACTCCTTGGATAATCGTGGTTTACTAATCCAACTTCTATCCATTATATCAATAGCACACAGTCTGAAATTAAAATTTGATATATTAAATAGTAATAACAGTAAAAGGCATTTTGTATATTAAATTTCACCTATTTGAAAACCATCCCTAGCTGCAAATAAATAAACGATATAATCTTTAACTGTAAAATAAAGAAATTGTGGCTCCAAAAAATGTACAAAAAAAACTACATCTTAACACAATCTACTCTATTCACCAAACCCTAAATGTTTTTTGTGGAAATGATCACAACCACCTTAGTGGTATTTTATCGCACACCCTGTGTTCGAGCATAAAAAAAAATTGACTATAGTCTCCCCTGTATTTGGCTTTCCGTTCAAGGAGATGATGATGGTAAAGGGTATTTTGCTGATGAAGAGGAATCGGCCGAATAATGAGCGCGTCGTGCTGTAACTACGGTAACAAGAAGATCTGATGACTCATGAACTATTCTGTTCATGACTACTAATAATCACTTATCTCATAATAATAATAATAATAATAATAATAATAATAATAATAATAATAATAATAATAATAATAATACTAAACAAAAGAAACAGTAAAAGAAAAATTAAAATGTCTAGTATGTAAGCATATATTTTTCAGAGTGAACCAATTGTTGTACATAGCCGGAGGATTTTGGCATAGAGCTATAGCATCCTCAGTTCACAGTGAACCCATTTTGGTCAAAAAAACATGCCAAAATGACAATCAGATGCATGGGATAAGCTTCAATTCATTAACAGGGAAAGAAACTGGGGATGCTATGCAGCATACTTAGTTTGGAAGTGAACCCATTTTGTTAAAAAACCATGCCAAGGATTGCAGTCAGGTTACTTTAACAGTATCTAAAAATGAAAAATTTCCCATTATCTGAGCTTATATGTTGCTCTACTACTTCTTCAGCCCAACTAAATCTAAAACCCAATTGTAGCCGCATATCCGGCCGGAGGATTTTGGCATACGTACCTATACCATCCTCAGTTCACAGTGAACCCATTTTGGTAAAAAAAACATGCCAAGATGACAATCAGATGCATGAAAATAAGCTTCACTAACAACAAAAAAAGAAAATGGGGATGCTAGCAGCATACTTAGATTGGAAGTTAACCCATTTTGGTATAAAAAACCATGCCAAAGATTGACAATCAGGTTACTTTAACAGTATTTGAAAATGATAAATTTTCCATTATCAGAGCTTATATGTTGCTATACTACTTCTTCAGCCTAACTAAATCTAAAACCCAATTGTTGTGCGTATCCGGAGGATTTTGGCATACGTACCTATAGCATCCTCAGTTCACAGCGAACCCATTTTGGTCAAAAAAAACATGCCAAGATGACAATCAGATGCATGAAAATAAGCTTCACTAACAGTGAAAGAAAATGAGGATGCTAGCAGCATACTTAGTTTGGCAGTGAACCCATTTTGTTAAAAAATCATGCCTAAGATGGCAATCAGCTTCTCTAACAGTTTCTGAGAATGAAAATTTCCATTATCCGAGCTTATATGTTGCTCTACTACTTCTTTAGCCCAACTAAATCTAAAATCCAATTGTTGTGCATATCCGGTCGGAGGATTTTAGCATACGTACCTATAGCATACTCAGTTCACAGTGAACCCATTTTGGGTAAAAAAACATGCATGCCAAGAAGACAATCAGATGCATGAAATCAGCTTCACTAACAGTGAAAGAAACTGGGGATGCTATGCAGCATACTTAGTTTGGAAGTGAACCCATTTTGTGTTAAAAAACCATGCCAAAGATTGCAATCAGGTTACTTTAACAGTATCTGAAAATGAAAATTTCCCATTATCTGAGCTTATATGTTGCTCTACTACTTCTTTAGCCCAACTAAATCTAAAATCCAATTGTTGTGCATATCCGGCCAGAGGATTTTGACATACGTACCTATAGCATCCTCAGTTCACAGTGAACCCATTTTAGGTAAAAAAACATGCATGCCAAGAAGACAATCAGATGCATGAAATCAGCTTCATTAACAGTGAAAGAAAATGGGTATGCTAGCAGCATACTTAGTTTGGAAGTGAACCCATTTTGTGTTAAAAAACCATGCCAAAGATTGCAATCAGGTTACTTTAACAGTATCTGAAAATGAAAATTTCCCATTATGTGAGCTTATATGTTGCTCTACTAATTCACTGTGCCCAACTAAATCTAAAATCCAATTGTTGTGCATATCCGGCTGGAGGATATTGGCATACGTACCTAGAGCATCCTCAGTTCACAGTGAACCCATTTTGGGTAAAAAAACAAACATGCCATGAAGACAATCAGATGCATGAAATCAGCTTCATTAACAGTAAAAGAAGATGAAAATTTCCATTATCTAAGCATATATTTTTCTATTAATTCTTCATCTCAACTAAACCGTTCATGTTAAGGAAATCAAGATGAATAAACTGAAAAAAGCTGCTTTTTTTGGAAAATAAGGGAAATCAAGAGATCATACCGAAGAGAGAGAGAGGGAGCGGGGCGACGAGGGCGGGGGCGTAGGAGAGAGAGAGAGGGGGGGCGACCGCCGATTCACCTCCAAATAGAGAGAGGGAAGAGGGAAATTGAAAAGGACGAAGGGAAGAAGGGACGATTTCGAAAGGTCGAAGGCCGTCGAAGAGGACGAAGCGGCGGAGGCAAACGCGCGGGAAGTAGAGCGAGAAAGGAGGGAAACGAAGCGCCTCTTTCTTTTTTTTTTTTTGGGGTATTGGGAAAATGGCGAGCGAAAGATTAGGGTTCGCGGGTTTTATCCCAGTTATTCACCGGCGTTTTAATTGGAAACGCAGGTGAATGTGTCCGTATATTCGCCGGCGTTTATAATAAAAAATGCCGGTGAATAATAAACTTCACCGGTGTGTTTAAGTAAAATGCCGGTGAATACTAACATACGCCGGCGTTTTAAATCGACCGCCGGTGTATGACCATCCCATCTGGCGCCCAATTCCTACTCACTCCCTACCCCGGCGCTACTAGTAAAACGCCGGGGAATAATCGCCGGTAAAAGCAGTATCTTTTGTAGTGCCAATAATAGGTTAAGTTGAACAATTCAAACATAGAACTTCAAATTCTCCAAAAATATCCTAAAAACTTACCTATTATTGGCGATAACAGGTTAAGTTTAATAACCCCGTTATCACAAATGTAACATCATGAATTTTCATCTATAATTAAATATGAGTTTGTTTGATTTCACGTGTTTTGCACGTACAAATTTATGTACATTTTCCCTTAAAAAAATTATTTATTTTTATCATGAACAAGTATTTTAATTCTTTTCTTTTAATTAAAGCCTATTTTAATCCCTAGGCCTAATTGTTTAGCTCACCTAATTAAATTAATTAAATAATTTAGAAAACCCATGGACTTTTAGCCCACTAAAATGAGCCCATTAGTTTATTCTCATTTAAATGAGACAACTTGTAGGGTAGACTTGTTTTTGTAACAAATTAACTAATAAACATAAACAAATTAGTAACTAGGTGTGCATTGTGTGACACGTGCAAATGCTAGAGAGAGGGGTGGCCGGATGGCTTCATGGAGAGTGGGAGAGATGGAGTGAGTGGTGAGTAGTTATTTGATCATGGGTAGTTGTTCTAACTCCCTAATGCATCCTAGCCTCTCATCTACACTCATGTAAATCAATCTTAGCCCACCATTTGTGTTTGAAAAGTGTATAAATACCCCCCTCATCTTCTTCATGAAATGCACTAGAAAATTTGCAAGAGAAAAAGGAAAGAAAAGAACAAGTTGTGAGAAAAAGATTGACAACAATTGTGAGTAAAAAGATTGAGAGAGTTGTGTGTGTGTTCCCTTTCACATTGGAGGCTGGCGTATCATCAAGAGGAGAAAGGAGGTGAGCTCGAGTTCCATCAAGCAAGGAGGAGAAGGCACTTTTGGTGGCACAATTTAGGAGGAGAAGGAACCGTTCGTGCTTTGAAGGAGCTTTCTAGGAGTTTTTCAAGTGTTTCTTCATTTAAGGTGGGTGATTTCTCAAGCTTCTAAACTAGATACCATGCTAGGATTGAAATTGTGAACATGCTAGAAACAAGTAGGAAAGATTGCCCTACATTTGTTTGAAGAGATTAATAAGAAAAAAAAAGAAGTTCTAATTGATCTACATGAAAAGTAAGTAAAATAAATTGAAATGTATTATTTAAAATGTGTTACGATGGCTTGTTAATATATTTGCATGCTAGGATTGAGGAATTATGATTTTTATGAAAATGTGCTTATGAATGACTGGTAGAATGCAATATGTAGAAAATTGTGTCTATGGATGAATTATGGAATGCAAACTAATACTCATAGATTGGGTTGTGGAAAAAAGTGTGTTTTAGTTGCCATTTATGAGTAATATTGTAGTCACTAGAATTATCATCAATGTTGCTTTTTAAAACATAAGAAAATCGGTAATTTGTGAAATTAAGATTAATTTAAGATCTTGTTGTGTTAAAGAATGAAAATAATAACTATAAGAACTCATTATGAATGAGGGAGAATATGTTGATAAGCGAATTTTTTTAAAAAGAAATATTTCCATGTCGAAATGTATTCATGATTCATTTTTTAAAAAATGAACTAAGGAAAAAAAATAGTCTTTTATGTTTTAAAAATGAGTTTTACACAATTTATGAAAGTACAAGTTACTGTTTTTCCAAAAAAATGTAATCAGGAAAAGATCTAGATTTTCTAAGTGCAAATAAAGAAAAAGAGAAAAATCGAGTTTCTAAAAAGAACAAGAAACAGTATAGTCCCACACAAAAACAATTTTACTGATTTCCTATACGGGTGGGTCACTCGGACCTACTGGTCTTCGGGTGCATTTTAAGAGGGATACTGAAGCACAGCAGAGCCCTGGGTCTTAGGTTTGAGTCTCTCCAGAGACTACGTTTTCTGAAAATTCAACTTTTACTCAAACCCGAAGCCCAAAACCCAAGTACAAATTAAGTCCCCCTTTAAACAGTTGGTCGCTGTGGACTTTTTGGTCCTCGGGTGCGACACAGTGCTGTCACTGTTCACTAGCGGATGAGTGTGCGTGGGTTCGATCTGGCCTCTGGCCAAAAAAAATTTAAGTTTTGATTTTTTAAAATATTTTTTTTGATATTTCTAAGGTTTTTAATGTTTAAAAAAATTGAGAAAAAATATTAGAATTACTCTAAAAATGCCTAACTTCATGAAAATTATTTCTATATCTTCTTATATATTATAATGAGAATTAGAAGCTATTTTAGAAAATAACTTGATACAAATTTTTAGAATGAAATATTGATTAATTAAAGAAAATAAATATTTTTTTTTTAAAAGAAATTTTGAGTAGAGATTTAAAATGAGATTGGGTCTTGAAAAATTTAAGTAAGATAAATGTGATTTTTTGGCTTAATAAGTGGAAGATTGACATTATGAAAGTAAAGGAATTATGTGAAGTTAAATTATGAATGTGGTAAGTTTGAAAAATGAAATTGTCGTATGATGTTGAATTTTTGCAAGTGTACAAACTCGCACAAGTAATATAGTAAGTGAATAGAGTGTCGAACCCACAGGGACTAGATATTTTATTGAGTACCGATATCACTAGATTAATCACTATTTGGAAGATCGAAATTTATAAAGGATAAAACAACTAAATTAAATTAACCTAATTAAAACTAACTAAATTTGTGAAGAGGAAGAGGGAGAGGGCTGTGAAACAGTGAAGCTCTTGTAATTTGTTAATGGTAAAATTAGTTCTAGGGCTCTTGGTTCACCTCGTTTATCACACACACAAATTATAACTCCTTATGAATTAAAGATATTATCTTTAAATCCTAAAGATATTAACCACTCTATCCACGTAGTCTAAAAATTATTCTCAACTAATTCTTCGCCTATCCATCAAATTATTAATTGAAAATTTGGATTTCTTAACGGTTATGTCCTCCAATATACAGTATTAATTTTGATTAATCACAAATAACCTGTTCGGTCTCTTTATGATTTGAAAAATCATACAAATGTCTATCCACCATGTTGTACGCAAAAATAATAAAAATTAAAACACAACCAGGAAAAATAGAGTAATAATAAGGAATTAAAATTTGTGTTCTACAAAACTCGGCTACATCTTAGCCTCTAGAACAATAAATAAATTCAGTTCATGATCGATTTGCAATTAATAAAATGTTTGGATTGCATCTAAAAAATATAGAGAAGAAGAATGAGATACAAAAAGAATACAAAATTTAAAGCAAACCCCTCTTCTGTCTCTAAATCTGAAGCCA
This sequence comes from Hemerocallis citrina, assembly GCA_017893485.1. NCBI lineage: Eukaryota > Viridiplantae > Streptophyta > Magnoliopsida > Asparagales > Asphodelaceae > Hemerocallis > Hemerocallis citrina. The sequence goes on from CM030366.1 coordinate 85,181,394, forward strand.
AAAGCGTCGCCATGTCAGCTGTAGTCAACCGAGTCAACACCTCTGTCACAAGTGCTGTCGTGTCGAGCGGTCACTGTCGTCTCGAAAATCGCACTGGTCAGATCAGCTGCCAGCACATGGGAGCAGAGGTCCACGTCAGCGCACGGTCCTGTCACGCCTGTCGCGTCGTCCAGTGGGTCCCGGCTGCTGTCTTTGCCGCCCACGTGGCTGTTGCTGCAGTGCCTTGGGGTTCCGCACCTAGTACAAATCGACGAAGAACTCCCACGTGAAGCTTCCTCTCTTCGATTCCTTCGTTTCGAACGCTAGAGACAGAGAGAGGGTTGCGCTCTCTCTCTCTCTCTCTTACTTTCTGCTTTTTTTATTTTTTTTATTTATTTATTATTATTCAGTCGTCTCCTCCTGAGTTCTTCTCTCTCCTTTTGCTTGTATTTATAGAGAACGGGAAGAGAGAATTAGGGTTGCACTTTTTACAAAAAAGTCCTTTCTCTTCATTTATTTCCTTCCTTTTTAATCCAGAATTTTGTTTCTTTCTCTTTCTTTCTTTTCTTCCTTTTCTGCCAACCACGTGCTGCTGCATACACAAAATAATACTAGAAATTAGGATTTTTAAATAAAATAAAATTAATTAGTTTAAAATTAATTAAACAAACTACAAATCATATTAGCTTATAAAAATCCTTTTAAAATTATTTGTCGCACTTTTAACTCAACAAAACAATAAAAATTGATAAATCCATTGTTTTACTTTGTTTGTTGATTTTTAGCCACAAATCTTCACTTTTTGCATCAAAAATATTATTTCTTCAAAAATAATTAATTAAATGAAATCTTATAGAAATAAGATGAATTATAGACAATATCAACGAAAACAAGTGATTTTAATTGGTAAATGAGTACAAATAATTGTATATAAATTAGACACATCATCGTATTATACATGAAATTTGTACAAGAAAATGGAATGAAAGATCATGATGAATTATGAGAAAAAATTGTGAGTATGACTACTCAATTTTTATGAACATGAAATGAGATTAAAGACTAGAGTGTATCTAAGTCCTTATACCGGCATTGAATAAATTATTTGAGATAAAATATTGAAATGAAAGATAAAGTTTGGGTCGTTATTGTTGATTGATGGTTAAGACCGGTACAGAGGAAATAGTAACTCTAGGGTGTTGATTTTATTCATGATTCTATTAACTAAGGATTAGACACATAGTGGAGATGTGATGAAAGTAAGAGAAAAAACGAGTATGAGGGCCTCAGATCTACGGTGTGAGAGTATTCATAGGTTGCCTGCTTGATGCGTCATGTAATGGCGTGGATACATCTCCGGAATTATCGGGACCGTGGAGATGCTTGTGGGTTATTTAGTGACTACGAGTGGTGCCATCGTTCCATGACGGAGGCTAAATTATCCATAAGCTTTGCATAATGCGTCATGTCACGACATGGAATTTCCCTCCAGGCTGTCTGGACATGGGCTCGTAACTCATAGAACACCTAGAATACTTGCCGTAGTTACCGTAATAGTTTAAGTCATAGCGATGGATCCAACCCTACAAGATGAGGAACGATTAAGGGCTTGCCCTCGGACCTATGTAGTATGGGATGCATAGAATCCGAACAAGTGCTCATTAGTGTCATTTAATATAAATAACTGCATTACGGACTAAGTGCACATTCACACACGAGATCAATAGAATAGTCCCCTTAGTTTTGTTTGTGACAAGTGTGTGCTTTCTAAGTAAGAGAAATTGATGTATTACATCCTAACATCAGTTATATGCAACTGACGTGCACACAGTTTCCATGCAGAATAAAGTGAATGACAAGACTAAAGAATGATTGTTGCGTAAAGAAATGTTCAAGTTCTTACTTAAATTCATGTATAATATTGTAATTTGCTTCTGCTATGTAAAATGTAAACTCTGTTGTAATAAAAGTTTTAAATTCCTTGTAAAATTGTACGAAGTGAAGTGTAAAGATCCTGTGAAACGTCGAATTCAGTCTTATTTTGAATTCGGGGTGTTACAGCAAATAACGGGTTAAGTTGAATAATTCTAACACATAACTTGAAATTTTTCAAAATTTTCCTTAAACATAACCTGTGATTGGCGATAACGGGTTATGTTAAATTAAGCAGGTGAATCAATATATATATTTTCAATTAAATACCAAGATAAATTATCATGCTGATAACTTCCTCCTCCTTATCTCTTCAATGTGATTCCATCATATAACCTGTTAAGTTGAACGTTCCATCATATAACCCTAACCCTTATCTGTAACCCTAACAACTAACCCTAACCCGAACCATTATCCCTAACCCTACCAACTAATCCTTAACCCTAACCCCTACACTTGCATATTAGCTTTGGTTATATCGTTGCTTTATTTGATTGAAATTTAGATTTTTAAAAAATAAAATTCTTTGTTTGTTTTTAAAATTTATTTTTTGAAAATTCACAGTTTATTTTTTTTTAATTTTCTTTTTATACCTATCTTTTTAGAACTTGACATTTTGAATTTAGATTTTTTTTAAAATTTTGTTATTTTTTCCAAAAAAAATCATTTTTTTTATTATTGGGATCTTTTTTTAAAAAGTATAATTTTTTTAATTTGTTAACGTTTTATTTTTCTAAAATTTTTTGTTTAATTTTTATATTAACCTTTTTCGTTTTTTTAATTTATTTAACATTTAAATTCAAAAAATGAGAAGCAGTATTAAAAAAGTTAATTATTTTAAAACGTTAATAATTATTAAAAAATACAAAAAATGAAAAAAATTCTCACTATTGTTACGTTCTAACCCTAACTCTAGCTCAACCCTATAACTCTAGTCCTAGTCCAACCCTAGCCCTTTAACCCTAGAACTAACTCTCAAACCCTTGCCTTACCCCTAACCCTAACCCTCTAACCCTCTAACTCTTAAACCGAAATCAATGTATATGGAGAATGATGACACAATACATAATTTTGAAATGTAGATTTTATATCGAGACCTTAATGTGTATGGATATTTTATTATATTTTTAAAATTTTGAATTATTTTTTATTTATTTCAATGACAACATGTACTTCCTTACATGTACATGGTTATGTTGGATCAGGATGACAACACCCACTAAAAACCTGTCACGCCCTGCTCCCAAAAGAATACGGAATACGAGTACGTGACAAAGCTCAACGAATGATTTTCATCATTCATAAGCTGTAAGGATCAACTCAAAAGTAAAAAGAAATATACAAGAAATATACAACCACGGATGCATGAAATAAATCTCATAATCGAAAGAATTATTTGAAATAAAAAACATAATTCTCAAATAAAAACAAGATCTGGAAAACAATAATAAAACTCTGGGACAACATGCCCAATACAAAGTCTCAAGTAGTAACAAGAGGAAATAATAGTTCAATACAGGAATGAACTAAAGGAGGAAAAGATCCCAGCCAAAGCTTAAAACACTTGGTCACTCACTCCTACATGTAACTGGTCCTTAAAACCTGTACATTTATCATTTGAAAGAAACAGAGAAACAGGAAAATAATCTGCCCATTAGTACAAGTTACGGGCCGCAAGTAGTACAAGAAAAAGGGGTACAGGAGGAAGGTAAACAAGAACATAAAGCAAGAAACAAGAAACAAGAGCATAGAACATAGCTCGGAAGGAATGCAACACGTTCGAAATTCTAATACAGAAAGAAGTAAACAGCAAGCCAGAAAATAATTTAATACGAATAGGCAATAATTTCATCATACAAGCATATGATTCATGATAAATAAATAAAGAAAGTGCTATTTGATGATTAACATGCAATTTTCAAGATTTATGATGTAATTTACAGTCATGGCAATTAGTTCATCAAATCGAATTCAATTTGAAAGATTTGATTCATCCAAGAATTCTATAACATGGATCTAGTTATTTTCATGTATTTCCTGCATATGCAATGTGCAATAGGAAATAGGGTTCGAATCAAAGATAAAGGCACGAAGTCAAGGATATCTTGGGTTAGATCATGTAAACCCTCAATATACTCAACGGAAGATGAATAGTATAACAATAGAATAAAAGGATCTACGAATAAGAAAATTAAATAAACTAGTTCATGAGAGACTTGCATTTTATATGATTAGTTCGAATATGAAGAGAATAATGGGATGACAATCCCGACGGCGACACATGCAAGACGCGTACCCACAAAAGCACGTGCACACTACATTCAACAAATCCACATCAAACAGCAAAAAGGCAGAACAGCAAACAGAGATTCAAGGCCAAAACAGCAACATCCAAACTCTCCCAATCACATAGCAACAACAAGGTCCGATAGCAAACAGCGATCCCCTTGCCAGAACAACGAACAGAAATTACACCTCCCACATAAAAAATAGCAACTCCTATACCGCAACAAAGTGGCAGGGCAGGGCTCCGACGGAGTGGCTTCGACTGTGGGCGGCATTGGCTGAGGCTAGGTAGCGACGGTCGACCGTGGATAGTGAGGTGCGGCGAGGGGGAGCAGGCGGCAGCAACATGGCTTTGACTGCGATGCTCTATTTTGTTCCAAAACAGAGGAATGATGAGGAGGTCGACGAGGGTCTCCAAAGGTGTTGGGTTGTGATGGCATTGGGCGCAGTCGAGGAGGAGGGAAGGCGAGTTTGAGCGGTGCTGGCTCAGGCGATGGGTTTCGAAGTCGGGAGAAGGAAGACGATGACAGTATGGCGAGGAGTGGATGGGTTCGATGGGTTCTTCGGTGGTTGGATGAAAGGTGACAAAGATGAGGGTCGAGGGGCAACGAGGGCGGTGGAAGAGGACGAAGGGCTTGGGCGTCGATGGGTTTAGGGGAAAATAGAGAGAGGTAGCAACAGGATGTTAGGGGGGTGAACAGTAGGCGGTTTTAGGGTTAGTGTAATAGTATATATATAGGGTTATTGGGATAAAAGAAAGAGAGAGAGAGAGAGAGAGAGAGAGAGAAAGAGAGAGAGAGAGAGAGAGTGTGTGTGTGTGTGTGTGTTGCGTGCTTGTTGTGATGTGCATGTGAAGATATTTTGTTAAATGTGATCAAGTAAAATTACATATCCATATTAATATATTTAGTATCTATATATTGAAGAGCCTACTGCAAATATGATCTGAAACATACGTGTTAGCCTCAAGTATTAGATATTTTACATGTATCTTTTTTTTTAATCAATAACTTACATCATCTCTCACACAAAATACATAAGTCCAACTATCAGGTATTTCAAACATTAAGAGAACATGAAGATTGCCAAAAAAGCAACCCTGTCAACGACAATCTCCTTCGTTAGACTAAGATACCTATCAGATGCTTCTTCAAATTCCTCAATCCAAGTCTGTTCAAGTCTACCTCTTCTTTTAGCTGCATCCATATTGTTCTCCTAAACTGATACTGTTAATAGTCTCAGTTGCCCATGCAAAACAGTGTCATTTGCTTCCCCTATTTCATCCCCAAAAAATGTTCTTTAGATCCTAATAATCATAACTAAAAAAATAAGAATCTTAACATACAATCAAAAGCGTCCACAAATTGTGCTAAAACAATATCGTTACTCTATAAAAGGATCATTGATACTCCTGCATTATTTAAGCCAAAAATGTTTTTGACTTATCGCATACAAATTTTAGAGACTATGTAAGTTAATAATCTCCAATTCTGAAATTTTATAAAAGCCACTATTAGGTGGAGTGTTTGGTATGTGCAGATGGATGCATATTTACTTTAAAGTAATTATGCTTTATACTCTATATAGTATTTTGTAGTACCGTTACTCTATTTCATTAATGTTTCATTAATGAATCGGTGATGGGATCACCTTTTTCTAAATAAAATAAAATTTAAAAAAAACAGACATGCTATATATGTTGTCTGGTATCCCAATCATACATACAGCCATTAATATTAATATTATACACACTATAAGTATTCAATCGTTAACTGATGAAGAAAGGGTATCATTCATATGCTAAATTATCTGGATGAATTCTGTTCCCTAGGCTGAATACAACTATGAAAGACCTAGCTCAGACTTAGTCAGGCATGACCACTACTACTCCATGCCTCAAAATAAACCAGACTGAAATTAAGAATGATAAATGGTAAGTCAATCTAATAAATGACACATCATCACTAAGAATGATTAATTAATTAAGTTGTTTAGCCAAGATACAGGCAGTTAATATTAATCCTCCCATAAAATTTTTATATTAGCCAAGATACAAAATAAAAACCAAAATTTCGTTTGAAAAAGTAATATATTTTTAGGAATTGTAGTAAAAATTTCAACAAAATCTCCCCATAAATATTAGCCCTTTTACAGCAATTCCTTACGGAATTCTGCTCACAATTAAAAAAGTTAACATCACAGACAGTCAATATGAATCATCCCCAGACCAATTCAAGCAACATTATAGAGACATCATATATATAGGGCTCTGGGGGGGGGGGGGGGGGAAATCTTCATATGACTCAAAATACAAAAATAAAAACAAGAGTTTGTTTGCAAACGTAATAGAATTTTAGGAATTTTAGTAAAAATTTCGACAGAGTCCCCCCTAAAATATTAGCTCTTTTACAGCAATTTCTTACGGAATTCTGCTAACTATTAAAAATATAACATCACAGGCAGTCAATATGAATTCTCCCCAGGCCAAACCAAGCAACATCACACAGGTATCATATATATAAAGCTCTGGGGGAAAAAATCATAATATGATGTAAGATACAAAATAAAAACAAAAATTTCATTTGAAAACATAATGGATTTTTAGAAAAACCTTTGAAAAACCAAACACAGAACTCAATACTCCACAACTTTGCAGGTACGGGTATTAACATAATTATATTATATCATCATCATATACAGATACTTACATCATCTCCCAAAATACTGAAGAGCCTACAACTATTACATCCTCCACCAAAATATACACCAACCAACCGAATGATCAAAAAAAAGTTTACAGGGTTGTAGAAAAACACAATGCTTCGAGTCTTCAGTATGGGACCAAACAGTGAGCCTAAACAAACAGTAAGAGTTTTGAAACAAATAGTAAGAGTTTACAATAATCAATCAAAACAATGATAATTAAAGAAACAAATAGTAAGAGTTTTGAAACCAATACCTTTCAAATTGGACAATGCCTTTAACTCAATGGTTTCAACCCAACATGTTCTTCATCACCCAACCAAAAGTTAAACTGTCAATATGTAGATAACGGTTCTGAGTGTAGATGACAATCTGGCAAAAAAAACAAAACATTAAATTAGTGGAAATTAATGGCAAACAATATGATACATGTGACATCACTTTTACCTTTTTTTGTTAATTCGCTTATCAGTTGTTAACATGCACACTGAGTGGTGATATAAATACCATCTACCTTTATGTATTACATATTGCATCTTTAGTTTACTGAGAAACTCAAACCCCACTTTCTACTATAGATCTCTTTTGTTTTCACATCTAAAGACGAAACAATATTTAGTTACTTTTAGTCCCAGTCAAAATTTTTGTTAGATTTGTTTATATGACCTCTATATAAATTTGTATAACTCATCTTTTCCATGTAAGGAATCTAGTAATTTTTTACTTGTGAAATGAGGGTGCGGTTGGGTTGGAAACTATACAAATGAAGCCACCTTCCCTATCGGTTGAATCCATCGAATGACCATGTTTAGTGTAACATCTATTTAAATATGTAGGTCCTTGGTATTATTTGGCTTCTATATTTATTATTCTTCATCTTGTAATATTTGTGTCATTGATATATTCTGGTTCAGTTTCCAGGCTCGAAGGGTTCATGTCAAACAGGGAGCAATCTTATGAAGATCTTATTGAAGAATGAGTATCACCGAATTTAAAATAGAAATTTTGAATACATACGAACATCCTTTGTATACCACAACAACAACAAAGACTTTATCCCAACATTCCTTGTAGACCATGTAGTTTTATTTGATATTGTGTTTGAATAGCCAAGAATGACCTTTTGAGCTCTTGAAGCTCTTTTTAGACTTAAAGTAGGTGTTCCTAAACTGAGTGAAAGTGTTTTATCCCCAGAAGAATTTTTTTTTGAAATGGAGGTCTCCTTTTTTGCTCTGCTTATCAAAGGTATGTTAACATTTCGGATAAATGCTTTTGCCTATTTGTTTAATATGTAAAAACAATTTTAGGTCTCAACAACTTTTGTTCACAACAATACCTAAGCGAACCTTAGTTTGGCCTTCCATTGGATTTTAATGTGGTATTTTGGACTCTCTGCAGGTTACTATATGTAGTTTTTGTTGTCTCAAGTGCGAATGCGACTGTTGGTGAATTGGCTGCAACATTACAGGTAGACCTTTATCAGTTGCAGGCAGCTGCATCATTCACTTGTCGGCTGGGCTGGGCCATAAAGATTATAGATCCCGAATATATTCTTCAGGATTCCACTACTCATGGTTCTCGTAGCACTATACTTAGCGATGATGAAGGTGGTTCCATTGCTAGTATCAGCTAATGGAATGCTTCTCAGTAAGCTCATGGTCGAAAACCAGATAATCACAGATTAGCTTCTGGCACTGCTCATTCTGCACTTGTGGTCGATGCGAATATAAGTTCTTATCTAATGATGGGCTCCGTTTCACCAAGTCTGATTATTTCCTTTAAATGACCTTTTAAACATATTCTTTTAAAGCACGGGTTCTTTATAGCCAATGAAATGTCCAAGTAATTACTATAGAAGAGTTAGAGAAATTTTGATAAAGTCCATTTTCTTCATAGTGATGTGACCAAATAGAGTTTTGGTTATATGATGTGAAAAGAGTAAGATGAAAGATTCAGTGGGAAAGGATTGAATAATTTACGCATAAGAGGATTACTGATGGGTGGCTCGGATTTAACATTGGTTTATGGGATGTCCAAACATAGGGTGTAGTTGTAGTAAATATCAATTTACCTTATTGCAACCCCAATTATTCAGTGTAGTTGCATTTATAAATTTGAGGTCCATGTGAGTTGCATTTTAGTCCTATTATAGTTCAAATACAAAAGTTATACAAAAGTAAAACAATAATGTAAAAAGTTTATTAAATGAAATGAATAAATTTGTTACTTGTATTTTAATCAAAATTACCTATATTTTCTGAAATAACTATAAAAAAATTTGTTACTTGTATTTTAAGTAGAAATGCAAACAATTATCCAAGTAGAAATGCAAAAATTAGCAGATCTCAAAAGTAAACTAGAAGTTAACTAATTGCCTTGTCTGTATGGTGCTTGGCTGTCGCAACACATATCTCATTTCCTAAATCCCAAACCTTGACAGACTTGTCAGCGCTTGCACTGGCAAGGACATTCCTGAAGGACAAACACAATTGCATCAGTTAAACTCTGCAGAAAGATAGTATAACCTAGAAGAGTTGGATCACGAAACTTATGTATCACCCGAACTCCTAATTCCAAGCACCGATTTCTTATGACTACCTAATTTGTACTTCCCTGATTTCTGCAAAACCAAATTCCGACGAAACATTATAAGAAATATAAATATTAAATTCAAAGCTGACACCGAAGTTCATCATTCTAGACGGAATGCAACAATTAATTAGATGTCGAAGACATAAATTAATATTCATAGTATATTTGAAGTAAATTCTAAAAGTATCATTTTTTTGTATGAAGAAGGCCATTACTATCATGCATGAAAGACTGTAGAAAGATCATAAGGGAATAAATACACGCAAGTAAGATTAAGTTTATTTCTTAGTATACTATAAATCATGTGGCAGAGAGGCAACTAATTTTGCATGAATGCAAGTGTGATACTTAATGAACATATTTTATTAAGTCTAAGAGGGGGAAAATCCATCTACATAAAACACTAAGTCTAAGAGTGCAGCGGAGATCTATAATTACCATGAATTCCGCGAAAAATGGCTGAGCCATTTACTTACCGTTTTTGGCCACTTATAAGTGCGATTCGACCCAATTTTTTTCCTTGATAGATTTCTTAGATCCTTGCAAAAATTGACACTCAAATATGATTATGTAATCAAAGAACTTCCCAAGTCATGGCATTTGTGGACTTAACTAATGAATTAGTACCTTGCACAAGGAAATATCTGACACAGGCTTTCCATGCTTATTCTAGCAATTAGCAACTTGACCCTGCACGACGAAGTAACTGCATCAGCTGGAGAGATCAATGACCTGGCATAATATTTGCAAAAGGTTGACTAAGTAGAGTAAGTTTACCTCAAACCGGTCCATTTGTTTTCCAAGACAAGGCGCAAACGTTTCTCCATGATCCTAATGAAGGATAAAGCAATTAACCAAACAAATAATACTATCACTACTATTAGCAGTGAAAGTAAGTAAATTTAATAACGGAGTGTCTATATATATCCAGTTTGCAATTACACCAAATAGGATCGCAAACTATGTTTTTTAATGCAATGACAACTTGTTTTCTTCAAATCATGCAATTCAAAACCTTAATGTTCTTTCCATCATTCTCACTGGGTATAAAGCAGAAAAAAACAAAGTTTTTGCATTCAAACCCCAGGTTGCAAATTACCTTCATCTAACACAAACACAAACATCAATCCCCAATTTCACTTTATCTAACACAATTACCAATCTAACACAAACAGCAATCCTCAATTTCACTTCATCTAACTCAAACTACCAATCTAACATAAACCCAACAAAACCTAGGCAATATAGTATATATTCCTGAGATGCTCAAATATACCTGATATTCACGGAACATAGATTGGGTAGACCTGCACAAACTTGAATTCATGCAATTAAAAGAGGTACAGTAGTCATTAATGTGACATAGAAGTTTAATAAAGTTGGATGAAAGAGAGATTTGTACAGCTATTTCTAAACAAAAACTATGTTATTGTTCTCGTTATTATTTCTACAACAAATAAATACCAGACTAACACCTAGCAATCCAACTTGAGTCCTGTATCTAACACCTACTAACAGTACATCTCTCTTTAAAACCTTACATTGACATAGTTCCTCCTAAGGTACAGTTAACATAATAACAATTGCAAATGCACATCAATGAGAACAATCATAATTTCCTAACACATGGGGCAAACATAAAGTGCAAACTGCAAAGGCCCTTTTTTTCCATATTAAGGAACCAAAACAATTCTCAATTAAATTAGTAGCCAACGTTACGAACCAGCACTTCTTTATTAGACCCAATGAGATGTTTCTAAATTAAAAGACAAAATGCATCTCTTTTGTGATATCTTGTCTTCTCTCTCAATAATCATCTACTAAATAAATAACCAATACACCAAAAAGCCCAAAGAATACTCATCTAAAGCTGTAAACATCTTGGAAAGCAATTTAGCACCCTGATTCCATAACATGACCAAAACAATTCTCAATTAAATTAGCAAACTGCAAAGGCTAGGCCTCCTTTTTTTTCCATATAAAGGAACTAAAACAATTCTCAATTAAATTAGCAGCCAACGTTACGAACCAACACTTCTTTCATGTGTATGTTACAGTGGCAAACAGTGGCATTCATCATCACGCATCAAATAATTAAGTTTGGGCAAATAAAAAAGCAAGTATTATTAATCTTAAAGTAACTAATTACAGGTGGGGTATCCAAAATTTCCACGAAGCAGAAGACAGTACTCAAGGATATATATATAATGATCCCTTACCAAGACAATTGATCAATCAAATGATCCACTAACAAGTGATTCTGGTGAATGCAGGTTCCATGCTACTGCTTGAACCTGCAATAGAGGTCAAACAAATTCATCAGTTTCAACTTTGTGTAGCTAGAATTAGCAAGAGCAATAATCATTACTGCAAGAAAATCCAAGAAAGTTTCCTGAGAACTGAATAAAAATACTGATACCATCATAATGAAAATAATGTTTGATAAGCAACATAAATTACGGAAAACATGTGAAGTGGCGCTACAAAGACTTTAATCCTAACCCACATGAAGTAGTGAAACCGAGAAGCTTGATGCTCATGCAACAAAAGTATGTAAAACATCTATAATAATGAAAATTCAAATGAGAACCCAGGATAAATTCACATCAGTGACCAGTCTATAAATTCTGAACAGTTCAAAGGTCGACATACATGCATACTAATGTGTAAAATCCAAATTCCATCTCACATAACATAAGGCAAGGTAATTACAATTGACTGGTCTAAGCATCAGCCAACATTCTCCAAATGTGCCCAAATTTAAGTAGAAATGCAAACAATTATCCAAGTAGAAATGCAAAAATTAGCAGAATCTCAAAAGTAAAGTAGAAGGAAACTAATTGCCTTGTCTGTATGGTGCTTGGCTGTCGCAACGCATTTCTCATTTCCCGAATCCCAAACCTTGACAGACTTGTCAGCGCTTGCACTGGCAAGGACATTCCTAAAGGACAAACACAATTGCATCAGTTAGACTCTGCAGAAAGATAGTACAACCAGAAGAGTTGGATCACGAAACTTATGTATCACCTGAACTCCTTATTCCAAGCAAGACCAAGCACAGATTTGTTATGAATACCTGATTTGTGCTTCCCTGAAATCTGCAAAACCAAATTCTGACAAAACATTATAAGAAATATAAATAATAAATTCAAAGTCTAACACCGAAGTTCATCATTCTAGATGGAATGCAACAATTAATTAGATGTCGAAGACATAAATTAATATTCGTAGTAAATTTGAAGTAAATTCTGAAAGTAACATCTTTTTGTATGAAGAAGGCCATTACTATCATGCATGAAAGACTGCAGAAAGATCAGAAGGGAATAAATACATGGAAGCAAGATCAAGTTTTTTTCTTAGTATACTATAAATCATGTGGCAGAGAGGCAATTAATTTTGCATGACTGCAAGTGTGATACTTAATGAACATATTTCACTAATAGCCTATAAGAACCATAATTCTAACTTTTTTAACCAAGTAAATAAAATAGACATAAAAATGCCCTCCTAACCAAATTCAATCTAAGATCCATCATCTAAATTTTGAAGACAAATCTGAATCTTACTGAAAACTTCGAACATATCCATGTAAAACCATTTTTGTAACCATCTATAACTAAGAATTATGAGCACAGACACACCCACATAACACATTTTCAAAACAAAACTAACACATTGGTTGTTACACATGCTAAACCCGCATCTAGTGTGGACACTAAAGATCACTGAGTTATTACACATGCTACTAATGTTAATTACATATGCTAAACCCACAATTACTGCATCTAATATTGCTAATTACACATGCTAAAACAGCAATTACCGCAACTACACATGCTAGAACCCTAAACATCACTGAGTTATTACACATGCTACTATTGTTAATTACAGATGCTAAACCCGCAATTACAGCATCTACTATTGTTAATTACACATGCTAAAACAACAATTACTGCAACTACACATGCTAGAACCCTAAAGATCACTGAGTTATTCCAACTTGCACTCAACAAATTTAACACAAACCGGGTAATAAGAAACATACTGAAGCTGCAATCTTGATTACCCATATTGCGAAAAATCTCTACATTCAATATTGGCAAAATAAAATAGGTAATACGAAAGGCCATATCTTTGCATCCAAACCCCAGTCTGCAACTCCAAAATACCACCAAAATTCCCCAATTTCACTTCATCTAACTCAAACTACCAATCCAACACAGAATGGAAAAAAAAACGTAGGCAATATAGTATACCTCAGATGCCTGGACGATGAAGCTTCGGTGGTCGATTTCACTTTGCATAATTAGCGCATTAGTGTGTGTGTGCACGCATGCATGTGCGGGTGCGGGAGCTCACATTGCTCTCGTCATATCTAGTTTCAGCTATTTATGTAGACATGAGGTAGCAAAGTAACTACAAAATGAAGATTCCACGCCCCCAAGTCAGATTTGGGGCCAGTAGACTCACATTAATTTCGCATGATCTTACCTACAGGTTCATATGCATATCCAGCCGCCCATCACCAAGAACACTTAACCCTCTCTCTGCATATTCACCTACGCATTCCAAACACAAAAATAACTTAAACAATTCATCAAACAGATTTCGTGCACTACCAAAACAAGATCACTACCTGCACTCACGACATCCCCATATCCATCAGTATCCTGTATCCCATCCACCCCTCTACCAACCAACCCCTTCCAACACTGACTTTATATACTTGAAATTTCTCGAATGCATGTAAGCTTGCAATCTCATTCTCCCTTCCTCATCATTCCTCAACAATTCTTCGATCCGAGCCCGCTCCTTCTCGTGTGCCACTGGATCGACGTCCATCCCAACATACAGCTCCAGAACTAACAGTTCTTCAGAACTAAAAATTAAAAAATTAAAAAGTAAAAATGCATATAGCGGCAAAGTGGCCGACGGCGCCGAGGGTTCAGTCGACGAAGGAATGGAGGGTGGAGAAGCATCAAACTTCGAGGACCTCACCGAGCATGACCGGCATGGGACTAAACTAAACAAACAGATAGAGGAGACGGTGAAGCTTCGGTGGTCGATTGACCTTGGACGGTGGGGGTTAGGGATTTCAGGATTGGCCTTGGACGGTGGGGGTTGGAGAGAGACGGTGAAGCTTCGGTGGGGTTAGGAATCGATGAAAGAGAAGGGGGGGATTTCGGGTTGGAGGAGAGAGAGATAGAGAGAGATAGAGGGGGGATCGATGTGAGAGAAAAAGACGGGGGGGGGGGGGGGGGCGATGAGAGAGAGAGACAGAGAGAGAGATAGAGGCAGCTCGGGAAGAGAGAGAGGGGGTGTTTTGAAATTTTGGGTTTTAAAATTTTAGACAAAAATGTGTTTTGTGAGAATCAATCTGGGTCTTTGATTTTGGGGAGATTGAATGAGAGCCGCTTGATAGCTTTCTTTGTGTTTTATTATATATATATGTTGTAAAAGAAAGAATTGTAATTCAAGGTGTTCAAATTTCCATTGTGCTTTGTAAAAAATTGATGTAATAAAAGTTGAAAATTTTATCTGTGTTTGACTATGTTTACTATTACATTGAGGTAGATGCTTGGAATTGTGCCCCATATTTCTGAGATATTATATTGGAAATTCGGGGCGCCACACTTATCTCTGTCAAAACCCTGAACACATGAAGTGCATGAACGGTCGACCACGTCGGCGCTAATGTTATATTTTGAATGCGGATTTCGGCCCAATGGGATGTATTTTTATATCTATTTTTAGGGTTTCTTTGGAGGCTATATATCGATGTGAATGTGAACTCTAGGGGAGATATCTTGGAGGCTAGAGGAAGAGAAAGGGATTGAGGAAGAGGGATCCTGAAGGCTTCAAGGAACAACAACTAAAACGAATTTTTCTTCTTCTCTTCTAATTTTTTATTATGCAATTCAAGAACATGTCTGTTAGTTGCAAAATTATTATGAACTAAAGTTATTTTTGTAGGGCTTTGATGTAGCCTAGCTTTGAGAACATAATTTTAATTCCATATTATTTTTCTATTATCCATAGTTGTGTGTTTAATTTTTGTTCTTAATGCTTATAATTGTTTAGCCAACTATTGTATGATTTATTGGATCATGGAGAGACTAAACTGGTAATTTTTATTACAAATTAATAAAATTAAACACTATTACAAGAGTGAACTGATGTTAATGTGACCGTTAAGAAATCCATAGATCTTAATAAATTTTCAATTAATAATTTGTGCATGAATTATGACAAATAATTAGTTGAGAATATTTTTGATATTGCTTGAGAGAGAATATTGAATAATTTGGGAATTTTGGTCTACAACTTGGAAAAATAATATTTTATTCACATGGAGTTATAAATTGTGTGGGACTAACTAGGTGAAATCGAAAGGCCTAGAATTTGTTTTACCCTTAAAAAATCAGAAAAATTTCATATTTTCGTTCTCTTTTGTTAGTTTAGATCTTTAGATTAATTTAGTTGCTTATTTATTAAATTTTTGGTTTTCCAAATAGTAGTTAATCTAGTAATTTCGGTACTCGATAAAATAATTAGTCCTTTTGGGTTCGACACTCTTTTCACTTAAATTGTACTACTTGTTACGATTTTGCTCACTTGCAAAATAATCCCATCAAAAGATTTTAGGGACTAAAATACATAAAATTTTACGTACAATGCACGTGCAAAATATTGAAAATTAATTTTACGGAAAAACAGTCAAAATACAAACTACGTAGAACAATAATGTTACGGATATTTTACGTAACGAAAAATATATGTAATCGACATGTGTATTGAAATCACGTGCAATGTACGTAAAACGTAAAGATTAAAATAAATGTTTAAGTAGGCTCTGAATAGAATAAAAATAAATTTTGAGAAGACGGAAAATATATAAATAGTCGAAATACAAAAATATGTAGAAAAATACGTTACAACTATTATTCGACAGTACGAAATACATATGCGTAACATATGTGGAGCAAAATTGTCATAACTCAATTTTTCGGGGTGTTACAATTGAAAATTTCTGTTCCAGTTAACTGTTCCATGTTATTGAATGAAATCTTGAAACGTTAACACACTTCGTATCATATTATAGAATATAGAATATTCTGCCTGTCAAATACCCGAAATTGCACTGAGATTATACCCAGTTTTCATTCACCAAAATTTAGTGTTCAATATATGTATCTTATAGCCCTTCGAGTGTAGAATCTAGAACATCTTATGGTTTTACAATCCAATTTGTAGATTGTGAGATATCGATATTTTTGTATTGTAACGTCTAATTTTTCAGAATACTGCATTTGCACGAAATCCGTAAAGGTCTGACTATTAGATCTAGCAAATGGACTTAGAATTTATCAAGTGAGTATGCATTGGATTTGGAAGAGAGTCTACTTTCTAGATTCTCAGACAGAACTGAATTCACACTCCTGTAGAAGGAGAGAAATGAGTTTTACTGCAGACATGTACTGTTGTCCAGATTGTAGTTAGTATACCTTAACCATAAATACTGTTATTCTTGTGTTAATAACTTGTACCGATATAATAAGTTGATATGTTTTCTTTATATCTTGCATTGCATCTACCACTTAATACTTTCTTGATCACCGTCATAGTTGTATATCATGTATTGCATCATCTCTTGAAACTTTCCCGATTACCATCTTGATACGGTTGTTACATCTATTGTTATAGTCATTACTATTCTTTTTGATGACTCAACTAAGTGTCACATAGAACTAAGTGCCACGTTGTAATAATCGACGGGGGCTACCTCTAGAATCCAATACCTTAAGAAGTGATATGACTATCTTGATATCACTGTCTCTCTCACTGATTGCATAGTCTACATGTTCTAGATTGCCTGTAATAAAAGAATTACAAGCTGAGGTTATAAGGGTGTGAATTAATATTGAACAATATAGGGGAGTATACTCAGAAGGGGAGGTGTTTCTTGAAATAATGATTCTTGATTCTTTATTCAAGTTCTTGATTACATGAGTACATGATTCTTCATTACATGATTCACGAGCACATAATCCTATAGAATTCACCACTTAAGTCTAAATGTCACTTGATTGATATGCGCCTGAACTTGGGGTATGGGACACAGGATTGCGAGCATTAGATAAGTTAATAAAAGACTAATAGACCTAAGGTTGACACTGGACATTGTCACTAATACCGATTACCTAATTCTTGACTACATGATTACATGATTCCCGATTGACGATTACATGATTCCTGATCACATGATTCATGATTACATGACCGTTGGTAACCGATTGATTATACCTTGAAGTCACTTGTTTATAGTTGTTACTTACATGACCATACTGTTCTAGTTCCTTACTTCTTTCCATATTGTATTGTATTGTTTTTAGTAATTGCACTGCTACTTCTTGTTCCCTCCATGTTATGTCTTGTTATCTTGCATTTATACTTCTTGTTGATACTTTTTGTCCAAAGCTTGCTCTAACGGACATTTCATCCAACCGCTTTAGTTAATGTTTATACAGGTACCGATGACGAGATACCGATGAACTTGGTGAACAGGCTTTCTAGACGGCTGTGATCAGATTGCTAGCTAGTTCTATTTCTCACTTTCCAGCCACTATTTTATTTTATTGTATTTATTGGGCTTTTGACCAGAAATTCGTGTATCTCAGATATTGGTTATTTCAATATATTCTTGTTCATATGATCATTATTATTATCTGTGTGGATGTATTTTCCTATCTTGATGGGCTTATAATTGTAGAGTTTATGAATGACATAGTTAGAATACTTGTATCATTCGCTGGGCCTTAGTTGTGTACCCGTACTTCAATATTTTGGGAAGCGGGGCATGGTATATTTTCTCATCTAGCTATGAGCCTTTCGGTCGAGCTCTACTCTCCGTCGAGTTATGGCTCTTCACTTTGCTGAATTTGCTCTCTGTCGAGCTATGGAGATCTTCGTCGAGCTACGATTACTTGCCATCGAGCTATGGAGTCAAGCTTTCGTCGAGCTACGAGTCCTTGTCGTCGAGCGATGGAGTCAAGCTTTCATTGAGCTATGATTCCTTGTTGTCGAGCTATGGAGTCAAGCTTTCATCGAGCTATCGTTTGGTCGAGCTATGAGGTCCTTCTTCCCTCGTCGAGCTATGGAATCGTCGTTCGATCAACTTTGAATGCCTTCTTCCCTCGTCGAGTTATGGATTTATCGTGCTATGGAGTCAAGCCGTTGTTTCACCGTTGAGCTACCGGATTTTTTGAGCTATGGGCTCTTGGTCGAGCTACTCGTCCCCGTCGTCGAGCTATGAGATATGTTTTTGGGTGATGTCATGCCCTGCTTTCCAAAATATGGAAGTACGGGCATACAACTAAGGCCCAGCGAATGATATAAGTATACCAATGCATATTATTCATAAGCTGTACAACATTATTAAGCTCAACAATACAATAGTAATTACTGGAACATGAATATAATGCAATAACCAATATCTGAGATACAAGAACTTGCAAAAAGTCTGAGAATATATAATGAAGTAAACAGTTTGCCAAGATACTTCAGTAATCCATCGTTTGAATCTGTTTAAACAATAACTCAAAAGAAAAATGGAGAGAGTAGCCGTTAGAGCAAGATTCGAGCGCAAGTAGTAGCAAGCAGTGAAACAATAAAGGACATATGACAATAAAAATTGAACTGGAATGTATCAGAGGTCAATAAATGATAGACGATAACAAGATCAAAAGTCTATAATCAATAGTGCAAGAATCAGTAAACTATAGTCAATGATGCAATGATCAATGATAACAATCAAGAATAAATGTCGATAACAATAAGCATGATAAAAAAATGCAAGAGTCAATCCTAAGTTTGTTAGTCTTTTATTATCTTATCTAATGCACATAATTCTACGTCTCATACCACAGGTTTGGTGCATACAAATAAGTGATCGCTTACAATATAGTGTGAACTCTATAGATCATGTACTCGGTAACAATAACCTATAATCAATAATCAATAATTCATAAAAATAATGAATAGAGAAACAAGGGCCCTTCTCCGAGTATAGTCTATGATGTTGCCACTACTAAGTCGACCCTTATTACCTCGGCTTGTTATTATTTTATTATTATACTTAGTTATGAACATGTAATGGGTACAATTGTCGAGGCGATGTCGAGAAGGTGTCAAATCTATGCAATGCATGGTATATAGTGCTATTCGTTAGATGCAAAATTAAACATATTTATACTGAATAACACGAAAACACAAATTCTGGATAGCAAACATTGGTGTATAATTTCCCACTACTATGGGAAAGTAAATCAGGTTCTGTCAGGAGTTCCAAAAACTAGACTCCCTGCCAGTTCCAACGCACAATCACACAACATATTCTGATTACAATAGCTAGGTCAAACAGTCAATACTTGACGGGTCTAAAATTATGGCACCAACATAGGGTCAAGTTCTCAAGTTTATAACTTTACTATAAAGTCCTTATTAAATTACAGAAAAATAATAATCTTGTTTGTGACTGTGCCTATTAGTAGAAGGGAGTTTATCAGGTCATAATTTCAACAATAGATTACATTAATAACAATTCATTCAAATTACCATATTTATCTATATGTACACATATTCATATATGATTCTAGTTCCTGTTCATGCAATGTATATGGTGACAACAAAGTTTACGAATTTTTGTTGGTATTGAATCAACGGAGGCAAACGAAGTGATTCAATACAATTGATTTGAACATGAGAAGATCACAAGACATGTAACAATACGATATTTAATACAGAAACTACTTCACAAGGTCAAAGGAATGCTTGAAGAAGAACAATAAAAAAACTGTAACCCCCGTTTTCCATTTTCTGTATTTTGGGATGTATTTTTTCTTTTTCTGAGTATTTATCCATATTGTATTTTCTTGTTTCTTTTGAACTGTGTATTTGATCTTCATTCTCTATATATTCATCTATTTGTTTTGTCACCTTTAATTCGATCTTCTTGATTCGAATTTTCTGCCTATTATTTCATCTCTGGTTGATCGGGTTATTTTTTTTTTATATTATTATTTATTTGATCATGTCCTATTTTTATTATTATCTTGTTCCTATCTTGTTGGATCCATTAATAAACCCTTCTACCCTATATCTTATTGAATCCCCAAAAACCATGTTCTACTTCTTATTGGATTTTTTTAAACCCAACTACCCAATACCCGCTGCTTACCCTAAACCCTAATAACATCTCATCCTATATATATAACTACCCCACTGTTCATATCCAAACCCTAAACTATACAGCCGCTCAACCCTAGCCGCTATATTTTCCTGTTCTTCATCTCTCCCGATCTCTTCTTCCCTGTGTACCTCCCGACCTCCAAACCAATTCCCCCGACCTCCGTCCTCCCACCTCCAGTGCCCCCTCCCTGCTGACCCCCCTGGTCGAATTTTTCCCCTATGCTGCGCCCCCACGATTGCAGCACCTGACAGCAGCGCTCCACCAGCATCGCGCCGCCTTCGGCCGATGCCACCTCAACCCACAGCACCGACCCATCTCGGTGCTGCTGCATCCCTATGCAGCGACAGCCCAGCGACCCCCCGCTACCGTTTTCCCAAAGATAGTAGCATTGACAGCCAGCAGCGATGCAAGTAAGCACCGCTGTGCTGCTCTTGTCCGCCGACGCCACCTATTGGCCGTCGTCATCTTTTCATCCAGTGTTGGCTACCCCTCTCCCGTTGTGTGCACTTGGTTGTTTCTCGAGTGGTTTTGATCGCGTGTTCGTGGTGGTTCGTGATCCGTTCATTCACATGTGTTCGTGCCGGGGAATCCATTCTCATTATTCTCGTCTCCTCATCGTTTTCGTCTTCAATTTCAAGGCAAATAACTTGTATTCCTTTTGCTGCATATACAAGTACTAAATACCGTCTGTAGTGTGGCTTTCGTCTCTAGATTCATTCTTGTACAAATCCCTTGTTAGATCTTAACTCTATTTGTTGATCCATTCGTAGTCATCATTTGTTACACACACGACATGACATAATTTAGATCTAGTTAAATTCTTGATGCATTCATTTATGTTGTTTCGTGATCCATGATTGTGTTAGTCATAGTATTCTTGTGGTAGACTTGATAATTACCCCATAACATGTTGCTTGGACACCTATTATACCATGCCTTTGTTTTGTTTTGATTTGAATTTGTTGCACATGAACTAGTCGATTTAATGCATAAGAGGATTTCTGTTTTTGCTGTTGTCCCATTTTTGTTCAGTATTTTAGACCCTATTGAGTTCAGTAAATCAAATTTATTTATGAATATCAATCGTAGATCTCGCTGTCTATTTTCCAGAATTTCTGACAGATCTCAGTTTCGAATTGTGAGTTGCAAGTTATTGCTGTGTTACTACAGATGTGTAAAAAATTCCAGATTCGGTTTGATGTGAATTCTGTAGAGTTATTTATTTATATACTGATGTTAAACATAAAATTTAGATATGATATTTTGCTTAGTATAACTAGCCTTGACTGGGATTAACCCCAAATTTTTGTGGATTTATTCAATGACTTTTACAAACTATTCTATACTTGCAAACAACTACTATACTTCAAGAATTTTCATGCTGTTCAGTAAAGAACATAAATTTCAACCTAATTCTAGTTACTATTGGTAAAAAGTTTGTAAATATGAAATGTAGCCTACTGTATCTATTTTATCTCGCTTTTGACGGATCTGAATTTCGATTTATACTATGTAGTCTATTGCTATTTTAGTACTGCTCTGTTCAGAGTTTCAAATTCAAAAATTTGTTGTATCTTGTTGTTTTCTAATTTTATTTGACTATGCTATCTATGTTGGAATATTATGAAATTATATTTGCTGATACTAGACATACTAGGGAATACTGCAGACTTTTCTTAGATTTTATAAGTAAGTTTTTATTCCATTTTCATGCTTATGAATAGAATCTTGCATTTTTTGGCTGAACATGTTTTCTGTATATATTTCTATTTTGAGCCCTGTTCCTGTAATTATTGTACGACTTATATATATGTGTTGGATTCGGTCGAGAGTCTATTTTTCAGATTTTTTGACGGATCTAGATTTGCATGTCTGTGGCAACAGAAATCTCGGATTTCGTGCTGTAGTGTCTTATTGTCCAGAACTGAAAGTTACATTGTCCTAGTCTATTATGAGTTGTCTGTCACCCGTGTATTTCTTCTACCCAACCTGAGTTGTTTCTTTTTCCTTGCCATGTTATTCTTGCCCGATTTTGTGCATTTATATGCCTGCTTTAATAACAATGAAAAATAATCAAGCCGGGGTTACGGGAAAGATTTAGTAGTGGAAATTATAGAAATGTGTACTTGGAAGGGGGCCATGTTCCCACCTGTTATGTGTTTCATGATTGCCTGATACATGATCCTGTTTACCTTATTACCTGTCTGCACACTTCCCTATATGAAGGTGTACTCAGAAGAGGACCCGTAGGTTCTACTTTTACCTATACCTGTACCTATTTACTTGATACCTGAGTACACGGCCCTATACAGTCCACTACGAAATCTAAACGTAACTTGTTTGAATGTAGAAACCATGTGGTAAAAGTTTGGGATGCGTGAAGTGCTACCTAGATAGGACTAGATACAAGACTTGAAATAACATGATCACATGTATATTCCTGTTTACCTGCACATGCTACCTGACATCCGTTACCTGTTTACCTGCTTGCAAGATACTTGACATCTGTTACATGTTACCTGTATCCTGTTAGCATACCATGTTACCTGATTCTGTTCCTGATTTATGTTAGTCATTCTGTCTTGCCATTATATCTATTCCATGCTTGTTCTTTACTTGCTTCTGCTGTTACTTTATACTTGTCTATCTGTTTTGTTCTGTACTTTTTGCCTGCACTATTAGCGGCCCGTAACCTACACTGACGGGCGTTTTGATTCTTTTTTTTCTTTTCCTGCAATTTGTTAAATTACAAACTTTGGTGACCAGCTGCCAGATGGAGTAGTTGAGCAGACTTTCTGGTTGCTGGAGTTCTTGCTATTATTATTCCCTGTTGCTTATTTTGAATAAATGTATTGCTACTTTGATTATTTGTATTGGGCAGTTTGACCCAGAATTTTTAACTCTTGTTCTAGATCTGGTTTATTTGAGAATTATTTATTTTGTTTCAAGTAAATTCTGATGGTTATATAAATTTATTCATACATGCGTGGTTGGTTTCTCCTTGTTTATTTCCTGTTTATTCTTGTGAAATATTGAAAAGATCTTTACAGCTTATGAATGGTGGAAGCCATTCGCTGGACTTAGTTGCGTATCTGTATTCCGTATTCCTTTATGGAAAGCAGGGTGTGACAGGATTTTTAGTGGTATCAGAGCCCAGGTTTGGCTAATGTATTAGTTGACTAATATGTTAGACAAGCTTGGCTCGATCTGGAATTTGCTCAACAGTACATAGACCATGCATTACATCAACAAATAATAATCAACTTGGTCTGGATGCTAATTGTTTTTGATTTTGTGTAGACCATGGCTCGCAGAGGTTCCATTTCTCGTCCTCTAGAAGAACAGCCCGGGCGTGAAGCTGTTACTAATGTGCTTGAGCGATTGATCAACATGCAGAAAAACCACAGTGACATTATGATAGCTGCCTTGGAAGCTGCCTGGGTTCCGAATCCCGCTGTGCCTACACAGGCAGCTCTTCCTCCTTGTCCGGGTACAGTTACTGATTTCTTGAGACTACATCCTAACAAATTCTCAGGAACTGAGACGCCTTTGGAGGCCAACAATGACTGATCAGGACAGAGCCGTTGCTTTTGGAAGTGCGAGTTGCCAATGCTGATCGAGTGGATGTGGTGACCATCCAGCTGGTGGACCTAACCCACATATTATGGAGGACCGAGTCCGAAAGGCTCGTGCGGCCTATTTCTTGGTCCACGTTCACTAGGAGCTTCTTGGAGAAGTTCTTCCTTAGCAGCACTCAGGTTGAAATGGAGCAGCAGTTCCTGGCCCTGAAACAGGTTGGTCGTTTTTCTACTATTGGAACTCTGTTGCATATATTATCCATGTAATGTTGTAACATGAGACTCTCTTGGAACGGGGTGCCAGGTCAATGGATGAGTACGCGGTGGAATTTACCCGAATTAGCCGCTTCGCAGCCGTTCTTGTGGTGAACGAAGAGGATAGGGCTTATAGATTCCTTCTGGAGCTTGAGCAGGATATTCAGATGCATCTCGTTTCCCTTCTCCTGCGTACTTATGTTGAGGCTCTTGAGGCAGCTCGAGCTCAGGAGTAAGCTCATAGCAGGCTGGCTCCTCTCTAGCGGTCTGTTCAGCACTCTGCTGTTGTTGCTAGGCCTTCTGGTGGGCCGATTCGGAGGCCTGTCCCAGCCCATCTAGTCAGGGATGCTCCTTACTCTTCTGTTGGTCCTCAGAGCGTTAGTTTCTGTGACTTCTGCCAGCTGGATGGGCATGATTGCAGAGACTATAGGCGCGCCAACCGCCGATGCTTTAGGTGTGGTGTTGTTGACCATTCAGTGCGGGATTGCCCGCTGTAGAGGATGGCTCTTCCAGCCAGGGGTCCAGTTCAGCAGGTAGCCCCAGCTCGTGGTTCGTTCAGGCCACCGCTTCCCATCAGTTCTAGATTGTTGGTCAGAGGACCGCTGCCCCCAGGAGAGGTCAGGCTTACAACCTGACAGCTGGAGATACTGAGTCAGTAGAAGGAGTTGTTGCAGGTATTTTGTATTTTGTTGTTTTGCTGCTTTCCTTTACTCCTTTCATTGTTTTGTTTTATCCATGCTATCTTTCTGCATTGTATTTCCTCACCCTTGGTTATCAATTCTTTGTCCCTTGCTTTTTTATTCCATCTTAGGTATTTCTCTTGTTTGTTCTTTCCCTTCTCATGTTCTCTTTGATTCTGAGGCGACCCATTTTTTCATCTCTTCCCGTTTTGTGGCTCATCATCCGTTGGAGTGCAGCATCATGTCAGAGGCTTGGAATATTATCATAGGTGGCAGTGTTGTCGTTTGTTCCCGGGAGTGCAAGCAGAGTCCCGAGGTTATTGGTGTCGCAGATATCAAGGCCGATCTGATTGTCATTGGAAATGCAGGATTCAATGTCATTCTCAGTATGGATTGGTTGGGTGAATCCCATGCTATCATTGGTTGTCATGCCAAGAAGGTGGTGTTCCGAATCCCAGGTTGCACAGAGTTTGAGTTCCATGCCGGGGAGATGCCCCTAGGCCGAGCTGAGACTGCAGTTGATCAAAAGACTTATGCGATGGAATTGCATTCAGGCTGTGAGGCTGCGCCTCTAGTAGTGAGGGAATTCCTAGTTGTGTTTCTAGAGGAGTTGCCTAGCTTACCCCCTGATAGGGAAGTGGAGTTCGGTATTGAAGTTCAGCCTGGTACGGAGCCGATATCAAAGAGTCCCTACAGGATGGCACCGGTTGAGCTAGCAGAGCTAAAGGTGCAGATTCCGGATTTGCTAGATTTGGGGTACATCAGACCCAGTGTTTCGTCGTGGGGTGCTTTAGTTCTTTTTATCAACAAGAAGGACGGTAGGCGTCAACTCTAGATCGATTATCAGGAACTGAACAGTGTTATTGTAAAGAACTGGTATCCGCTGC
This sequence comes from Hemerocallis citrina, assembly GCA_017893485.1. Lineage (NCBI taxonomy): Eukaryota > Viridiplantae > Streptophyta > Magnoliopsida > Asparagales > Asphodelaceae > Hemerocallis > Hemerocallis citrina. The sequence continues at coordinate 85,207,534 of CM030366.1, forward strand.
CTAGGATCGATGACTTGTTTGATCAGTTGGGTAGAGAAGCTGTCTTTTCGAAGTTGGATCTTCGTTCAGGGTATCATCAGGTCAAGGTGAAAGCAGCAAATGTGCAGAAGACTACGTTTAGGACCAGATATGGGCACTATGAGTATCTTGTGATGCCATTCGGGGTCACGAATGTGCCAGCTGTGTTTATGAGTCTGATGAACAGGGTCTTCTCCCAATTCCTGGACAGATTTGTGGTGGTCTTCATTGATGACATTCTGGTGTATTCTGGGAACGGGGAGGACCATGCTGAGCATCTTAGGTTGGTTCTGCAGATTTTGAGGGAGAATCAGCTATATGGGAAACTCAGCAAGTGTGAGTTTTGGCTCGACAGAATTACCTTCTTGGGGCACATTATCTCGGGCGATGGTATTTCTGTGGATCCGTCCAAGGTTGCTGCTATGAGAGATTGGCCAGTTCCCAAGTCAGTTTCGGATGTGAGCTGTTTCCTGGGTCCAGCTTAATATTATCGGAAATTCGTCCAAGATTTTTCAAAGATAGCAGGGCCTTTGACTAAGTTAGTAGGGAAGGATCAGAATTTCTGTTGGTCTGAGGCTTGCAGTGAGGCTTTTCCTTAGTTGAAGAGCAGGTTGACGTCAGCACCAGTGTTGGCTATTCCAGATGGTTCAGGCAGATTTGTGATTCACTGTGATGCTTCTAGCAAGGGTCTTGTGCATTTCTGATGAAGAAGGGCCGAGTTTTTGCTTATGTATCAAGGCAGTTGAAGCTGCATAAGAATAACTATCCGACTCATGATCTGGAGTTAGCTGCAGTGATCTTCGCTTTGAAGCTATGGCGATATTATTTACTTGGAGACCGAGTGGAGATCTTTATCGACCATAAAATTCTCAAGTATGTATTCACCCAAAAGGAATTGAACATGAGGCAGAGACATTGGTTGGAGCTTATGGCCAATTATGACATCAGTTTGCAATACCATCCTGATAGAGTAAACTTGGTGCCAGATCTTTAAGATGGAGACCGACAACTATGTTTCTAACTCAGCAGAGAGATTTGGTTGAGCAGATGTGGAGGTTGGAGTTGCATGTGTTGTTACCGAGTTCTGATTGGAGTTGTTTGATGCTCCAGCTTCATTCGTCTCTTTTCGATCAGATTAAAGAGGCTCAGGCTGGTGATTAGCAGTTACAGGGATCAGGGCAGAGGTTGAGGCTGATTCCAGAATAGATATGGATATTCATGCTGATGGATTGCTTCATGTTGGATCCAGGTTGTGTGTCCCAAAGGATGAAGTTCGTCAGAGGTTGCTTGAGGAAGCCCACCAGTCATCGTATTCTATTCATCCTAGAGGTACTAAGATGTACCGGGACTTGAAGCTTCAATTCTGGTGGCATGGTATGAAGAGGGCTATAGCTCGGTTTGTGTCTCAGTGTTTGATCTGCCGATAGGTGAAGGCAGAGCATTAGAGAACCGCCAGACTTCTTCAACCGCTTCTGATTCCGGAGTGGAAGTGGGAACACATCACTATGTATTTTGTGACCGCTTTGCCAAGGAGTCCTTAAGGTCACAATCCCATTTGGGTGATTGTTGACCTACTGACGAAGAGTGCTCACTTCATTTCCTTTCGAGTCGGACAGTCTACTAAGAGCCTAGCTGAGAAGTACATGCAAGAGATCGTAAAACTTCATGGGGTTCCAATCAGTATTGTATCTGATAGGGATACGAGGTTCAGGTATCAGTTTTGGGAGTCTTCAGAGTAATTTGGGGAGTAAATTGAAGTACAGTACAATATTGTCTCCCCAGACAGATGGACAGTCGGAGAGGACCATCCAGACTCTAGAGGACATGTTGAGGTTCTGTGTGTTGCAGTTCGGTGGATCATGGGAGGACCATTTTCATCTCGTAGATTTCTCGTACAATAATAGCTTTCAAGCCAATCTTAAAGCTGCACCATTCGAGGCACTGTTTGGGTGGAAGTGCAGATCACCAGTGTGCTGGGATGACATTGGTGAGAGGAAGTTATTGGGTCTGGAGTTGATCACCAGGATAGTTGATGCGGTGTCTCAGATTAGGAAGCATTTTCAGGCAGCTCAGGACATGCTTAGGAGATGGGAAAATGTCCATCGGAGAGCTTTGGAGTTTGAGGTTGGTGACCATGTTTTCCTAAGGGTATCGCCTTGGCGAGGTGTCATTCGGTTTGGTGGTGGAGGCAAGCTCAGTCCTAGGTTTATCGAACCGTTTGATATCGTGGAACGAGTAGGCAAGGTGGCCTATCGTCTTGCATTGCTGCCTACTTTATCAGGAGTGCACGGTGTTTTCCAAGTCTCACAACTCAGGAGATATATCTATGATGAGAGCCACGTGATCGACTACTCTGAGTTGACCGTGCGACCAGATTTGACTTGTGAGATTCTGCCAGTTACTATCTTAGATCGGCAGGAGAAAGTGTTGAAGAACAAGGTCATAAAGCTGGTTCGTGTTTCTTGGAATCCTCACTCTCCAGGTGAGTCAACTTGGGAGTTGGAGGAGGAGATACAGCAGAAGTTTTCTCATCTGTTTGAGTAGCTTTTTGTTTTGTTTTTCTTTTTCTTTTCGGGGTTATCCTATGTACCTCTTGTTTGAATTTCGAGGACGAAATTCTTCTTATTAGGTGGGTAGGATTTGTAACCCCTGTTTTCCATTTTCTATATTTTGCGATGTATTTTTTTCTTTTTCTGAGTATTTATCCATATTGTATTTTGCTGTTTCTTTTAAACCGTGTATTTGATCTTCATTCTCTATATATTCAGCAATTTGTTTTGTCGCCTTTAATTCGATCTTCTTGATTCGAATTTTCTGCCTATTATTTCATATCTGGTTGATCGGGCTATTTTTTATTTTTATTATTTATTTGATCATCTCCTATTTTTATTATTATCTTGTTCCTATCTTGTTGGATCCATTAATAAACCCTTCTCCCCTATATCTTACTGAATCCCCCAAAAACCATGTTCTATTTCCTATTGGATTTTTTTAAACCCAACTACCCAATACCCGGAACCCATTGCATCCTAACCCGCTACTTACCCCAAACCCTAATAACATCTCATCCTATATATATAACTACCCCACTTTTCATATCCAAACCCTAAACTATATAGCCGCTCAACCCTAGCTGCTATATTTTCTTGTTCTTCATCTATCCCGATCTCCTCTACCCTGTGCACCTCCCGACCTTCAAACCCATTCTACCGGCCTCTTTCCTCCCACCTCCGGTGCCTCCTCTCCCTGTCGATCATCCCCCTGGTTGACTTTTCCCCCTGTGCTGTGCCCCCACGACTGCAGCATCTGACAACAGCGCTCCATTTGCATCGTGCCGCCTTCAGCCGACGCCACCTCGGCCCACAGTGCCGACCTGTCCCAGTGCTGCCTCCTCTCGATGCAGCGACAGCTCAGCGACCTCCTTCTGCCATTTTCCGGGAGACAGTAACATCGACAGCAAGCAGTGATGCCAGTTAGCGCCGCTATGCTACCCCTCTTCGTCGACGCCACCTCGTGGTTGTCGTCGTCTTCTCATCCAGTGACAGCTACCCCTTTCCCGGTGTGTGCACGTGGTTGTTTCTTGAGTGGTTTTGATCGCATGTTCGTGGTGGTTCGTGATCCGTTAGTTCGCTTGTGTTCGTGCCCAGGAATCTGTTCCCGTTATTCTCACGACCTCATTGCTTTCATCATCAATTTCAAGGCAAGTAACTTGTATTCCTTTTGTTGCATATACATCCTAAATACCGCCTGTAGTGTGGATTTCGTCTCTAGATTCATTCTTGTGCACATCACTTGCTAGATCTTGACTCTATTTGTTGATTCATCCGTAGTCATAATTTGTTACACACACGACATGAAATAATTTATACGTGGTTAAATTCTTGATGAATGCATGTATGTTTTTTCGTGATCCAAGATATGTTGTATGAATCTTGCACGCTCGATGTGTTAGTCATAGTATTCTTGTGGTAGAATTGATAATTACCCCATACCATGTTGTTTGGACACTTATTATACCATGCTTGTGTTTTATTTTGATTTGGATTTGTTGCACATGAATTAGTCAACTTAATGTATAAGAGGATTTCTATTTTTGCTGTTGTCCCGTTTTTGTTTAGTGTTTTCGACCCTGTTGAATTCAATAAATCAAATTTATTTGTGAATATGAATCGTATATCTCGCTGTCTATTTTTCAGAATTTTTGACAGATCTCAGTTTCGATTTATGAGTTGCAAGTTATTGCTGTTTTACTACAGATGTGTAGAAAATTCAGATTCCGTTTTATGTGAATTCTGTAGAGTTATTTATTTATGTACTGATGTTAAACATAAAATTTAGATATAATATTTTGTTGAGTATAACTAGACTTGACAGGGATTAACCCCAATTTTTTTTGGATTTATTCGATGAATTTTACAAACTATTCTATGCTTGCAAACAACTACTATACTTCCAGAATTTTCATGTTGTTCAGAAAGAACCTAAATTTCAACCTGATTCTAGTTCCTTTTGGTAAAAACATTGTAAATATGAAATGTAGCCTATTGTATCTATTTTATCACCCTTTTGACAGATCTGTATTTCGGTTTATACTTTGTAATCTATTGTTTTTTTAGTACGATTGTGTTTAAAATTTCAGATTTAAAAAATTGCTGTATCTTGCTGTTTTCTGATTTTATTTGACTATACTATCTTTGTTGGAATATTATGAAATTATATTTGCTGATACTAGGGAATACCCCAGATTTTTTTCGGATTTTATTAGTAAGTTTTAATGCCATTTTCATGCTTATGAATAGAATCTTGCGTTTTCTGGCTAAACATGTTTTCTGTATATAATTCAGTTTTGAGCCCTATTCCTTCAATTATTATATGACTTATATATATGTGTTGGATTTGGCCGACAGTCTATTTTCCAGATTTTCTAACGGATCCTGATTCGCATGTCTGTGGCAACGGGAATCTCAGATTTGGTGCAGTAGTGTCTTGCTGTCCAGAACTGAAAGTTTCGTTGTCCAAGTCTATTATGAGTTTTCTGTCACCCGTGTATGTCTTCTACCCAACCTGATTTGTTCCTTGTTCCTTGCCATGTTATTCTTGCCCTGTTTTGTGCACTTATATGCCTGCTTTAATAACAATGACACATAATCAAGTCGGGGTTAAGGGAAAGATCTAGTAGTGGAAATTATAGAATTGTATACTTGGAAGGGGGCCGTGTTCTCACCTGTTACGTGTTTCATGATTACATGATACATGATCCTATTTACCTGATTACCTGGCTGCACACTTCCCTATAGGAAGGTGTACTCATAAGAGGACTCGTAGGTTCTACCTGTACGTGTACTTGTACTAGTTTACCTAATACCCGAGTACACGGCCCTATACAGTCCACTACGAAATCTAAACAAAACTTGTTTGAATGTAGAAACCATGTGGTAAAAATTTGGGACGCATGAAGTGCTACCTAGATAGGACTAGATACAAGACTTGAAATAACATGATCACCTGTATATTCCTATTTACCTGTACATGCTACCTGACATCTGGTACCTATTTACCTGCTTGCATGATACTTGACATCTGTTACATGTTACCTGTACCCTGTTAGCATACCATGTTACCTGATTCTGTTCCTGATTTATGTTAGTCATTCTGCCTTGCTATCATGTCTATTCCTATGCTTATTCTTTACTTGCTTCCACTGTTACTCTATACTTGTCTATCTGTTTTCTTCTGTATTTGTTTCCTGCACTACAAGCGTCCCGTAACTTGCATTGATGGGCGTTTTGTTTCTTTTTTCCTTTTCCTGCAATTTGTTAAATTGCAGACTTTGGTGACCCGCTGCCCGATTGTGTAGCTAGAAAGATGACTTGCAGGATAGTTTGTTGTACAATATTTGCAAGACAGTTGTAGCTATTCTTAAGCATGAAACGTAGACTCTTTGTGATTCTGCGGTTGTAATGAGACTTGTGCTTTGTAAAATAAGAAGTCTTCTACATGCTGGTGTCTTGTCCCGTGATTCGTCGTCTTAAGGGTTAGCTAGTCGTATGAGCTGCTCTTGGGGAGAGCTGAACTCCAGTCTTGACTTTTCGTATTTGTAAATATTTGTAGCGGTACTGGATCTGAACATATGGGTTTGTGATAATTCTATGATTTTTTATGAAATCTCTTCATATGCTTGATCCTTGTTGTGTAACTTTTTCATTGAGAATGATGGGTCTTCGACTGGGTTCTTTGTAGCTAAATAACAGGGCCTTAAGTCTGCTGTGTATAGCTAACAAACTTTAGACGATGTGTGACGGAGTTTAGAACTTATCCGCCTTGTACTCAGCTAGTTGCAGGAGCAACTCTAAGGAAGAGTTGTTTTCCAAACATGTTCTATGGGTCCTCTGACAAATTGTGGGAGTCACATCGAGTGGTGAGTTGAACTGTAAGTGTTGCTTTTGCAAATTTTATTGGAGTAACTGCAATCCACGATTTTAGACCTCTAATCTGTCTTCAGGGGATTTTAACTGGTTTCAGTAATAGATCGAATGGTGAGTTGAACTCTGAAGTGCTTGGTTGCAGGTTGCTAAATTAACCCCGAGCCAAGGGTATGGATTCTGAAGTTGTTAGTTTAAGTATTAACAGGTTGCAAGAGCAAATTGAATGGCGAGTTAAACTCCAAACTTGCTTTGTCGCAAGTTGCTAATACATCGAGCTATTGGTATGGACTCCGAACCTGTCGTCGAGGCGCTAACGGATTGCAGGAGCAGGTCGAATGGCAAAGCGAACTCTCAACTTGCTTTATTGTAAATTGCTAGAGCAACTTCGAGTCATGGGTATGGACTCTGAACTCGTCTTATAAGGAGCTCATAATGAGTTTTTGGTGTTTTTTTTGTGTACAAGTTTGGTACTCAACACATTGTATGCATTTATTGAGTTGTACAAGATTTTTTGCAAAAATTAATACAAAATTTTATTTGAAAAATAAAACTAAGCATCTGCTCTAGTGACTTACCGTTATTACATGTAGTGACCGGTAGTGGAAGCGGTCTTTATTATAAATTGAGAAAATTTGCTACTACTACTAAGAGATGTCGTTTTAGACGCCCTCGTTCAACGTCATAAGGTGTTCTACTTTGCAAATCCTGCTGATATCTCCTTGCCCCCTGGGTCTTCAAGTTAATGGGCATCTAGGTGAACAACTTGGTAGACCTTGCTGGGACTTGCCTGTTTTTGAAACGAGCCTTCCATTGTTTTGCATAGAGAATAAGAAATCTTCTGATGTACCAAAGTGCTTAGGCAGGTCTAGTTCTTTACGTTGAATGAGCGGAGTGGCTTCGAGCGAGGGATTCAGGTTTATTACTGTGTTATGATGAGAACTGGTTCGGACTTGGTGAGAGATGATTTAGCAGTTTTGGAAGTTCTTGGCAGGATTGTTTATGGTAGTGGCTTCAAACTTGTTTACAGTCTTAGAATTGTGACTGGTTTCATGCGGTAAGACTATGGCATCGAAAGGGAGAACTGAGACCCCCATTGTAGCAGTGTACCATGCTCGTAATGCCTGTTGGTTCCCTACAACTTGGCATACGCCTGCTGTTGTTGGGAACTTCATTTTCAAGTGGTAGGCAGAAAAAACCGCATGGAAAGCTGCTAGGCCCAGACAGCCAAATATTGCATTGTACGCGACTTTGACGTCAACTACCAGAAAGTCCAGTGCTTCCGTTCAAGTTGTGGGTTCCTATTATCACATCGAGTGTGACGATTCCTTCTACTTAAATGGGGACACCGGAGAATCTGTGAAGTGTATATCCAGCTGGCTTGAGCCTGTCCCGAGAGAGCTGAAGGTTGTTGAAAGTGTTCAAGAAAAGGATGTTTAGTGAGCTGCCATTGGCCACCAGGATGCGGTGTACCTCATGATTCAACATGCAAAGGTTTTTGACCAATGCATCACAGTGAGCCATTCAGACACCTTCTAAATCCTTGTCGGAGAAAGCTATCGAGACCCCAGTGCTCTTGGCAGGTGGGATGTTATCTATGGAGTTGACTTCCCTTACGAAAGCTTTGCAGGAGGAGTTGGAATCTCCCCCATCGGCCTCCAAGAATGGACTGAAGAATGGCCATGTGTTCAAAGTCTTGCAATTCGGATGACCTCTCTTGACGCTTATTAGCCCCCAGGGGTGGACGTTTTTCGTGTTGTTTTCTTTCTGAATGAATTTGGAGAGATAGCCCTTACGAATCAGGGCTTCCACTTCTTCTTTAAGGGCTCGACAGTTGTCAATAGTGTGTCCATGATCTCTGTGAAATGTGCACCACTTATTTTTGTCGCTTCTTGCTAGACATTGACATCTTGGAGGGAGGGCGGATTATTTCATCCTTATCAACTTCTATGAGGGTGGATGATACGCTTGCATTGAGATGAGTGGATTTATCGAAGTGTGGTGCTGGAGGTGGACGGCGTTGACCTGCGCCGTCTTTCTGAAACTTCCTGGATTCTTCCTCGCTTGTATTCTTCCGTTCATTCCCGGTAGATGAATCGTTCTTTCCTTGAGGATAGAGAGCTTCCTCGACCCTGATATACTTGTCACTCCTTTCCAAGAGCTCAGTAAAATTTTTGGGTGGCTTTTTTGCAAATGAGGCTTTCAAGTCTTTGTTAGTGACGTTGTGACGGAAAGCGGCGGCCGCCACTGAAGAATTTAAGAAAGAGATGGACCTTGTTTCTGTTGTGATGCGCTTGAAAAAGTCTTTCAGCAGTTCTCTGTCTCTTTGCTTCAATTCCAATCAGGAGGCACTAGTTCTTTTAGCCTTACGGCTAGTAACGAAGTGCGCTATGAAGAGTTCCTCGAGCTGGTCGAAGGAGAATATTGACTCTGGAGTGTGGCGAGAGTACCATCCCTTGGCTGATCCTTTCAAAGTAGCGGGAATGTTCGCTACATGAGCGCATCGATGGCATTGTAGACAATCATGTGAGTTTTAAAACACTCAATATGGTCCACCCGATCTGATTCTCCATTGTAGGATTCAAATTGAGGAGCTTTGAAGTCCTTTGGGATGGGTGCATCGAGGATGGTTTTGCTGAAAGGAGGTTGACTGGGGCGGTTGGCTCTGCTAGAGCGGTTTCCCTCATTCTTCATCTGCTCTAGACGATTTTCTACTTCTTGGATACAACGAAGGACTTGGTCGTCCGTCCCCTTGGATCCAGTTGAGTCGGCGAATCCTTCTTTGGGGGGTTGGCTCAGATCTTGACTACCTTGGATAGCTCGGAGGATGTTGAGCTTGAACTTATCCAATTTGGTCCAAGTGACTGGGGCATCTTTCCCTTTATTTCGCTCACGAAGCTTTCGACTCTCGCGAGTCAGGCTTTTTATTGCGGTATGCCTCCTGTAAGAGGCGGATTGCCTTGATCTCTGTCTAGGAGAGTTGCTTCTTCGGTTTGCCTAACGTTTTGAGCAGGAGGCCTCAGTTCGGGCGCCTCTTATCCAAGCGGATTCGTAGATCAATTCCTTGTTGGCTAGCACTAATAATTTGGCGGAGATCTCTAGATCCCCGAGGGCCTCACGAGGCCATTGAATCGGTTGACGCATTATGGACTGAGATTTGGTCATGCAAAGAATGTTGTTCATGACGGCTTTGTCGGGAGCCCCCCGATGCCTCTCAGTTGAAAAGAGCTTAACTAGGTTGTTGGGGCGACTTTTATGGATGAATCGGATCTTCCACAAGAGGAGCTAGTTGACGATGAGAGTTGGTGCGACGGCTTGAGGCCACCACTCTACCTCTTAGTCTTGGTGGCATGATGGTAAGTTGGATTTGTGTAGTTTCCCACAGACAGTGCCAATCAGTTGCTGCTTATTTTGATGTAAGAGCAAACTCATAGTAAGTTAATATTTGATGGATACTACTAAAAATCTGACCTTTGATCTTTGCCATGAAATGCAGTTAGAGCTCCTGAGGTTGAATCTGGATCGTTGATTGAACAGCGTGATCTAGATCCAACAGTTGCTGATGCGGGCGATGGACCTGAAAAAAGCCTGAAACACCGGGGTTGGCCCCGGCGATAAAACCTCCGATGCTCAAGTCAGAACAAGACAGAGAAAGAGAGTTTGAGAGAGAAACTGTTGATTACCCTATAAATGAAGAGGATGGAGGGTATTTATAGGCCTGAGAAACAGATCAAGAGATCGACATGAATCCATTAGATTGATATGAATTCCTTATCTCCTGTTTGAATCTCCCCCTTTAGAGATAAGCTCTCATGTTTGGGGATAATAGATTTGACTAACAACCCTCATGAGCTGGGTGTCTCTCCTAGTGGACCTAATGTGCCACTATTTATGGGCTTGAAAGAAGACCATGTCTTGTAGAGGGGCATGGAAAAAGCTCGGACCTTTTAAAGATGCCCATTATGATTAATCTGCCTGTAGAAGCTTTGTGATCTATGTTGGTATCGTAGGGCCCTAATTTTCTGTAATGCCCCGAATTCCAAACACAGGTAATTCGTAGCAAATACATGATCTTTTACTTCAACTTCGTACAAATTTACAAGGAATTTGATACTTTTCATTTACAACATGTTCTTTACAACAGCACAGCAGAATTAAATGAACACAATATAATCTACAAATATGAAATTTCTTTAATCTTGTAACAACTCATCATAGTGACTTCAAGTCCATGCCGAATACAGTCCTTGAACAAGGAAATTGTGGGCATATCAGTTGCATACAACTGACGCAATGCTATAATACAGTGATTCTTCTACTTTAGCAAACACAAACTTGAATGTAAACAGGAAAATTGACTATCCTAGTCGTGTCAGTGTACGATATGACTTAATGCCTAATGCAGACATTTACACTACGATGACACTAATGCATATTTGTTCGGATTCTATGCATCTCATACTACACAGGTCCAAGGGCAAGCCCTTATCGTACTCCTCATTATGGGGTGTAATCCCTCGCCATGCAAATCCTACTACGGTAACAAAAGCAAGGTTTAGAAATTCCACGTGTACGGATTACAGTCCTGGAATCCACTGTCAAACTATACAAAATCCTCGTCGTGTGAACATCCCGCAAGTGTCGCTCTAGCCCCGGTATATACATATATATTGGTGATTTGCCTCCCATCCGCCCGACTATTCATGATCCTGGAATCCTCCGTCAGGTCAATCATAGTCTGGATTTAATTGAGGCTCATCTCACCTCGCAAGCAACCACAGTCCAGGAATCTACCTTCTGATTGGATCTATAGTCCAAGAATCCATTGCCAGATTATATAGACGCGCCCTACTTACGTTTCCTAGGTGTAACACCTCGTTTTTTTTATGTCAAAATTAACTATTTATATATATTCCTGGGGTGGAGTGGAATATTTTGTATATTTTATTTTAATTCTATTTACTTTTCGAAGTATTGAATTTTTGTTTTAAATTGAGAAGATGTGGACATGAGTTCATTATATTCATCTCGAAATAAGTTTTTTGATGGTATTTTGATTGTAGAATTTTGAGAAGATTATTTTGAGTATTTAAGTGTATTTTATTTAATTGTTATAGTAAAGTATTGGAGTTTGTGAATGTTATGAAGGTTAGGGGTTATTATGTAAATAACCCTTCTTAATAAATTCCTAATTTCCCAATAACCCCTCCCTCATTCTTTCCCCTCCCCTTCTGGTTTTGACCGGCCAAGAACAGAAAACCGAAAACCAATTTCGGCCAAGACTTCCCCACCCAAATCCACTCCAATTCTTAATGGTTTTTAAATTAATTCGAGGGGATGGCTAAGTAGAGGGTGCTCTAGCTAGTGGTCGAGTCAATTTGGAGAAAGGATTTAGTGGAGGTATATCTCTTTTTAATTATTTTTTTAATTTCTTATGGTTTGAATTTCTTTTGCTTAGAAATGGATATAGGGTTGGTTAGAGGTCTATTTTGAAGTTAGAGTCAATAAATTAGCAAATTGATTATGATTGTGTAACTTGCTTATACAATAGGGTTTTGGGATTATATAAGGGAAGCTAATATTGTTAGAATTATCTTAATAATAATAGTAGAAATTGTAGTAGACCCTTTAGATTTCTATGAGGTGATTTTTAGAAATTTTATGGAAATAAAATTTCGTAGGAATTCGAATAATATGTGCATCGCACGTTTGCATGCCAGACATTCAAGAAAATGCCTAAGTGACATTAAGATTAGTATTATTATTACCTGTGACTGGTTTGGATGTCTTGAGCCCTAATTGGCTTTGAAATTTAATAATAGGAGATGTTAGCGACTTTAGATGCGTGATGGAGAAGTGGTGCTTCGAGTCTTCGCGGAATGTCAAATGAGTATGATTTATTTTATTTCTATACATGATGTGCCATGGTTGCTATGTGTAATGTGTATCAAGTTTAGATTCGTAAAATGTATCGTAAAAATTTATAAGTATTCTATGGAGTAAATTATGGGGTGTAAGAAATTAATGGTGTGTATATTTTGTATATGGGGTTTTAATATTTAGAATTGTAAAGTTATGATAATACTGATGTATTGTGAATATGGAAAATGAACTGAGGTACTTATATATATATATATATATATATATATATATATATATATATATATATATATATATATATATATATATATATGCTTTTATGGTAATTTAATGACGTACTAGGTATGCCTGTGGACACATGCCTACAGCACATCATCGCAGGCAGTTAATATTAATCCTCCACTAAAATTTTTAAATTAGCCAAGATACAAAATAAAAACCAAGATTTCATTTGAAAACGTAATAGATTTTTAGGAATAGTAGTAAAAATTTTGATAGAATCTCCCTTTAAATATTAGCCCTTTTACAGCAGTTCCTTACGGAATTCTGCTCACAATTAAAAAATTAACATCACAGTCAATCAATTTGAATCCTCCCAAGGACAATCCAAGCAACATCACACAGGCATCATATATATAGGGCTGTTGGGGGGAAAATGTTCATATGACTCAAGATACAAAATAAAAACCATGATTTCGTTTGAAAACGTAAAAGAATTTTAGGAATTTTAGTAAAAATTTCGACCGAGTTTCCCCTAAAATATTAGACCTTATACAGCAATTTCTTACGGAATTCTGCTAACAATTAAAAATATAACATCACAGGCAGTCAATATCAATCCTCCACAGGCCAAACCAAGCAAGATCACACAGGCATCATATATATATGGCTTGGGGGGGGCGGGGGAATCATAATATGGTGCAAGATACAAAATAAAAACTAAAATTTTGTTTGAAAACGTAATGGTTTTTTAGAAAATACTTTGAAAAACCTTTGAAAAACCAAACACATAACCCAATACTCCACAACTTCACGGGTACAGGTATTAACATAAATATATTATATCATCATCATATACAGATACATCATCTCTCAAAATACTAAATATTATAGCTATTACATCCTCCACCAAAATATACACCAACCAACCGAATTACCAAAAAAAGTTTACAGGGTTGTAGGAAAACACAATGCTTTGAGTCTTCAATATGGGACCACTTAGTGAGCCTAAACAAACAGTAAGAGTTTTTCAATAATCAATCAAAACCATGATAATTAAAGAAACAAATAGTAAGAGTTTTGAAACAAATACCTTTCAAACAGGACAATGCCTTTTAGCTCAATGGTTTCAACCCAACATGTTCTTCATCACCCTACCAAAAGTTAAACTGTCAATATGTACATAACGGTACTAAGTGTAGATGACAATCTGGCAAAAAAAAATTTAAATTAGCGGCAATTAACGGCAAACATAGGGTGTAGTTATTGCAACCCCAACTGATCATTGTAGTTACATTTATAAATTTGAAGTCCATGTGAGCTGCATCCCAGTCCTATTACAGTTGAAATACGAAAGTCATTCAAAAGTAAAACAATAATGTAAAATGTTTATTGAAAGAAATGGATAAATTTGTTACTTGTATTTTAATCAAAATTACCGGTATTTTCTGAAAGAACTATAAAAGAACTTCAGGATAAACAATGTTTGTTGTTGAGCTCAAACAATCTTCTGGTAGAAGTAGAAAAATACAATCAAAACTTGTACACCTAGAAAGTGCAACATAAAGTTGTCTGTGACTGAAAACTGATGAGCGTCAATCTATCCCCACAATATCAACAGATTCTCCTTGTGCTTTATTTTTCGCTACAGCATTCTCTAATCGAACTGAAAATTGGTGTCTTGTCATTTCAAATGGTAGATCCGAAGATGAAGGTTTAGGGGTTAGAGGTATTCTTGGAATAAATACCAAATTTCATGCTTTATCGCCAGTTAAAATCATAGTCTCAATTACACGCGATGATTGAGCACACCAAACTACAATTAACCGGATGCCATTACACATACCATCCTTTGGTGCAACATTTCTCAACAATATGATTGGGCACCCCACTTTTAGCTCGAGTTTAAATGGTGGTAACCCGGGAGGATCTAAAGAGTTCAAAAACTCGTTAGGGTATCGATTGGTGATGTTTCGATCAACTCCATCCTCCTCAGACATTTTATCTACAGCAAGAAATGTAAATTTTGTCCCCGGATAAAGATTTAATGCAGCAGCATTGATGAAATTGACATCATGATTTCTCGCTGATAGAATTGTCTGCTCTGTGTGATATTTGGGAGTGATAGTGCCGATAACGTTTAAGTTGCGAGTAAACGGTAGATAAAAGTTCATCTAATGTGCGTTACCTCCGAATTGTTGAAGGAAGTTGTACGGTCTCATCGGGTTTGGAGCCAATCTATATAATAAAGAAGACTTATTTGTTAGTACAAGTAAAAAGAAAAGATTTGTTTACTTATTACAAAAAACATGTAAGAGTACAACCTTGTTTAGAAAATCGGCAAATGAAACATTTCTGATATCGGATGAATCGAGGCGCATGTTCACGTTCAAAGTTAAGACTTGTACGACATTCCAAAGTAAAGATTTTCTTAGCGATGCACCAATAATTTGTTCTCAAACTCCCTTCGGTACTACTGGTAGGATTTGTCGAAAGTCCCCACTGAGCACCACAGTGATACCACCAAATGGATTTTTATTATGATATCTTGAAGTATACGGTCAACAGCTTCAACCCAAAACCTATGCTGCATAGGGACCTCATCCCAAATGATTAGCTTTGCTTTCCTGAACAAATTTGCCTGGGATGATTGCTTAGTGAACCCACAAAAAGAATTATCCAACACATCAAGTGGGATGGAAAATATTGAGTATGCAGTTCCACCTCCTACTAGTAACAATGATGCAATGCCTGAAGAAGCAACATTTATAACAATCAAACCATCGCGACAACATTTCATTGCTAGTGTATTGCGTAAAAAGGTTTTTCCCGCACTGGCCCCTCCGTTCAAGAAGAAAGTAGTTCCCTTACTGCCCATAACTAATGTGATTATGGCAGAATACGCAGTACACTGTGCATCGTTAAGTGAATCTATACTTGCTTGTATATTAGCTTGTCGGGCTTCAACTTGCAGTACTCTATGTTCCCAAATAAACTTGTTGCCAACAACCGTACTCTACTTTTGCATAGGATGGGGCATGGGTGGGAAGTTATCTATGCTCTTGCTTGATTCTTGAAGCATTTGGTTTAACAGATATAGACCATAATCTAGGACTTGAGCTTGGGTAGGATTGGGAATAAAAAATAATGTACGCTGCTTGTGTTCAAGATTATCACATATATGCATTGAGAATTGGTTCCATAAGGTAAGTGGTTCCAATGGAGAGCAATCCATAAGAATAACACTAAATAACCTTCTAAGTTGGCAGTTGGTGCTCATAATCGCAGCTTCCTAGAGACATTGTACCCGCTCGCCATCATCGTCCAACAGTCCTCTGGCAACACATGCAAATTTTAAAGTAGCATACTCAACATTTTCGACTGTACGTAAGCACTGAAATGATTGTGGTCCCTTGACAACTGTTAGTAGAAAACGCAAATAAAACCGTTCACCCGAATTTGGACTTGCAAAGTACATTCTGCCGATTGTGTACTCCTTCTTCCTCAGCGTCCATATATTCGAAGACTTATTCCAAAGAAAATGTTGCAGGAATTGTTGGTAGGTGAATACGCGTGCAACTAAATTGGATAAGCAGCATGCAAAAAAACCAATAGGAGTTTTCATTTCTAGTTCAGCTCTAGATACGACGGTGTCCATCCTATTAGTCGAAATATAAACAATACGATGCATTCTAGGCAAATGCAGTGCCAAGCGTACAACCGTTGGCACCTCTTCATGTAAAGAGTGTCCAAAAATTCTCCACACAGCTTCTGGAGGGCCAATATACCGTGTGTCTAGATATTGCTTGATCTCATCTACTCCTCCCAACACAATTGTTGCGCAGTCATTTCCTTTGAAAATATATTTGTGGATATGTTTAACACATCTCACCCAAGCACAAACTTCAACATTAATATGACAATTAAACACTTTAGAAAGGTAACCATTATAAGGGACAATATCTTTATTATCAATCTACTGCCCCCTCACAGTATAAAAATGTTTAGTATCACAACGACGGTAGATTGGATAGCCATCTTGTTCCATAGTTGTTGCCTCAGAGAACTCTCTAGGATACCTCTTTTGAAATTTTCCATTTTCCATGCACGATGCTTGAGGATTTTGCCCACCACATGGGCCATGCACCATACAATTTTTGACAGTTTCAAAGAGTAGGGTATCCGCTATTGGATCTGGAAATTCAGCACAAACTACTTCATTTACTTGTTGGCATGTCCGAATTTTGTCTGAATTTACTAGAAAGAAAAGAGCGTGCATATAAGGTAGCCCATGTTTCTGAAACTTGATGGTAAAGACATGCACAACCTTATGACCAAATACTTTTGCTTTCTTTATCCCCTTCATAAAATCATTTTTCTTCAGCTCAAAAATGCGAGAAACTAAATCAGGGTGATCAGTGGCTTTCTGATGTGGCAGTAGAGTGCAGTTATTTCTGGCCATTTGGGATTTGCAGTCATGGTAAGGAAAATATCTGGGTGTTGGTAGTGGCGCGTAATAGCCATTGAATCTTAAAAGATTTCAAACATATGTCTTGGACTGCCAATGAATGAAGATGGCAAAATGATACGTTGTCTGACCTGATCAAGTCCTAACCCATCTGCAACGATGCCGGTAAGACCTTGGTAAAGTTCAACTCGAAGTTTTCCCTGATTAAGCTTATGATATGTCATTTTATTCTGCTCAGTGGCTGCCCAAGCATCTACCAGAATTTCTTGCAAAAGCTTTCTTGCTCTCAGAATAGTTGAATACTCTGTATTGCGTTGAAATAAACAATAACTATAGAATTGCATTTGAGTTAGTCTAGCAGTCGAAGGTCTTCCATTGATGACATCCCATTGTTTCAAATCTGTTTCCTATCCCAACTCACCATAAGGGAATACCATGACATAATGCAAGGGCAAATATGCTGGGTGGCACTCGTTAATTTGCATTAACTTGTTGTTTCCTCTGAAATGCACTATGATATATCTCATACCACTAATTTCAGTTCCATCACCAGGTATAATCACTGTAATTTCATCAGTAGTTGGAAGATTATACCTACGTCGGTCATTTGCTGAATTGTAGTCTAGAACTATGGGAACTGCTGGTAAGGTGTGATCCGAAGAACTTGGCTAGTTTAAAATTGCATAAGCTTGATGGAACTTATATGCAAATTCATTGAACTCCGAACAATCCTAAATAGTATTGAGAACATCAGCACTCAAATGAGGATTTTGAGAGGTACGAAAACCTAAAGCAGAATCTGGATCGTAAATGTAGAGTTGTGCATAAACAGCACCTTGGCCTGGCTGAGTTATTAATGATCCCGTTCGGTGGCGCAGCCCTCCATGTATGGTGAATGAGGTAGGCCCCCGACCATGGAGGACCCTTTCATCCATTCTGACACCCAAACTCGTAAAAGCATTTGCTACATTTTACTTTCCAGTATATGTTCGAAATAAAGTCGATTGTACACTATCACCACCATATAATTCTTGAAGTGGTGGGAGTGGAGTAATAAGCAAAGGTAGCTTCACTTTTCCTTGTAAACAACATTTTTCGAAATAATTATTTCTGGCATATGAGACAGATAATTTTTCATCATTCCAATGTAATGCTGAACAATAAGAGCATGTTACATTCATCATGCCGAGAAAGTGTCGTTCTGAATTTAACCTATTCGTTATGATGGCAGTGTAAGCTCATACTTGTGTATATTTGTATTTAAGTTTATGCTATGGATAATATACACGGGTTAAAGGTTAAGAATTTTGAACCTATTCGAATTTGACGTAGTAGCTCAATTTTGTCTCCTACGTTGTGCCAGTTGACGTGGAGTACACCCCTCATGTCTTCGCACTTGTGAATCAATCATATGGCTGAACATGGAGAGCAACTAACTAAAGACATTCTTGAAAAGTTAAGATTTTAAAAGCAATATAAACATTATTTACCTAACAGCGTCAGAAGATTGAGAAGTTCTTTGCAGGGCAATATTTGGCAGAGGTGAAGAAGTTTGTCCATCATACGTATTATTTTGAAGATCAGAAGAAGTAGATGAAACCAAATGTGTAGTTATCTGTGGTACATTAGAAGGAATTTCGAATAACGAAAGAGTTGTTGGAGCTAAACATTGAACATGGAGAGCAACTAACAAAATAAATTCTTGAAGAGTTAAGATTTTAAAAGCAATATAAACATTATTTACCTAATAGCGTTAGAAGATTGAGAAGTTCTTTGCAGGGCAATATTTGGCAGAGGTGAAGAAGTTTGTCCATCATACGTATTATTTTGAAGAGCAGAAGAAGTAGATGAAACCAAATGTGTAGTTATCTGTGGTACATTAGAAGGAATTTCGAATAACGGAAGAGTTGTTGGAGCTAAACATTCGTCAGTTGCGTCTAATACTCGTGGGGGGCACATTTCAAGTTTCTCTCATTCTCGTCATCTACGTTGGGCCAACGTAGCATTCGATATAACATGAACATTATGAGCCTAAATATATGAAAATGAATTGTTATAAATGAATTTTTAAGAAGAGAACCACTTACTTATTTCGGAATGTATTACATCGATAAGAAATAAAAAAGCAAGATAAAAAAGCAATAATATACCACACTACACATTTCATTTTCCTTTCCCTTTCCTTTGCCGGAATAACTCGTTTCCTTTGTCTACATTGGTTGGTTAAAAAGATGTAGGAATTAAAAAAAAATCAATCATAAGCATTTAATATACTAAGGAGTTAAGCTTACCTTGGGAAGGGATATAAGATTAAGCTCCCGTTTATCTCGAATGGTAACCCCTACATTTTTTAGTCGAAGGAATTTCTCCTGTAATAGAAAAATAACATTTTCAATGTAAGTGGACAATTAATTAATTTGATAAAAACACAATGGAAAGCTTAACATACTATTTTTTTCTAAGAAAACATCAACCCGGAAGGTATGAAAGTAAACATTATAATGTGAGGAACCTATTGTAACATCAAGATTTTTTTGATCTAATGTGAAAGAGTCGTAGATGTAAAAAAAAATTGATACTTACATGGCCATATATAGTGATGTCATCCATTGCTGTTGCTTAATTCTGATGAAGGAATTGATCTATATATAAAGGTGGGGAAATAACTTACATTAGCACGTTTATTCTAGATTACTTTAACAAACCAATCAATTACTTACAAACCAATCAATTACTTTGACGTTCTAATTACTGACTTGGAGTTTAACTGTATCAATTTCTTTAACTTGCTGTTAAAATTCCACAATCACTTCAATTCCACAGTATTCTTTTGGATTCGCATACAACAACATCCAACAACAGAGAAACATAGTAAAGTTTTTCCCCTGCCTGCTCAAATAATGAGAGCCTCTCGGAATGAAATTGTTATAAAAAATGAATAGTATCTATTAGATTATAGAAATGCTATCAAATACCAAGGTGTCAACATAAAAAAAAAAAGAGAATGATATAAGTTTGATTGAACTAACTATAATGGAGAATGGAACAATTAACAGTAATAGTTGTCATGAAGATTTAGTGTCTAAACATCAATCATGTCACAAACACAAAAGTACAAATGTTTCAAACTGTTAAGAATAACATGTATGGAATAGAAGTACAAAAGTTGAGAGGGCTGTTTGCATTGTATAAAACATAAAGATGAGAATTACCCGAATATATAGAATGGAACAGAAACACAAGTCAAATCAAGCACAACTCAACCACAACTCAAATAAACTAGAAAGATGAGATTTACCCAACAAATCAATGACAACTCAAATCGGAACTCAAATAGAATCCTAAAACCCTTACAATCTACCATAACTAAGAGTTGGATAACACATACAATCTAACAGTACTGTAACTAAGAGATGGATAACACTTACAATCCTAAAACCCAAAATTATAACTACAATCCTAATCTGAATGTAACAGTACCTACATGAAAAATTATAACAACAATTCACCTAAATTACTTAGATTTCCGTGGACAATTCTAACTACAAACCTGATTTTTAGTTATCAAACTACCCATCTAACACAAATCCGATTTATAGGATTTCATTTCAGGTCAAGGAGATCCATGCGAAGGAAAAGGAAAGGACCGAACAAAATATTTACAATTGAAATTAACCATCTTCAGCACTTAATTCTGATGAAGGAACAAAATGTTTACAAAATGTTTACTGTAACCCCTGTTTTCCATTTTCTTGTATTTTGGGTGTATTTTTCTTTTTCCGTGTATTTATTCATTCTGTATTCTTCTGTTTCTTCCGAACCATGTATTTTGATCTCCATTCACATTTTCAATCTATCTGTTTTGACTTTGAGTCTTTTTTTTTGTGGCTTTGAATATTTTCTTGATCTAATTAAATTTTCTGTCCCAATTTATTTGTCTCCGATTTATTTTGTTTAGCTCCAATTAATTTATTTCATGGCCTATTTAATTATTGTTTAAATCCTGTTCTATTTCTTGTTGGATCATTTAAACCCTATTTTCTATTTGGATCTTTAGTAAACCGTAAACCCTATTCTTTCTTATTGGATCTTTATACCCCAATATCCATTAGCTACCTACCCGTCAGCCCATCTAATACTATATCTTCATATATATATGCCCCATTGTGTTTTACCCTATTCCTCCCTAACCATAATAGCCGCAACTTCACCCCTTCAACATCCGAAACCCTACCTCCTACCCCATCTCCCGTCCTCCTCCAAACCCTCTCCCATTCTCTTCCCCTGCAGACCTGTGCGCCTCCCTCCCTACCTCATGACGTCCCTCGTTAGCGCCCCTGTGCTTCCCTATCGCGCCGCCCAGCGATGCCAGCCGCCCACAGCGACAGCCAGACCGCGACCCCCTGTCGTGTGTCCTCCCAACTTCTCCCCTGCACTGCTCAACCAGAACTCAGTGCTTCCCTTCCTTTCTCGAAGACTGCAACAACCCAGCAGCTGCACCCGACCACCTCGACGACTGTAGCACAGCACCATGTGCCTCTGCCTACCTGTTCGACGCAGCATCGATGCCGTAGTGCTACCCACTGTGCTGTGCTGCCTCCTCTCGCCGCTTGATGTTGCCATTGCCATTTCTCTCGACCGTGCACACCCCGGGCTGCCGTTTGGCTTTGGCCCTTGTGTGTGCAATCTTGAGGGTTGTGTTTGCTTGTTCGTTTGTTCGTATGTTCGTTCGACGTTCATTAAGTTCGTGCTGGGGAATCCGTTCCCATTATTCTCGCTCTTTGCATCGTTTTTGTCGTCGACTATAAGTCAAGTAACTTGTATTCTTTTTGTTGTATAATACAAGTATTAAATACCGCCTGTAGTGTAGCTTTTGTTCCTAGAGTCAAATCCCATGAAATCCCTAGTTTGATCTTGTCTCTAGTTGTTGAACCATCTGTAGTTGTCTCGTTACACACACGACATAAAATAACTTAGATCTAATAAACTCTTGATGTATACATGCATGTTGTTCGTGACTTATGAGGTGTCGTGTGATCTTGTATGCTTGATGTGTTAGTAGTAGTATAACTTGTTGTAGACTTGTTAAATATCCTATACTATGTTTCTTGGACATCTAGTATACCATATTTCATATTTTATTATGACGTGGATGTGTTACATATGAACTAGTTGATTTTATGCACAAAGAAGATTTCGGTTTTTGCTGTTACCCCGTTTTTGTTCAGAATTTTAGATCCTATTAAGGTCGGTATATGAAAATTATTTGTGAATATGAATTATAGAGAATTTTGTCTACTTTTCAGAATTTCTAACATAGATCAATTTCGATTTGTGAGTTGCAAGTTATTGCTGTTTTACTACAGATGTGTAGAAATTTCAGATTCAGTTTTATATGAATTCTGTATGGTTACTTATTTTTATCCTGATGTTAAAGATAATATTTTAAGCCAATATTTTTCTGAGTACAACTAGACTTGATTGGGATTAACCCCCAAATTTTGTGGATTTAATTGATAACTTTTGTAAACCATTCTATACTTGCAGAATTTTCATGCTATTCAGTAAAGAACCTTAATTTCAACATGATTCTACTTACTGTTAGTAAAAACTTTGTGAATATGAATTATAGCCTTATGTATCTATTTTATCACCCTTTAGACGGTTCTGGATTTTGATTTGTATTTTGTAATCTATTGCTATTTTATACTGCTGTGTTTATGATTTCAGATTTACAAGCTGTATCTTGCTATTTTCTGATTTAATTTGACTATATTATCCATGTTGCAATATTATGAAAATATATTTGCTGATACTAAACATACTAAGAAATATCCCAGATTTTTTTAGATTTAATCAGTAAGTTTTTATCTCGTTTCCCTGTTTATGAATACAAACTTCTGATTTCTGGCTGAACATGTTTTCTGGATACAATTCTGTTTTGAGTCGATGTTTTTGTGAAATACCATATGACTTATATATATTTGCTGCATTCGGCCGAGAGTCTATTTTCCATATTTTCTGACGAATCCAGGTTTGCAAGTTTGTGGCATCGGAAATCTCAGATTTGGTGTAGTAGTGTCCTGCTGCCCAAAATTTAAAGTCTCATTGCCTTAGCCTTTCATGAGTTGTCTGTCGCCTGTGCATGTCTATGTTTCAACCTGAACCTATCCCTTGTTCTTTCCATGTTATTCTTGTCCTGTTCTGTACACGTATATGCATGTTTGTTCATAATAATAAGAATAAGCCGGAGTTTAAGGGAAAGATCTAGCAGTGGACAATATAAGAGCCTGTACTCGAAAGGGGACCCGTGTTCCCGTGTGACATGTTTACCAACCAAGTTACCGACTAAGTTTACCGATCAAATTTACCGACCAAGTTTGTTACATATTACCGATCAAGTTTACCAACCAAGTTACCGACTAAGTTTACCCATCAAATTTACCAACCAAATTTGTTACATATTACCGATCAAGTTTACCGACCAAGTTAATTACATGATTACCGATCAAGTTTACCGATCAAGTTTACCGACCAAGTTTTGTAGTCCTGTGAATACCCGAGTACTTGACCTATACAATCCACTACGAAATCTAAATGTAACTTGTTTGAATATAGCAACCATGTGGCAAATGGATGGGACGCATTAAATGCTACTTAGATAGAAATAAATACAATACTTGAAATAACATGATCACCTGCATATTCCTGTTACCTGTACATGCTACTTGACACCTACTACATGTTTACTTGCTTGCATGATACCTGCACTATGTTACCTCATCATATCATACCATTATGCATTAGTGTCATTGTAGTATAACATCTGCATTAGGCATTAAGTCATATCATACACTGACATGTTTAGGATAGTTACTCTTTACACTTTTATATGCATTCATGTTTGTGATTGTTAAAGTAAGAGATTTCATTATAATACAGCATAGAGAGGATCGCTGTTTATAATATTGTCTCCGTTGTAAGCAACTGACGTGCCCACAGTTTCATATGCAGGTCTTGGAACTTACAAGAAGATGTAAAAATGAATTTGATGCTGATGTTTACTTACATGCCAAAATTGTTAAAATTTTATATTTATCCTGTTGTACTTCATTTATTTTCTGCTGAGTTATTGTTGTAAAAGAACAATGTTGTAATAAAAAAAAATTAATTTCCTTGTAAAATTGTACGAATTGAAGTAAAAGATTCTGTTGTACTACGAATTACATGTAAATGGAATTCGGGGTGTTTCACAAGGACCGTCTTGGAATACGTGGTTATTACCCAAACTATGTTTGTGGTGCGTGTTTTTATCGCCCAAGCTATCGGCTTGAGGCCCGGTTATTCCCTCGATTTCATATGTCGCGAGGAAGTACCCTAGAGAAACTAGGGGTGCGTATTTCATTCCTGGCTTCGGCTGGGAGGAAGTACCCAGTTTATCTGGGGTGCATGTTTTTCCCTCATGGCTTCGCCTTGGAGGAAGTACCTATGTTCTACTTGGGGTGCGTGTTTTTCTCGCTGGCATAGGCTGGGAGGAAGATGTAACATCAGACGCGTAAGACCCAGGGGGGGCAAAGGTCCGCGTATTTATTGGGTTGTCGGCTTTCAGTATAGTGGAATACTATGGCTCACTGGTCGAAAAGTTAATAAAATGAATAAATGTGAAATGAAAATGAAAAAGTAAAGAAAGTAATTGATGTGAAGCGAAAATGAGGAAGTTAAGCAAGT
The DNA here is from genome assembly GCA_017893485.1 of Hemerocallis citrina. NCBI lineage: Eukaryota > Viridiplantae > Streptophyta > Magnoliopsida > Asparagales > Asphodelaceae > Hemerocallis > Hemerocallis citrina. The sequence continues at coordinate 85,232,269 of CM030366.1, forward strand.
GTGTGAAGCGGAATGAGTATAAAAAGTAAAAGAAAATGTATATATGAATGAAGATGAACATTAAAGAAAATGAGTCATGAGAATGTAAATAAAGATGAATGTTAAATGCACTGTGTGGTTAAATGAGTATGTAAAGTGATGAAATCGCATTGTACAATTATAAATATGAAACACAAATATTGTGCTATGAGAAGATTTATAAAAAGATAAAAAAATTATGTTAAGTGTTTAAATATGAAAAGTGGCGATGTGGTTATATTAATGAGTATGAATAAGTGAAGGAATTATGTTTTCAAATTAATATGAATAAATTGAAGAAATTGCGGTATGGAAATAAATCTGAGAAGTAAATAAAATGTATATATTTTATACGAATGAAAAATAAAGTAATGTGTAATATAAGTGTGAAACATGAAGTAAAGTGTATTATGTGATGAAAATGAGAATGGTTATAAAACTAAAAATATATTATGATATGAGTTTGCTGCACCTTGAAATTGTGTCAAGAAACTACTCGCCCGCTATTTTTATGGAAATGGTGGGAACTATCTGCCTTGGCACAACTCTAAAGGTGAATCAGTGGGTTGTTGATATGATAGTGGTATTGTGAATTGGAAATGAAAAGTAAAGTAATTTATAAGATGAAAATGAAAATAAAGAAAAGTGATAACCGAGCTATCGGCTTGCGATGTGATGTGGTATTACCCAAGTTCTACTTGGGGTGCGGTGATTATTACCCAAGGTATCGACTTTGGGGTGCGATGTATAATTACCCAAACTATGTCTGGGGTGCGGAGTATAAATTGATGAGAATTAAAGTGAAGTAAATTGTAACATAAGATGTAAGTTAAAATGAAAGTAAGATATATTATCAATAAGAATGAGAAGTAAATAAGTTGTACGACGAGATGAGAATGAGTTATAGAGTATGTATATGATACAATAAGAATGAGCATTCAAATAAGTGATATGATGAAGATAGGATGAAAAGAAAGTAATTTGTAAATTATAACTAGAGGGAAGATGAATGTATTACGGAATGTTATGAGATGTGTTATAAGATATGATTGAATGTGATGTGATGCGATAAAATAAATTCATGTGATGAGATGCGAGGGAAATGTATGGGGTATTATATGAATGAATGCATGTGAAGTTGTGTGATGAGAATAAATATCAATATGTTGTAAGCTAGATGAGTGTGATGTTATGTAAAATGAGAATGAGATAGAAAATGGATATGAATGGAGATAAGGATAACATGAGTTATGAGTTTGTAAATGAAAATAAATGATAAATGAAGTATGTGGTTAACTAAGTATGAAAAATGAGGTAATTGCATTATATAAATAGAAATAAAAATAAAGAAATGGTGATGTGAAGATATTCATGAAAAGAGGAGCATCGTGTATGTGATTAAATAAGAAAAGTAAAAGAATTATATGTGAATTAATATAGTGTTATGTCTTTGGATATAAAGTGAAGAATTATCTAAAAGAATTGAAATGATGTGGAATATATGAGATTAACCATAAAAAAATTATGTGTGTAAAATTAAGGTAAATAACTCAAACAAATTGTGGTATGGAAAAGAATATGAGAAGTAAATAAAGTGGTATGCATGATATAGTATTATATCAACATAAAGTAAAGTCATATGTGATATTAGAAGGATGCATAAAATGATGTGTGTTATGTGATGAATATGGAAATGATTTTAAAATTAAAGATAAGTGCGATATGAGTTGATATAAGTTGATATGCCTTGGAATTGTGCCGAGGAACCACCCGCCTGCTATTTCCATGGAATGGTGGGAACTACCCGTCGAGGCACAACTTCAAAGTAGTGAGAGTGGTTATGGATATGCAGATGGGTGCAGATTTAGAAGAGTACTTTGATTTAAAGTCGCAGTTATGATGCTTTTATGTTCAGTTTTCAGGTTGAATTTTATTATCTGGATATTCGTAAGTTCATTCTATTTTCTTTATACAGTTTAATTTATTTGCTAAACTAGTAATTATACTCACACCAGACATGGCTAACCCCTGTTGTTTTCTTGGGGTTAGGGGAGTCCATCCCTGAGGGTGGACGACCCTAACTCCCCTGCAGGTTCTGATAGTAGTAAGGTGAGATAGTTTTTGTAATTGGGTAGTTGTACTTTTTCTTGTAGTATAACGGAGTATGTTTATGTATGTATTATATGTAGAAATGGGACTAGAATGATGCATTATGGTCTATTATGGAAAATTGTGTGCAAGTGGTAAGATATATATAGTGATGTGATGAAGTGTGAAAGCCCGTACCCACCTCGTTGTGGAGTACTAGGTTTTGTGGTTGATTTCTGAAGGGTTTTTCAAAAGTTTTTCTAAAAGCCATATATGTTTCAATAGAATTTTTGGTTTTTAATTCGTATCTTGCTTATTATGAAGTATTATGCCCCCAGAGCCGTTGATATTATTGCCTGTTGGATGTTGAATGATTTGACCTGGGAGGATTGAAAAATATTACAGGTATATTATGTTATGTGATTGTTTACAGATTTTCGTAAGGAAATTCTGTAAAAGGGCTAATATTTCAGGGGAAACTCTGCCAAAATTTTTAATAAAATCTATGAAGCATTTTCCTAAGTAAGAAATATTGTAGATTAGTAATAGAATATGTTAGAGATCATTTGTATAACTTTTTTTAAAAAAAAGAAAAAAATGAAATTGGGGCGTTACACTCGGTCTCGTCACATATTCTTCTAGTGCCTACCCTAAAGTTTGAAACAAGAATAATAATACAACCTAGCTTACCCTCCTACCGGTCTTAAACAATATACCGAGAACGATAGCCCATATTGGCCACTTCTCAAATTTCATTAATCATTTTCATCACTTTGTCGGTACTTTGGGTCTCACTTAGCCTCTAGAATCAACACAATTCATGTTCCCAACATCATGGGTTATCCATAACCTCTTCTGTCACGCCCTGCTTCCCAAAATACGGAATACGAGTACGTAATGTAGGCCCAGTGAATGATGTAAATACCATCCATAAGCTGTACCAGACCAACTCAACAATATGCAACAACAAACACAATCACGCAGGAAGATATAATTACATGAATCAAGATAACTTCAATAATAAATGAAATAATCCAACAATAATACTATCAAACACAAAAAATCCAACATATGGTAAAAACAAACTCCGGGAACATAAGCCCAAAACAAAGTACAAAGTCATAACAATGTTCAAAGAAATAAGCTAGCAATAAATAAATTAAGCAACGCAATCTTGGACTCCACCTCTAGAATCATTGCTCACCAATACCTTCAGGGATTGATCCTTCAGTACCTATAAATAATGGATCTAAAAAGAAAGAAAAGAGTGTCCTTAGAGCAAGTCGTGGACGGCAAGTAGAGAAAACAGAGGATAAAGGAAACATGAATATCAAAGAAAATGGGACAGGATCAAAGTCAAATAACAAAGTAAGGAGCAGGCAATAGTATCAAAGGTTTACAATAATCACGCATGTAATAAGTGATGGCAAGTCAAGTTCAATACAGGATAAAGCATGCAGGTTATTAATTATTTTATTAGCCTATCTAGTGCACGTACTACTGCATCCCATACTACAGGTTTGGCGCAACACATAGTGAACATTTTAGACTGATGGTGAATTCACTGATCGTTTACTTAGTGTTGATAACGATAGTTTTACAACTTAGCATTGATAACCATAGTTTTACAATCAATAATTTGCAATCAATTTTCCTTCCAATCAATATTTCTCCACCTTCTATGACAATACAATATAACAATAAGGCCTTACCGAGTACATTTTCCGATCGTTCACTACCAAGTCCTACCCATTATACCACGGCTTGTTATTAGTTTATTTTCATCCTATGTGAGTATGCAAGAAGGTGTCAATGTTGTATGATACTAATTGTGTCTAATTCTATGCATTACAAAAAAAGCATGAAGCAAACACATCAAATAAGCACAATTCACACAATCAGGACAGCATGACCTTGTTGTACCAAAATATGGATTACGATCACTATGAAATAGCAAATCTGGGTCAGTCAGAAAATCTAGAAAGTAGACTCTCTGCCGGTTCCAGCAAATATAAATAAGGCATATAAAAGATACAGAAACTAGGGTGAAAACTCTATTCTATTCAGGTTTTATGTTCAGGCAGCATGATGTAAATTGTGTTCATCTATTTGTTTCAGATCAGAAAACTCATTAAATAAATGTATAAAAATTTTACGTGATTCCTACACATGTCTAGGTTCAGCTAGATTTATTTCAGATTTTTATTTTACTGTTAACATGGTCAAAAAATTATAGAACAGCATGATACGCATGCATTTGTGAATCTAAAATTTATGACACAGTTGTACTAAAATGATGATATTTAACAGATTACACATCGGAATTCAAATCCGCAAAAAGGTCAGTAAACTAGACATCTGAGGCTAAATTTCATGTTCAAAAAGTTTTTTCAAATTATAACAGTAACATAGTTGAAAATCTAATTCAAAAAGAGACAACTAGCAGTCCAAAATTTGCTCTAACATGAATGGGCAATAAATTAATCATGCAACGATATATTTCATGGAAATTGGTAATCAAAGTGATCCTAGGTGTCAACATGCATATTTCTATGTTTAAGATACAATTCCGCAGGCATGGTATTAATTCATCAATCAAATTCAATCCAACACGTTTAATTTAGCATGTCCAATCCATCAAACAATCCTACACATGGGTCTAGTTGTTTTCATGTAAATGTGCATATGCATGGAACAATAGGAACTAGGTTTTAGATCAAAGAGAGTAGCACGATGTTAAGAGTATGTCGAGTTAGCTCGTGTAAATCCTCAATAAACTTAACGAAATTGTCAAATACAGCATGATAAGAAAAGGACGGGTTCTACTTACAGAGATCAAAGAAATCTTGAACAAAATAAAATACTAGTTCAAGAAGTGACTTGCCTGTTAAATTGCAGATTCAAATAATATAGAATAATGGGAAAAGAATCCCGGGCGACGATCCACAAGAACACGTGCGAGTCACGTGCAAAATACCAAACAGCAACTCAAGACCAAACAGCCAATCCACCAAACAACTTCACACCGGATCTCTCACACAAACACCGAACACGGGATCGGATCTGCTACACGCCAAACACCAAACACGGAAATAGACCAATACCCCCTCTCCTTCTTCCCTTTGACAGAGAGAGAGAGTGCGGGAGAACTAGAGGTGCTCAGGACGACGGTGACGACACCACGGCGAGGCGGCGGCACTGACGATGGCAGCGCTGTGGTCGGAAAGTGATGGCAACAGTGAGGCTTTGACGGTGAGAGCGAACTCTGTTTTTGCTCGTAAATAGGGGAAGACGTCGACGGGGGGATGAACGGGCTTGGACAGCGACGAGGACGCTTGAAGGGGTCTCCGGAGGATGAAGGGTGGTGTACGGAAGGGGATCACGGTGGCAATGGGCGAGGATGGTGGGTTCAGTGATGGAGCAATGGGTCGGTGATGGGATGGGGTGGTCGGAGGGACGACGGATTGGAGGTGACGAGGGGATGGTGAAGAGGATGATAGAGGATCAGGAAGGTGGTCGGAGTGGCGATGGGGCGATGGGTTTCAGTTGGGTGAAAACAAAACAGAGAGAGGGAAAGATGAGGGTTGGGGAGAGAGATAGTGGAGGAGAGAGAAAGGGATAAAATATTAGGGTTTAATTAATAGGGTATTTATAGGAGATTAGGAAAAAGGGTTTTGGGTTGTAGCTTAGTGGGTTTTTGGGTACAGATTTGGCTTCAAAAAGAGAAAAATGAATGCAATTCAATGAGACGAAGATAAAGGAGAACAAATCCAACTCAAAATAGGAAGGGCGAAATTTTGCAATGAACCAAAGATAGAAAATTCAACCAAAAGAGCAAAGAACGATCAAAAGAAAATAAAAGAACCCAAAAAAAGCTAAAAATATAATATTATAAAGGAATCCAGTTACAAAAATCAAAAGAGAACAAAATACAATAAAATCCAAAAATAGGGGTTACATCTTTATTCACATTTTCAAATTTCATTCATTCACATATCCAATGATTCTTTTGTTCACACAACTTAGTTATTTATATAACTAGTTTCATAATCTTATCCAACATTTTAAATCAACATTCTTTATGTAAAATAGATGGTTTATTCACCCCCTTCTAATAGAATTCTCAATGAAGTTGTAACTACATTCGATAGATTCTTTTTCTAAACAATATATTATTCAACTTCCAATTTTATCCTTTAACAAACTCAAATTAACTCTAGCTCGAGTTTAATCCAAGTGATAAAACTTTTAAAATACCTCTAGTCAAAATAATCAAAGTTTGCTTCTTAATCAAAAAGTAGATTAGTATTTATTTAGTTCCAAACTCCATTTTTATGTTTAACTCAATCCCCATATTTTCTCTTTAATTCACATATTAAACCTCATAATACAACCCTTGAAAAGATAATTAAATGCCTATTAATTCTTCATAAGGTACATATTACTAACATCCCAATTTTAAATCCGATTTTATATATTGTAAAAGTTTTGGGACAACTAGATAAAGGACATCAACCCAATGGTATTGAAAAAAATCATATAAATTCCAATGCTACTCAAATAGATTTATTAGTTTCATAGGAATCATAATGAGTCTACTACAACTTTGTAGTTAAGATCATCTAAAATCATCTTCAATTACTTCGTCTAAATTCATTTGCAAAACAGTAGGTTCAAAATCTGAAAACTGCAGCTCATGCTACTTGTAAAAATCATAGAAAATTCTATACTTCACGAAACTTTGTGTTCTTTAGATCAAATTAACGGTATACAAGTCTAATATAACTTTGTAGTTATAAATTTCCTCAAAATATTGTGTCTGCCTTCGGGCTGAACTGCTGACTCTAGAAATGACTTAATTCTTCGAAATCTATAGTATGATCGAAATGTTATACAGACTTCCACTGTTCAAGCTTGAAAATTTTATTATAAATTCAGTGCTTTATATAAAATTGATTTCTTAGACTTTAAAGAAAGGTTAAAGAGTCTACTTCAAGTTCTTCGTTTTTAATTTTTCTCAAAATACTTCATCTAAGACGTTGAAATGATCAAAATCCGAAATGTGTACAAATTTCCAGCAACTGGCCAACTGCCAACCAGTCCTAAGTTTGAATTTTATTAAAATAGTTAAAGACACCCAAATATTATTAAAATTTTAAGAAGATGTTCTTGACATATACAAGATGCTCCTATAAAACTTTTAGCTCTAGATTCCATCTAGTTTAATATATATAATTTTTTGAAGTGTAACTAAAACTTAAAACAGCAACTTAAAAATGTCCTCAAATCAATCATATCATAATTTCACACATTCAATCAACAAAAAATAATCTAAACACGAATACTCAATCTATATGTTACCATGCATCTAACAATTCACACATATAAAGCATTCTACAAATAAAAACTATATTAGAAAGTTGAAGAAACACCAACCTCAAATGTAGAATTCCTAGTAGTAGAAGTCCTAGAAAATAATGCTCCAAAGCTCCAAGCTTCCTAAAAAATAGTCGGCCTCTATCTAGCATAACCCGCAAGCTCTTCTCCATTTTTCTCACTTTTGTTTTTGTTTTGAGTTGTGTTATTCCTGAAAAAAGTATGGACTATTTATAGCAAAATTGTGTGGTTAAAATAGCTCCCCACTTCCCAAAATTACTCCCTACATTCCACTAACTCACACCACTCTCCCTCATTCTCAACCATGGTGAGAAACATGTGCATGTGTAGTCAATATGTGTGCACACTCTTCATACAAATTTTATTATTAATTTGATTAGGTTAGATGTGTGTGTTACTCATGGCAAGTGTACCAAACTAACTATATTTCAAATGTACACTTTAGTGCACACAAAATAAATCATGGGCTTTAAATTAATTTTAGTGGGCTTCAAAATGAATTTAGGCCTAATGGATTTTAATTGAAAATAAGCCAACAATTGTGACTAGAAAATTGAGAAGAAAAATATTCATGACTCAAGAAAATTTTAGGAACCAACATGTGCACTACAAAAACGTGTGTTGCACGTATCAACACAAAATAAATTTGAGAGAACGATAAACAGTCAAAATATAAAATACGTAAAACATGTATATTAATAATATTACGGATATTTCACGTAATGGTAAATCATATGTAATCGACACGTATATTAAAAACACGTGTAATACATGTAAAAACACAAGGATTAAAATTAATATTTGAGTTAGCACAAAATAGGATAAAAATGAATTTCTAGATAATGGAAAACATACAAATAATCGGAGTATAAAATATGTATGACATTTAGATAAAAGTACGTTACGAATATTACTCGTAATAGTACAAAATACATGTGCGTAACACCCGTGAAAAAATTGGTCATAACTCAATTTTGCGGGGTGTTACATTTTCTACGATTTTTACCATATCAATTATAGAACTGAATAGAATTTTTATGCATTAATCAAAATACAAATTAATAATAAGATAAAATAAAGTATTTGGGTTTGAATTTAAAAAATAATAAATCCAATAGCATTTGTAAAATGGGTTAAAATTGATCTTTGGGTTAAATTAATGGGCTTCATATTAATAAATAATAATAAAAGTTAGATTAAGATTTATGGACTTTCACAAATTAATAAACAATCAAGATCATTGGGTTAAATAATAATAATAATAATAATAACAATAATAATAACAATAATAATATTAATAATAATAATAATAATAATAATAATAATAATAATAATAATAATAATAATAATAATAATAACAATAATAATAATAGTAGGTAGAAAATGTTTTACAAACATTCAACACTATACCCGGATTTTCTTCGTCCGCGATAAAATCGTAAAATTTATGCCAATCACTACTTTCCCCTCTACTTTTCCTACCACTACGGGGTTGTGTTGTTTCGGTTGGTTGTTGTTGTTGCTCTTCTTCTTCTAATTGTATGTCTCCTACAACCTCATCGTGTATACCACATTGTTGGGTAGGAGGATCATGGTACTCTTCGGCAGGCTCAGTAATTGGGACAATTGGTGGCCTACGGAAAGTGCCGGTGGAATCTTGCCCACTTTGGCTACGACCGCTATCGCGTGATCTCGACATAATGTATTAATGTATGTTAAAAAAACTACACAATGTAGGAGCGATGAGTTATAAAACAAAATCTAGAAAACAAGAGGGTTGAGTTAGAGAAGATCAAAAAATCAACAAAAATTATAACTACAAAAAAATTAATTAAGAAGAGAGGTATGAAATTTTGATACAGTTCACCGTGGATATGCATATATAAAAAAAATCTGTGAAAATAAGAATAGAAGTAGAAGTAGAAATAAGCGATTCCGGAATTGAAGAGTTGAGGAGAGCTTGAAGGAGAGTTGAAGACTTGATCACTTGGAGTTGGACGAGAGTTGAAGAGTTGAAGACGTTGTTGAATTTTGATTTTGATACGATCAGAATAAGATCGTGTATATGTCTTCAAGACTTGCTTGTTCAATACTTCAGTTGTTAACAAATTTCTTAGAAATGAGTTATAATAGTAGAGAGAGTAAGAGAGATTTTTGTGAATTTTTTGCTGGGGTTTTAGGGGTATTTATAGGGTTAAAAAAAACAAAAAAAAAACCCAAAAAACCAAAAAAAATGGCTATTAGAGCCGTTCAGAACGGCTCTCTGTTCAACAATGCCGTTGGGCACATTTTGTGACCTGTTGGACCCGCGAGTCAACGGTCAACCCGTGGTGGGTTGAACGTTTGACCCGTTCGGGTCTAACGGTTCACGACCCGCTGGCCGACCGGTGGGTTGGCGAGCGGGTTTGGTTTTTTAACTGTGTTCGCGAGCCTGGTTGGGCAGGTTGGATCCGCTATTTCGGTGACCCGGGTCGACCCATTACTGTTCACGGGTTCGACCCGAACCCGAACCACCATTTCTTGGGCCGGGTATTATGCGCGGGTCGCGGGCGGGTCGGCGGTTGCTCCGGCCCACTTGCCATCCCTAATTCTCCGTGCAAAAGTCCAAGATCCAAGCTTTAAACTCTAAGAAAATAATGAGAAAATATATTTTGGGTTTCACAACAGAGGAATAGGCGGCTGCTGCCAATATATAGGCCGAGGGTTGATTTTAGGGTTTCTCAAAGTTTACAAAAAAATATTCCTCAAGAAAATTATTTATTTACATATTTGTATCCTTCCAATTATTAGTTAATCAAATCAATTTAAAATAAAATAAAACTAAGTCCCCTCACTCTCCTGATTTGGCTGACCAATATGCACAACCCAGAAACACCAAAATCTGGAGTTTTTACCCCCAAGTGGCACTTTTGCATAAAAGTCCTTCATTTTTTAGTATTTGCAAATATGTCATAAATTATTCCTAAAAATCCAGAAAACTTATAATTAATATCCACTAATAAATATTATATTTTCCAAATAGATTTTTTGACTTTGTGTTTCCCAAGAAAATATTTGCACGTGCAAGAAAATAAATTTCAGAAAAATGTTTATTAGATCACAAAAATTCATTTTAAATCATTTATTAATTCCAAAACATTATTTAAAATTCTAGGGTGTTACATTTCTTCCACCTTAGAATAGTTTTGTCCTCAGAACTACGACTAATAGGGACAAACAATTAATGCAAAAGAAGAAAATTACATAAAAAGTTCTGGAAAGTCGTTCTTCATGCAATCCCCTGGCTCCCAAGTAGCTTCCTCGAACAACTGGTTCCTCCACAATAACTTGACCATAGGTATAACCTTAATCCTCAACACTTTCTCTCGACGATTAACAATCTCCACGAGCTACTCCTTGTAGCTCAAGTTCAGCTGCAATCCCTCGGGCACTTCCATCAACTGGTGACTCTGATTTGGCGCATACTTCCTCAATATTGACATATGGAACACATCATGTACTTGTGCCAATTCTTTGGGAAATTCCAACTTATACGCCATCTTACCAATCGCCTCAAAATCCTGTACGGCCCAATGTATCTTGGCGCTAACTTGCCACCTCTCCCAAATCTGATTACTCCTTTCGTCTGAGACACCTTGAGAAACACTGCATCCCCAACCTCAAACTCCAAGTATCTTTGCCGAGTATTAGCATAACTATTCTGCCGACTCTAAGCTTCAACTAACCTTTTCCGAATCAGCTCGATCTTCCCCAATGTTTGCTGCACAATCTTTGGCCCAAACATCTACCTCTCCCCAACATACCAACAAACGGGTATTCTGCACTTATTCCCGTACAAAGCTTCATAAGGCGTCATACCGATACTTGCATGGTAGCTGTTGTTGTAAGCAAACTCAACCAGTGCCAAATACCCCTCTTAACTGCCACCAAAATCCATGACACATGACCTCAGCATATCTTCCAACACTCGAATCACCCTCTCTGTTTGGCCATCGGTATGCGGATGAAAAGCTGTAACGCCTCGAATTTCATGTACATGTAATTCGTAGCACAACCGGATCTTTTCACTACAAATTCGTACAATTTTACAAGAAAATTAAAACTTTTCATTATACAACACTATTCTTTACATCAACGCAGTAGAATTAAATGAATACAACATGATAAATACAACTTTAACATCAACAACTTAAATCTGAAAGTAATCTTTAGCATCAATTCATCTCTGTGTCGTTTTGCCAAGTCAAGCCCTGCACTGGAAAACTGTTGTAACACCCGAATTCCAAAATACAACTGAATTCGAAGTTCCATAGGATCTTTACATTTTTTTCGTACAATTTTACAAGGAAATAAAAACATTTCTTATATCAGAGTTACATTATACCTTTACATTATTACAACGGAAGCAATTTTACAATAAATTACATGAAACAACATTTAAATCAATCTTGAGCAGCATGTATACTTCAGTTTGTCAAGCATCTTTACCCTGCATGTAAAACTGTGGGCGCGTCAGTTTATTCAACTGACGAAATATTATACATGGCCATCCTCTCTATGCCGAAAACAATATAACGATTCTTAGTACTTAGCAAACCACAAACTTGTCACAAACAAAGCTAAAGGGACTATCCTAATGATGTCGTGTTGTGAATGTGCACTTAGTCCTTAATGGAATTATTTGTATTATATGACACTAATGCGCACTTGTTCAGAGTCTGTGTAGCCCAAACTACATAGGTCCGAGGGCAAGCCCTTAACTGTTCTTCATCTTGTAGAGTTCAATCCCTCGTCATGACTTAATCTACTACTGTAACTACGGTAAGTATCCTAGATGTTTTCTGACCTACGAACTCATGTCTAGGCGCCCTAGAGGGAATCCCAATGCACTGACATATGACTCATCATGCAGGCATCCTGTGGTAATTCAGCTCCTACCAAAGACATGACACCACCCGCAGTCATCAAACACCCCACGAGCATCGCCACCGGAACGGTACTCTGGAGCAGTATCCACTCCCTATCATAATGCATCATGGGATATCCTGTGAATACTCTCGCGCCTCCAATCCAATGACCCGCATACTCAATATTTTTCTCTTACTTTCATCACATCTTCACTATGTATCTAATCCTTAGTTTAATTGAATCATGAATAAAATCAATTCCTTAGGGTTAGCACTCCCACTATACCGGTCTTATTCATTTATTTTACATGACCTAAATCTTGGTCTTTTCATCTCAAATATCATTTCCACATTTCTTTTATTGCCAGTATAAGGCTTAGTTACACCCTAGTTCTCAATTTCAACTCATAATTACAACATCGAGCTTTTCATACTCATAAGGTCATTTCATGATTAATCACAATTTACATTTCATAAGCATCGTATTCATGTATTCACATCTTTCATAACTCATCATAATCAATAATTCGATTTCACGTGCAATTTATGCGTAAGAATAAGTTTCAACTAGTAGTAATCAATAATTCATTTATTCCACAAATCTATTATCCTTATTTCAATTCATATTACAAGCACAATTTATAAGTCCAATTAATCACATAAATCACAACTTTCAAAAATTCCTCATTACTGTAACACCCCTTTTTTTTTTTGAAAAACTAAACATCTAAATACCATTCTGTCAATTTCTATATCACTTTAAAGATAAACTAAGATATATATATTTCAAATAAAATTTTGGCAGAGTCTCCCCTGAAATTTCTGTCCCGAAACACTAAAGGCTTACGGAATTCTGCTCTAAATTCCGTAGCTCCCAACACATGCAATATAATCATGGGCTCCCCAGGCCAAAATGAGCAGAATCATACAGGCAATATAAATATCATGCTCTGGGAGCCAAACTCATAACATAATATCAATTATCAATTAAAAACCACAAATTTCCTTTAAAAATTTATATAAGTAATAGAAAAACTAAAGAAAAACTTTCCAAAACCAAACACAGGACCCAATACTCCACAACGAGGTGGGTACAGGCTTTCTCACCTCCTCACAGCACTATATCTATATAGGTTCACTTTAATACAAATAAATACATCAACTGTCCATGTTTCTTTATATACTAAATACATAAATAATCTATCATCGCAACAAAATAAAATTTCGATCTTTATAACTACCTCACCGGGCTGCTAGCAAACCTGCAGGAGAGTTAGGGTTGTCCATCCTCAAGGAGGGACCCCCCTAACCCCCAGAAAACAATAGGGGTTAGCCATTTCTAGTGTGAGTATAACCATTAATCTAATAAGTAAATTAAAATGGTATAAAGAAAATACTTTAAACTTACAACGTCAAGTTAAAATGATGCAACCTGAAATCTGAACATAAAAACACACCAATTCGATTTTATATCAAAGTACTCTTCAAAACTGCATCCGATTATATAATTACCCATAATTCACACATTTCACTATATGCTTCACATCAACCTCATATATATATCCTTATTTCGTTATTCATAAGAATATACACACATGATGTTACTATATCTTTTCTTCATCTCTATTCAACCATGCACTTTATTTATTTGCATTCTAACAACAACTCACTTACTCATCCTGTAAGTGGTGCCAAGGCAGGTAGTTCCCACCATTTCCATGGAAATGGCGGGCGAGTAGTTCCCGACACACTTTCAAGATACACAAACTCATATCACAACATACTTTCTTTAGTAACCATTTTCATAACCACTCTAATAATACAGGTATTTATTTTATTGTGTTATAACAAGTATCACATCATAAACATATGCATCTATTCTCATAATACCACCTTCTTTCATGTCTTAGGACATAAATACAACATCTCATTGCCCATTGCAATTTACTCACATTTCATCACATCAGTAACACATCACTAATTAGAATGCTTATTCTCATTGCATCAAAAACATATTTTATGGCTCATTCTCATCTCATTATATCACTTAGTTACTACTCAATCATATTGAGAATTAAACTTACTTTCATTTTCACTTGTATCTCAAGTTACCATTAATTTCACTTTCATTCTCATAAATTTATACTCCATATCCCAAACATAGTTTGGGCAATCACATATCACACCCCAAAGCCGATAGCTTGGGTATTAATCACCACACCCCAAACACATAGTCTAGGTAATATCACATCACATCTCAAGCCGATAGCTTGGTTATTAATTCACTTCAATTACTTTTCATCTTTACTGTACTTAATTCTTCAATTCCATTAATCATTACCACTGTCATGCCAACTCACCCTGTGAATTATGCCAAGGCAGGTAGTTCCCACCATTTCCACAGAAATAGCTGGCAGGTAGTTTCTTGACACAATTCCAAGATACACAAACTCATACCATACTGTATTTTACTTTAATCATTTACATAATATAATTACTTCATACTATTCATAATAACATATGTCTCTTTTACTTTTTCATTTTAAAATTAACCACATACTGCATTTCATCCACATCCATTTTCTTTCACATTCACAATTCACTTTCTTTTCACAACCACTTTCTTTGCTCTCACATTTTTATTTACACTTATTTATTTTATTTGTTTGTCGACCAGTGAGCCACAGTATCCCAACATACTGAAAGCCGACAGCCCAGTAAACACGCGGTCCGATGCTCTCCCAGAGTCTTACTCGTCCGAGGTTACGTCTTCCTCCTAGCCGAACTAGCGAGGGAACACCACACTCAGGTCCCACCTGAGGTATCATATCTCTCTCCGGTCTATCCGGAGGTATCTGCTCTCTCAGGTCTATCCTGGGGTATCAACTCTCTCTCAGGTCCCACCTGAGGTATCATATCTCTCTCTAGTCTATCCGGAGGTATCTGCTCTCCCAGATCTATCCTGGGGTATCAACTCTCTCTCAGGTCCCACCTGAGGTATCATATCTCTCTCCGGTCCCATCGGAGGTATCTGCACTCCCAGGTCCCACCTGGGGTATCATCGAGGGAAACCGGGCCTCAAGCCGATAGCTTGGGCGATAAAAACCACTTACCCCAAACATAGTTTGGGTCCACTATTCCCAAGCCGGTCCTTGGGCGTTAGGAGGTCTAGCCCAAACTCCCAGGATTACTATAGGTACTGGTCAACAAAACCATCTGTTATTAGTATTAATCATTTCATCTTTTCAGCTTACTTTATCAACACGCGCATTTCACTTTTGAATTCAATAATTGCCACAACCTTGACTTTAATCACGTAAATTAATAACACATTTATTAGCACGTACCATCTTATCTTTTATCTTACCATTTGATGCATACCCGATGCTCACGATATTAATCATCGTATCATTATACCACATTGTCCATACACCCTGTCATTCAACAATTAAAACCATCATATCATATTATTGCATAATAATAATGTGCCAGGATATTTATTTTGCCATAACATCCCACATTATGAATACCATATTATTCATTACCTCACTGTACCATATATAGGCATACGCCAAGTTATAACATTAATAAGAGAACTACATTAGGTTATTCCATATCGTAAAAGTATCCAAATGTATAATTCATCACATTATAATATAATACTATTGCTCATTAATTCATATCGAACATAATTAGACTGTAAACATATACCCCCCTTACTAATTTCATCAATTACTGCATCACAAGCCATAATCATCTATATATATATCAAAAACATACATCACATTTGCGGGGTTTCCAAAAGATAGGGCCACAATCACTTATATCTTCTAATTGAACTCCATAACAACCAATCATAGCATGCAAGTGCATACACAATGCTCTATGTAACTAAAATCACCTATAAGGGCCTATATGCCCCCAAAATATGCACAAAACATGCACTATTTATACACAGGTTTCCAAAACATGGCCACAATCACTAATCTCGTCTGATTACATCTTATAACATCCATCTATAACATGCTAGCCCATACACAAGGCTCCACATATACCAAATCATCTATATAGGCTTATTCTCACAAAAACATGCACGAAACATGCACGGGGTAAATATATGCATAAACCGTTTAATATATTTAGTTTTTATACTTCAACACATCACATTAACCCATAATATAGGTTTTATATACTTAAAATAGTTAATTTCCTCAAAAACGCATTTTTGGGCCGTAAAAATCCGTATTTTCTTTCAAAATCAATTTCTAGCATAACTTCTACGAAATACATCAAAAAGCCACGAAATTTGGCCATAACATAAAATATATATAGATGCAACATACTCACCTGACGGATCGAGCAAACGATATCCCACGTCCGCCCGGTAGCCAGTCGAAGTTCAACTTTTTCCACCTAAATAGGAAATTATAGGACCGATTAGCTTAAAACTCAAAACGTGACCTACAAACCTCCAAATTCAAATCCGTCTTCACCCACGCGTCACAAATGACATATGTAGGTGAGCCACATCGATAGATTTCGAATTCGGATCCCAATACAAAAACTCACTTATAGATCGAAGGCTTCCTATTAGGAAAATTTCCTATCTCCTAATTTCTTTAATCCCTTCTTCCTAGTTTCTCAAATTAGGGTAAATAATAACAATATGACTCAATTATACCTCCGAACCCATCAAATTTTCACCTAAACTTCGTTCGGGCATTTCACCGAACACCCGGCGTGCATAAATGGTATACCCGTATTTTTGAGATTCCGACGGGTTTCTAACTCCATAAAATTCTCACTAAACCCATTCTAAATTGTTTCCCCTTAATACACAACAATTTCTATAACTCATCCTTATCAATTATTCTATTTATTATCCAAATTCTAAAGCCAACACACTAATTAATTTATAACTCACAAACCACTCAATTTCTCACCAATCTTCCTTCTCTATAATTACTAGCATCACCTAATTACCCTACTATATCATTTTCTAGCACTAAAACTCAAAATCATATTTTCCCATAAACTAAACTTCATTATTTCTTACCTTCCAAGCCTTATCTTTGCAAATGGACTCCGGAAATGAGTAGAGCACCTCCAAATTAGCTAAAACCCTCAAATTTTTGTGAAGAAACAAATAGAAAATGGCTAGGGTTTTAAACCCTAAGTCTTGGCCGGATGAGGGGGTTTCTTTTCTGGCCGGACTGAAGTGGGAGGGGGAGGGAGAAGGTTATGGAGAAGTAAATAAGAGGGCACAATTTCATATAAGTCCCTATTTGACCATCGGTTTATATATATACCTTTCTAGTTAACTCTTCTAGGGTTTTTCTTGTAAAATCACTCCATAATGTACTTAAATTCCTCCCAAACATCAAATAAAATTAGAAATGCATTTTTATGCATAGTTATAATCAACATCAATAGTTATGCACAATAGCAATACATATAAATATGTATATATACGAATATCACAATATTTTAGAAAAATACTTTCAACTTCAAACTATAATTTAATAACTCGAAAATTTAAACCCCCTATAATGAACAAATGCCCCAGAAAAATTTTGGGTCAAGTCGGATTCGTCTCCTCCGAGAAACCTCATCTCAAAACTCCTATATTTTCAATTTTTCCTGTTTACCCCAAAATATCAATTTAATCATTCTAATAGTAATAAAATTAATTAGTAGGGGTAAATATACTCAGAAACATATTAAAAATAATTTAAATCAAATAATTAAGGAATTAAAAAAAACAGATGTTACAATTACTAATTTTCATCTTTATAACTCAAAAAGCTCATTTATTTTTCCTTTATTTAAAAAGACAATTTAATTTCAAAAAGAAGCCCTTTCTTGCAAAAAGCCTCAATTTCTTAATTACACTTTATCAAAGTTACGTAAATTTTTCTCATAAAGTCCAAATAAATTTCTGTAATTTATTCCATATTTTTCCCAATTTTTAATCTATTTTTTTTATCTCAAATTAATATTAAAATCCCACAAAAAAATAATTTTTTTTTAAAATCCAAACCCCCAACCGGATTCGAACCCACAACTAACGGCCCAATAGACAGCGCACAAGACCACTGCGCCAAAGCCCCAAGGCGATATAACTAGGGGTTATAATCCCTAAATATCGACTCTTGGCAATCAGATTTTTAACAAAAAATATAAAACGAAAAGCCTCAGTATCGAACCCGAGACCCCTCTAACTAGCCCCCCCCCCCCCCCCCCCCCCGCTACTGTAGCAAATGAAGACTCTACCGACCGAATGGTCTAAGTGGCCATATCGATTTGAAGGTAAATTAATTGGGTTTTGAGTTGGTTCTCTGTTCATATCTACAATTCATGAATTCTCAAAACAAATTTGTCTCTTTTTCTTCTCTTTTGAAAGCAACTTTTTCCAGAATTAAAATACACATAAATCTACAGCAACCAGTATTTTTATAAGCATTTTTAGCTCTATAAAACATGTATTTTAGTCCTAGTTTGTGTTCCATGTCCATAAATTTGACATTTGAAAACCATAGCACAACTCTTCATAATTAAAGTTAGGTTCCCACAAAAATTACTACGTTATTGTTCGCTTTCTTATTGACAATCTACCATGTTTTTAGAACACAAAAATCATCTTTTCTAAAGAATAAAAATTCTATTTTTATCAACTAATTACACATGATGCATTCAATCAATTATTTGCAAATACAATCTCTTTCATTTATTCTAACATTCAAGTGGCACATACAAAAATGAAGAATTCTAACACATAAATTAACAATTATCCCTTAGTAATCATTCCATCAATTAATCTCTAATATTACCACTCTACTTTAATCAAACAAGCATGGTTTTAATTTCTTACTAGTTAATTCCTATAATTTCATTAAAACATACCTAGCATGATTTCTAATATTAGAAGCAATGAGAAACACTCACCTTTTTGGAGAAAAACCAAATAAAAGCTCCTAGAGTCTCCTAGAATGCGAGGGAGTAGCCTTCTCCTCCTAAATTGTGTTGCAAAAGCCCTCCTTCTTGCTCCTTGTGCAAAAACCGAAAGCTTCCTTGTGTGGGGATGGGGCCGGCCTCTAGCTTGGGACACACAACTCACACTTACTCTTTATACTCCCTTATGTATTTCTCTACTATATAATTTCTTTCTTTCAATAATTTTTTTTTTTGCGTAGAATACATGAAGGTAGGAGGTATTTATACTAGTTCTAGGATAGATTGGAGGGCTATGATTTCACTAGATAGTTAGAGATGGATGGCTAGGATAGGAGGGGAAGTTGTAGCAACCACCCATAATCAAATAACCACCCATGCACACACACCAACTCTCCCATCTTCTCCTTAAGCACAACCGGCCTCCTAGGTGTGCAATGCACACTACGTGCATGCACGTGCCCTCTAGTACTCCCCTATTTGAAATTTGTACAATTTTAATTAATCAATTGTTCACAAATTGTATCTACATAACATGTATGACAATTTAAATGATTAATTAAATTTGTGGGCTTCACAAATAGTGGGCTTAGACTTGTGGGCCAAATAATAAAATAATAAATTATTAAAGTGGGCTCAAAATAATAAAACAATGTTTTAGGCTTTACAAAATAAGCTTTTTAGAAAAATAAAGGAAAAGAAAGAAATAATAGTTCATACTACAAAAATGAAAGTTTTATAAAAAGAAAATAAATATACATACGAAATTTTGCACATGCACAACACGTGAAAATCAACATTTTTATTAAAATGAAAGTTTAGGGTATTACAACTGTAATACCCTAAAACTTCATTTTAATAAAAATATTATTTTTCACGTGTTGTGCACATGCAAACTTCATGTGTATATTATTTATTTATTTTATAAGAAATCTCATTTTTGTATGAACAATTATTTTTCTTTATTTTTCTAAAAAGCCTATTTCTAAAAGCCTAAAACACTAATTAATTGTTTTATCCCACTTTAATTAATTATTAATTTGTTGTTTTGGCCCACAAGCCTAAGCCCACTATTTATGAAGCCCACCAATTTAATTAATCAATTAAATGACCACACTTGTCATGTAGAGATAAAATGTGAACAATTTGATTAATTAAAATTGTACAGACTTTATTAAAATTAAATAGGGGACAAGGTGGCACGTGCATGTACATAGTGTGCAATGCACACTTTATTTGGGCCGGTTTGTGCATGGGAGTGATGGGAGTGTGGGTGAGTGTGCATGGGTGGTTACTTAGTGTGTGGGTAGTTGCTATAACTTCTACTCCTATCCTAGCCCTCCATTCTATAACCATCCATTGAATCCTAGCCCTCCAATCTACTCTAAAATTAGTATAAATACCTCTCCTATTATTTGTATTTTACACTAGTATTCTATTGAAAGAAGAGCAATTATATAGAAGATTTATATTAGTGTGAGTTGAGTGTGAGTGTTCCCCCATTGGAGGCCGGCCATCTCTACAAGAAGAAGCTCTCGGTTTTTGACAAGGAGAAGGAGTTCGTTGCACTGCAATCTAGGAGGAGAAGGTACTCGCTCGCAATCTAGGAGGCTCTAAGGGATTTTCTTAATTGGATTTTCTTCAAAAGGTGGGTGTTTCTCATGACTTCTAAAGTCGAAATCATGCTAGGGAGGAAATTGAATTGTTATTATGAGTTACTAGTTGAAATGAAATGCATGCTTGCCTAAATAGAAGGGAATTGAGAAATTAACAAATATGTGTTGATTGATTACTATATTTATTAATTATGAGTAAAGTGAATGTTCTCGTTATTTCTAATGTTAGTATGCAAAATATGTCCTAAATGTGAACTATGTGGTTTAACTAGTAAAAGACTAACATCATGTTTATGGATTAAAGTGCTAAAGTAGAATGGTGTGTTAAAGATGAATTGATAGAATAAATTATTAAGAAATGATTGGTAATAGATGCCATGAAATTTCCCATTGCTATTTATGCCATTAGAATAAACGAAAAAGAATGCATTTTTGCAAACAAATGATCGAATGCATCATGTGTAATTAATTAATAAAACAGAAGTTCTTAAAAAGCAAATGATTATTGTGAAATACGGGTTTGCTGTAAATTTTTAAGTAGATTGTGATCTGAAAAGTTATGTTTCAAAAAGAGAAGAAAATATATTTTTAGACTTGAAAAACCCCGCAGCACAGCCGACTGACTATATGTAACAGTCGACTGTCCTGGTCATTTTGATTTCGAGTTGAAAAACATCGCAGAGCAGCCGACTGATCACATTTAATAGTCGACTGGCCTGATCGTTTATTTTTGAATTTAAAATCATAGCGGAATAGCCGACTGTCCATATGAGACAGTCGACTCCTCTGATTAATTTATTCTCGAGCTTTAGAAACTCGCAGAACAGCCGACTGGTCATGATTAACAGTCGACTGCCCTGAAGTTTCAAATAATATCTGTATCGTGGGAGAAAATCTCTATGACCTGAGGCTTTGTATAAGTGAGACTATTTTTACAAAAGGAACTCTTTTTGATTATTAACTTAATTTGTTTCTTTAAGAAATTTCGAATGGATTGTTTAAGAAGTTAAAATGAGATTTTGGGTAATGAGAAATTTGAAAGGTGTGAATTGTGAAACAATTGAAAATGTGAACTGTGGATTTGGAATGGATTGAAATAGAATTATGTGAGCTTATAAATTAGTGAATGCGACATGTTTGAAGAATTTTAGTTCCCAAGTATATATGCATTGAATTATTGATTGTGATGAGTTATGAAAAATATGAATACATGAATACTATGCTTTTGAAACATGAATGGTGGTTAATCATGAAAAGCTCTTACGGGTATGACATTGTAATTATGAGTTGAAATTGAGAATTAGGGTATAGCCAAGCCTTATACCGGCAGAGAAATGAATTGAAATGGAATTTGAAATGAAAAGACCAAGATTTGGGTCATGTTGAATAAATGGTTAAGACCAGTATAGTGGAGGTGCTACATTCTAAAAGATTAATTTTATTTATGATTCAATTAAACTAAGGATTAGATACATAGTGAAGATGTGATGAAAGTAAGAGAAAAACATTGAGTATGAAGGCCATTGGATTGGCGGCATGAGAGTATTCACAAGCTGTCTTCACGATGCGTCGTGACATGACGTGGATACTGCTCCAGAGTACCGTCCCGGTGGCAACGCTCGTAGGATGTTTGGTGACTGCGGGTGGTGTCATGTCCCATGACGGAGGCTGAATTGACCACGGGCTATCTTCACGATGCATCGTGACATGACGTGGTATTCCCCTCCAGGCTGTCTGGATATGAGCTCGTAACTCAAAGAACATCTAGGATACTTACCGTAGTTACAGTAGTAGATTAAGTCATGGCGAGGGATTGAACCTTACAAGATGAAGAACGATTAAGGGCTTGCCCTCGGACCTATGTAGTATGGGATGCATAGAATCCGAACAAGTGCGCATTAGTGTCATATATCATAATAATTGCATTAAGGACTAAGTGCACATTCACAATACGACATCAATAGGATAGTCCCTTTAGCTTTGTTTGTGACAAGTTTGTGGTTGTTAAGAAATGAGAATCGTTATACTGTTTTTTGCATAGAGATGATGGCCGTGTATAATATTTCGTCAGTTAAATGAACTGACGCGCCCACAGTTTTATATGCAGGATAAAGATGATTGAAAATTGAAGTATACATGCTGCGCAAGACTGATTCAAATGTTGTTTCATGTAATTTATTGTAATGTTGCTTCCACTGTGATAATGTACAAGTGTAACTGTAACTCTGATGAAAGAAAAGTTTTATTTCCTTGTAAAATTGTACGAAAGAAGTGTAAAGATCCTGTGGAATCTCGAATTCAGTTGTATTTTGGAATTCGGGGTGTTACAACAATGCTCCCTCCTTAGAATAGTTCCGTCACCGGAACTACAATTAAAGAGTGAGAAAACAAAACAAAAGAAGAAAATACAATCAAACAAAAAGCTCAGGATGATCCTTCATCATCCTCTCCTCAGATTCCCAAGTAGCCTCTTCAACCAACTGGTTTCTCCAGACTACCTTGACCATCGGCATCGTCTTATTCCTCAAGACTTTCTCCCGACGATCAACAATCTCAACTGGAAGCTCGATGTAACTCAGATCCAACTGCAAACCCTCTGGCACTTCGGGCAAATGATGATTTGGATCTGGAATGTAACCTCTCAGCATAGACACATGAAAGACATTGTGCACCTGAGACAACTCTTCCGATAACTCAAGCCGGTAAGTAGTTTTCCCGATCCTTTTCAATATCTTATACAGGCCTATGAACCTCGGGGCTAACTTTCTACCCTTGCCAAATCGGATCACGCCTTTGCTGGGCGATACCTTTAGAAAGACAAAGTCACCAACCTCAAACTCAAGGTCCCTCCTCCGGTTGTCTGCATAGCTCTTCTGCCTACTCTGAGCATCCACCAACCTCTTCCTGATCAGATCAATCTTTTCAGAGATGTATTGCACAATTTCAAGCCCAAACATCTGACGCTCCCCAACATCGAACCAACAGACATGCGTCCTGCACTTCCTGCCATACAAAGCTTCGTACGACGCCATCCCAATGCTAGTCTGAAAACTGTTATTGTAGGTAAACTCCCTCAAAGCTAAATGCCTTTCCCAACTACCTCCAAAGTTTAGTACACAGCACCGAAGCATGTCCTCAAGAATACGGTTGACTCTCTCAGTTTGCCCATCGGTCTGGGGATGAAAAGCAGTGAAATCTATTTTGGTACCCAAAGCTATCTGAAGACTCCTCCAGAAATGCGAAGTAAACCGCGCATCCCGATCAGACACAATGGTTAACGGAACACCATGAAGCCTGACGATCTCACCAACATACATCTTAGCCAACTTGTCCATCGAAGCAGTGAGTTTCATCGCCAAGAAGTGAGCGGACTTGGTTAGTCGATCGACTATGATCGAAATTGCATCATTGCCTTTAGGACTCTTAGGCAAACCCGTGATGAAATCCATACTGATGTCATCCCACTTCCATTCTAGAATAGGTAACGGATGCAATAGACCTCCGGGTTTCTGATTCTTGGCTTTGACTTGTTGACAAATCTCACACCTCGACACAAATTTAGCCACATCCTGCTTCAAACCTGACCACCAGAAATGTTGTTTAATGTCCATGTACATCTTCGTACTCACGGGATGTACTGACAAAAGAGTAGCATGTGCCTCCTGAAGAATACTTTCTTTCAAGTCCGACTGATCCGGAACACACAGCCTCTTTCCAAACCATAGCACTTCATCTCTGATTTAAAATCCGGGCAACTTGCCAGCACCAACCTGCTCCTTCATCTTCTGAATCTCTGCATCTTCCTTCTGTCCTGCAATAATCCTTTCGTTCAGTGTCGGTTGAAGCCTCAACTGAGCTAAAGATGATCCCAAGCCTTGCAGAACAAATTCAATACCAGCTGCCTTTGAGGTGTAATCAAACTTGTCAGACTGCTCTTACGGCTAAGTGCATCAGCAACGACATTAGCCTTCCCAGGATGATACTTAATCTCTGGACGAATGTCCTCAAATACCTCCAGCCATCTCCTTTGCCTCAGGTTCAGATCCTTCTGTTGATAGATGTACTTCAAGCTTTTATGGTCTGTGTACATGTTCAGCTTCTCACCATACACATAATGTCTCCATTGCTTTAAGGCGAAGATAATCGCAGCTAACTCTAGATCATGAGTCGGATAATTCTTCTCATGCTGTCTTAGTTGCCTAGACCCATAAGCGATTACTTTTCCTTCTTGCATTAAGACACAACAAAGCCCACGATGTGAAGCATCGCTGTAGACATCATACTCAACACCTGCTCTAGGCAAAGCCAAAATGGGAGCAGTAGTCAGCCTCTCTTTCAACTCCTAAAAGCTTGCCTCACACTGTTCAGTCCACTTGAAGTTCACATTCTTCTTTGTCAGACCAGTGAGCGGCACGGCTATCTCAGCGTAGCCCTAGATGAATCTTCTGTAATATCCAGTTAGCCCAAGGAAACTCCTAATTTCCTTCACTGTAGTAGGCCTTGCCCAATCCCTCACTGCCTCTATCTTCTGAGGATCAGTTGCCACTCACTCCTTAGAGAAGATGTGACCTAGGAATGCCACTTCAGATTTCCAAAAATCGCACTTGGACAACTTGGCATACAACTCCTGCTCTTGAAGCTTCCTCAAAATTGTTGCCAGATGCTCCGTGTGCTCCTCCTCCGACTTGGAGTACACAAGAATATCGTCGATAAACACCACGACGAAAGAATCAATGAACGGCCTCAGAACTCTGTTCATCATGTCCTTGAAGATTGCAGGCGCATTCATCACCCCAAACGGCATAACTAAGAATTCATAATGCCCGTGTCGAGTTCTGAATGCAGTCTTATGCACATCTTCAGCTTTCACTCGAACTTGATGATATCCTAATCGAAGATCTATTTTAGAGAAAACAGCTGCTCCTTGTAGACTAGGGATGGCAACTGGGCCGGGTCAACCGGCGACCGACCCGCGACCCGGCCCGCCAACCTGGCCAGTTAATTTGCTCCGCGGGTTCGGGTCGAACCCGATGAACAGTACCGGGTCGACCCGGGTTGCAATTTACGCGAATTAAATTCGCGAAACCCGGCCCACGAACCCAGCCCAATTCGCGAATTGGCCCGCCAACCCGTGGGTCGACCGCCGGTTTCGACCCGTTCGACCCGTACGTTCGACCCGTGACGAGTCGACTGTTGACCCACGGGTCGAACGGTCAAAATTCGCCTGCGTCGCTGCTGATGCGCTCTGTCCCAAGACAGAGCCGTTGCATTTTTTTTCCCACTTATTTAGCCTATAAATATTCCCAAAAATCTCATAAAAAATCACACCTCACTCTCTTACTCTCTCTACTATTATACATCATTTGTAAAGAATTTTTGAACAATTGTAGTATTCATCAAACAAGTCTACAAGGAGGCATATACACGATCAAATTTCGGTCGTATCGGAATCAAAATTCAACGTCTTCAACGTCTTCAACTCTCTTCAACCCTCATCAAATCTACTTCAACCTCTTCTCAACTCTTCAATTGCAGAATCGGCAAAGCGCTCCTCCATCTTTTCTATTATATTCTTATTTTAACGGTTTTTTTTACATACGCGTATTCCATGGTGAACGGTATCAAAATATCTCTATCTCTCTCGTTAATTTTTTTTTTGCGTTGTAGTTAAAATTATTGTTCATTTTTTTGAACTTCTCTATCTCAACCCTCTTGTTTTTTAGATTCTTTTTTGTATAATTCACCGCTCCTACATTGTATATTTTTTTACATACTTTACTTTAGCACATTACTATATTATGTCTAGATCACGTGGTAGCGGTCGTAGCGGACAAGATTCCTCCTCCTCTTCACGTAGGCCACCAATTGTCCCAACTAGTGAGCCCGCCAAAGATTACATTGATCCTACTATGGAACAATGGGGTACACACGACATGGATGTTGTAGGTGACATACAATTAGAAGAACAACAACAACAACAACAAACCGAAACCACACAACCCCGTAGTAGTAGGAAAAGTAGAGGGGAAACTAGCGATTGGCATAAGTTTTATGATTATATCCCAGACGAACATACTCCGGGTATAGGTTTGAAAGTGTGTAAAACATGTAGTAAAATATACAAATTCAAGAGGGGTGATGGCACCGGTACAATTAGTAGGCACATACAACATAATCATAAAGAACTTCTTGATCAAATACAAGGCCAACAAAAAATCAACCCTAGGACCGGTCAAGTAGATAGCCACCCTTATGATCCCGAACTTGTTCGTCGGGAAATGGCCCGATTAGTCATTAAGGAAGAGTTGCCATTTTCCTATCCCGAGAGTAGGAACTTGGAAAATTTTAATCAAACGGCCTTAAACCCTCATTTTAAAAGAATTCCGAGAAATACTTGCAAATTGGATTGTTTTAAAATGTATGTTGAAATGAAGGACACGTTGATTGCAATTTTATGGAGTTTAACTTGTAGGGTTAGTTTAACTTCGGATTGTTGGACGGGTGTCAATAATATTCCAACGATGGAAATAACCTGTCATTGGATCGACAATGATTGGATTCTTCAAAAAAGAATCATATCACTTGCGGTGTTGCCGTATCCCCATAGTGGCGTTGAAATAGCAAACCGTATTATAGAAATTTGTGATGTTTTTCATATTCGCGATAAAATTATGGCTATTAGTTTTGATAATGCATCTAACAACAATGTAGCAATTACTACTTTAAAATCTGTATTAAACCCTCCATCTGACAATATTTTTCATGTTAGATGTGCATGTGATATTATAAATTTATGTGTTCAAGATGCATTAAGAATAGCTGATCCATATATAGTTAAAATTAGAAATTGTGTACATTTCATTGCATTATGTCCAAGCATTTTACAAGAATGGAAAGCTTGGTGTAGGGTTAGAAATGTTCCTTTTAGAAAATTTCCAAAGGATGTTAGACACCGATGGAATTCTACTTTTGATTTACTAAATGTTGTCACCGATTATAAAGCAGTTGTAAATGATTTTTGTATCGCAAAAAATATGCACAATTTCGAAATGACTCCCCCGATTGGTTTTTTGCCGAATCTTTGTTGAAATTTTTAGAACCTTTTAAAACCGCAACTTTAAAATTTTCAAAAACATATGAATTTACTTCTAGTAGCATTTTTATTGAATTAGTTAGCATGATGCAAATATTTAACGAAATGTTAAATGATCCCTATATTAGTGACATTGTAATACCTGCATTTCAAAAAATTTTGAAGTATTATTTTCCTCCTCCTATGTTGATTTGTGTTGCTACTGTTATGGATCTCCGTATCAAATTAGAAGGTACGAAAAATTTGATACAATTGTTTTTTGGATATTTAGAGGACAATGTAGAATTAACAATTGATTGCGCTACTTTTTTAGTTCAGTTTGAATCTACGTTAAATAACTTGTATGATTATTATGATAGACGTTCTGCTTCTAGTAGTACAACTTCTGTAGTTAGTTCTTCTTCTGGTAGTTCTAAAGGTAAGGGTAAAAGTAGAATTGGTGATAGAACATTTAGTTTACTTGAACAAATTTAATCTAAAAAACCTAGGACTAATCAACCAAATGAACTAAATTGGTATAACCAACAGGATACTGAGCCTACTCTTTCTGCACTAGATATTTTACAATGGTGGAAAGAACATGGACACACTTTTAGTATTCTGTCAATTATGGCTAAAGATTTGCTAACTGCTCCTGTCTCTACAGTTGCTTCTGAGAGTGCATTTTCTACAAGTGGCAGGGTTCTATCTGATTACAAGAATCGGTTGAAGTCCGAGGCGTTAGAGATGCTCGTTTGCACAGAAGACTGGCTGAAGGCTGAAGATAGGACGCAAGGGAAAGCACTATCAAGTTCCACAAGTGGGAGCAACTCGCCCGAACAACAACAACAACAACAACAACAACAACAACAACAACAATAGCTTTGCTTGTTATGTCAAATTAGAAAACTTGTACTCAATTAAAATTGTATATAAGAAATATGTTATTGTATAAAACTTATTTGTGAATTGAATTCTTCATTTCGTTATAAATTGTTCAAATTGTATAACTTAAATTCATATGAATAATATTTCAAAATTTGTTGTCAATTTCACTCTTTCAATCTTATTATTATTATTACGATTTTTATTGTTTATTAGTATTATTACTTACTTAGTATTATAAATATAATTATTATTTTAATTTAAGCTACCAAAAAAAAAATTTATTAAACGTGCCAACCCGCAGGTCGACCCGGCCCAACCCGGGTTGAACCCTAAAGGGTTCACAGGTTGGGCGGGCCACCCAAACGAAAAAACAACCCGGCCCGGCCCGGCCAGGATAAGAATGCAACCCGGCTCGGCCCGCATAATTCTACATGCCAACCCTTACGGGTTGGGCCCGGCCCGGCCCACTCGACCCGTTCGCCACCCCTATTGTAGACGATCGAACAAGTCATCGATTCGTGGAATCGGATACTTATTCTGAACAGTGACCTTATTCAGCTCTAGGTAATCGATGCACATCCTCATCAAACCATCCTTCTTCTTTACCACATGTAATACCCTGATTTTTCAATTAATGAAAAATTATTTATTTTGCACGTAGTGTGCACGTGCAATATTTTGGGTTGAATTATTTTTATTATGATGTGTATAAATATATATATATATTTGTTCTCCAATTATTTTGTACAAAAAGCCTTTCTTTAAAGCCTTATTTTAATTTAATGAAAAAGCCTTTTCTTAAAAAGCCCAAAAATGTATTTTATTTTATTTATTTTAATAAACTATTTTGGCCCAAAAAGAAAGCCCATGAATTAATCTCTTTTAATTAAACTTGTCATGTAGAAGACTTTTTTTAACTAATTTATTTTTATACAAATTAAAAATGTACAAATTTTGGCCTAGTTGCATGCACGTGCACTACACGTACACGTGCAATGCACACTCTTCTTTTGAGGCCGGGATGCATTCTTTTTGGAGGGAGATTTGATTTTTTGTCATGGTGATCATGGAGGTAGTTTCATGGATGTGGGTAGTTTTCATAACTTCTACCTTAATCTAGACCCTTCATTCTACAACCACCAAAGCAATCTTAGCCCTCCATTTCACTTATCTTTTAGTATAAATACCCCCCCTCTCATGGCTTATTTTCATATGCAAATTATATTTCCAAGCTATAGTATTATTGTAGTAATAGTGTGAGTTATAAAAAATAGAGAGTTGTGTGGGATTGCTTGGAGAAGGAGAGGCCGGCTACTACTAGGAAGCATTCGGTTTGTGCTAGGAGACTTGGAGCTTGTGCGCGCTAGGAGGTGGTGCTTTCATTTGCAAGGACTTGGTTGCTTTTTGTGTTTTCTCTCCATATAAGGTGGGTAAAACTTTCATATTTCTAATGTAGGAATCTATGCTAGTTTTAATTATCAACACTATGCATGAAAAATACTAATAAGAACACACTTAAATTGAAAAGTTAGTGTATGAATGGATTGAAATGATGTGATTAACTTGTGTGTGAAATTCTAGCATGAAATTAAATTGTATGTAGAATTCTCCATGATTATTAATTTGAATGAATGATGGTGATGCATGAAAATTTCTAATTAGAACGCTTGTAAATTGTATGGTTGAAGCATGAAATTGATTAAGATAAAGGCACACTTTAATTTGAATAGAGAGTTTGCTTGAATGATTGAGTTGTAATTATGTTAATTAATGAGTAGTAGTATATGTTGTGACATAGATGAACTAATGAAATTACTTTGTTATCACCAAAATAGAATTACTCAAAAATTAGTAGTTTTGAGTTTACCTATTCATATGCTAAATAAATCTTTATGTTGATATGGGGATGGATAAAACCAAAATGTATGTGTTGTGAATAAAAAAAATTATAGCAGTGAATTATCATAAGAAATTTGTGAATAAAAAGGGATTAGAAGACCAATTGATTATTCAATGTCGAAAATAAAAAGTATGGTAGTCTTGATGAACAATTTATTAAATTGTGTGGAAAAAATTATGTTTTTAGTACAAAAAATTATTTTATACTTGCTGTTATGAAGATCAGGTAAAGAAGATTTAATCTGAAATTTTTCAGTAGTTTTTATAAAGGCAATATGAAACTAGTTAATTTGAACATCGAGTTGTTCTTTTAAACAGTGCGAATATGAAACATATGGGTTTTATTTGGGTTTTGTGACAACCCGAGCTACTAGCTCAAGCGGTCACTGACTGCAGTTTGCTTCTCTGGAGCGAACGGTTCGAACCCTGTGTTCACCACATTTTTTTCACCATTTGAGAATATATATATATAACCTTCGACCGAAAGCATATATACTAAATCCGCCCCCTTCATATCGCTAGCACAGTTCGGCCATGTGGCGGGTGCTCTTGGCTCTCTTTCCGTCGTGCCTGGGTTCGATTCCTCCCTTCGGCACTTATAAAAAATATTTTTTTTTGAGAGTTTTTGATGTCCAAAAAATGTGGAAAAAATATGGTAATTCTCATAAAAATGCAAGGAATTTTATAAGATTGAGTTGGGTATTATTTGAATAAAATACAGTATGGTTTGTGAACAAAAGGCACAATTAGAACTATGGTTCTAAGATACACACTTATGAAAATTATAGTTTATAAAGATAAATTGAAATGGATTTATTAGAAAGTAATTGGCAAAAAGAACCTTGTTGTGTGACATGATTAATTCTCACTTGAGAATATTGTGCAAAATATGAAGTATGAATGTTTATTAGTAATATGAATTTCAAATGTGAAATTATGAAGTGCATGAGTTCATGTATGATTATGGAATTTAGAAATCATGTTGATGAAAGAAAAAAGAAATTTGTTGGCTATGAACATGAATCTTATGAGTTGTAAGTACTCAAGTTGAAGATTGTGAAATGAAATTCGAACTAGAGTAGCTAAGTCTCCCCGGCATTGAAAAAGAAAATGAATTGAGATGAAATTAGACCAAGGTTGGTCATGATGAAACAAATGAATAAGTCCGGTTGATGGAGAGGCTAACTCTAGAGATTATTTTGTTCATGATTTTTATAAAACTAAGGATTAGTACATAGTGGAGACGTGATGAAAGTAGAAGAAAAACATGGGTATGGGGGCCATCGGATAGCGGTGTGAGAGCGATCCACAGGCTGCCTGCTTGATGCGTCAAGACATGGCGTGGGCGCTACTCCAGAATTATCGTCCCGGTGGCGACGCTCGTGGGATGTTCGAGTGGCTATGGGTGGTGCCATTGTTCCATGGCGGAGGCTGAATTGTCCATAGGTTGCCTGCTCGATGCGTCGTGACAGTGCGTGGGATTCCCCTCCAGGCTGCCTGGACATGGGCTCATAGATCATAGGACATCTAAGACACTACCGTAGTTACAGTAGTAGACTAAGACATAACGGGGGATTGAACCCTATAAAGATGAAGAACGAATAAGGGCTTGCCCTCGGACCTATGTAGTATGGGATGCATAGAATCCGAACAAGTGCGCATTAGTGTCATGTAACATTAATAAATGCATTAAGGATTAAGTGCACAATCACAACACGACATCAATAGGGTAGTCCCTTTAGTTTGAATGTGACAAGTTTGTGTTTGCTAAATATGGAAAGTAAGTTATACTATTTCCGGCATAGAGAGGATGGCCGTGTATAATGTTCGTCAGTTGAATAAACTGACGTACCCACAGTCTTATATGCAGGTAAATGTCATGTTAAAGATTAAAGAGGAATGGATGCTTAAAGATTATATCATGCTGTTGTACTTGTATTTAATTGTTGTATTTTACTTCCGCTGTGCAAAAGAAAGATGTAATTATGATGTAAACTCTGATGTATGATGAAAAGTTTTAATTTCCCTGTAAAATTGTACTAAAGGAAGTGAAAAAATCCTGTAGAACATCTCGAATTCAGTGTATTTGGGATTCGGGGCGTTACAGAGTGGTATCAGAGCCACGCTTTCTACACTTTCACACTTGTACAAATTTATAGGGAACGACACCCTAGAAGTGGACATTAGAGTGTGTGTTTGAATCTAGAGATTTAAATGTAAGTGACTTACATTTGTGTTGCTCTAAGATTTATGCTTCTTCCTCTCTATTTCTAAGATGGCTGATCACTTCGACCCTGCTGGAGGCAACGACTGGCATATCATTGAGGAAGAGTACCATCCTGGACAGGCAGATTCCGAGGACGAGTACTATCCTGGGCAAGCTGATTCTGACGGTGAAGAATGGCCTGAATCCCGAGAGATCACCCCACCTCCGGATTCATCTAATGATTCTTCTTATGACGAAGAAGAAGTACCAGTTCCAAGTGGTCTTGTGACTTCTCTTCAGAGGCAAGTGGAAACCCTGAAGGAGAGAGTTGGATTGTTGGAGGCTTAGCTGGAGAAGCGGAAGGCCGACTATTCTGTTCTTAGTCATCGGATTTGGGAACTTGAGAAGAAAAAGAACCTAACTGATGTGCTGAAGGATGAAGTTGAGGAACTACGGGAAGAACTTCGAGCAGCGAAGAGGACCCGTAGGAGTTAGATTGTTGTAGCTTCTATTTCTTTCATTCTGATGTCAAAATGTTTTTAATTCGAATGTATAAAGTTTGGAATTCAATGAAATGGAAATATTGACTTGAAAGTTCATGTCTTATACTTCGAATTCAATGGACCTTTTACATCAGAATTTGGAATGAAAGCTGTTATATTGTTCGATACTGGATCCTCTCATACATTTGTGTCTCCTAAGTTTGCTAAAGTGTTGGGAGTGGAACCGAAGATTTTTCCAGGCAAAATCTTAGCAGTAGCTACTCCGTCAGGGGAAACTTTAACCACTGACCGGTATTATGCTGATTGCGAGATTGTGATTGGAGATCGAATCTTTGGCATTGATCTGATCGAGCTGACTATCTTGGGAGTCGATGTTATCATTGGCATTGATTGGATGTCGGTGTACAGTGCAAGCATCGAGTGTAAGACCAAGACGGTAACAGTGAAGGCTCCAGGTGGACCTGAAGTCATGTTCCAAGGGAAGAAGAAGTGTTCTAAGCTGGTGGCAACTATCCGCAAGGAAGAGACTCCTGTGGAAGTGTAAGGGATTCCTGTGGTTCGGGACTATCCGACTGTGTTCTTGGAAGATTTTCCTGGGTTACCTCCGCATCGTGATGTAGAGTTCAGCATCACTGTTCAACCGGAAAGTGCACCCATCTCTAAGGCACCGTATAGGATGGCTCCAGTGGAACAGGATGAGGTGAAACGGCAGATTGAGGAACTGTTGGGAAAAGGATTTATTCAACCTAGTGCGTCACCTTGGGGAGCACCAGTGCTTTTGGTAAAGAAGAAGGATGGATCGATGAGAATGTGTATCGATTACCGGGAGCTGAATAAGGTCACTGTTCAGAATAAGTATCTGATTCCTCGAATTGATGATTTGTTCGATCGTCTACAAGGAGCAGCTGTATTCTCCAAAATAGATCTTCGATCAGGTTACCACCAAGTTCGAGTGAAAGCTGAAGATGTGCACAAAACTGCATTTAGAACTCGGCATGGGCATTACGAATTCTTAGTTATGCCATTCGGAGTGACGAATGCACCCGCAATCTTCATGGACTTGATGAACAGAGTTCTGAGGCCGTCTATTGATTCTTTCGTCGTGGTATTTATCGACAATATCCTCGTGTACTCCAAGTCTGAGGAGGAGCACACTGAGCATCTGGCAGCAGTTTTGCAGAAGTTGGAAGAGCAGAAGTTGTATGCCAAGTTATCCAAGTGTGATTTCTGGAAATCTGAAGTGGCATTCCTAGGTCACATCCTTTCTAAGGAGGGAGTGGCAACTGACCCTCAGAAGATAGAGGCAGTGAGAGATTGGGCAAGGCCTACTACAATGAAGGAAGTCAGAAGTTTTCTCGGGATGACTGGATACTATCGGAGATTCATTCAAGGTTATGCTCAGATAGCTGTACCACTTACTGGACTGACCAAGAAGAATATGAGCTTCAAGTGGACTGAGCAATGTGAGGCGAGTTTTCAGGAGTTGAAAGATAGGCTGACTACTGCACCTATCTTGGCTTTGCCTAGAGCTGGTGTTGAGTATGATGTCTATAGCGATGCTTCACATCAGGGGCTTGGTTGTGTCTTAATGCAAGAGGGAAGAGTAATCGCTTATGGGTCTAGGCAACTACGACCGCATGAGAAGAATTATCCGACTCATGATCTGGAGTTGGCTGCGATTATTTTTGCTCTGAAGCAATGGAGGCACTACGTGTACGGTGAGAAGTTGAATATGTACACGGACCACAAGAGCTTGAAGTATATATATCAGCAGAGGGATCTCAATCTGAGGCAGCGGAGATGGTTAGAAGTGCTCGAGGATATGCGACCTGAGATCAAGTATCATCCTGGAAAGGCTAATGTTGTGGCTGATGCACTTAGTCGCAAGAGCAGTTTGGCCAGTTTGATTACAACTCAGAGGCATCTGATTGAAGAGTTGGACCGAGCAGGTATTGAGGTTGTCTTGCAAGGATTGGGAGCATCTTTGGCTCAGTTGAGGCTTCAGCCTACTTTGAATGCAAGGATCATTGCAAGTCAGGAAGTTGATGCTGATATTTTGGAGATGAAGGAGCAGGTTGGTGCTGGCAGGTTGCCCGGATTTCAAATCAGGGATGGAGTGCTGTGGTTCGGAGATAGACTGTGCGTTCCAAATCAGGCGGACCTGAAAGAGAGTATTCTTCAGGAGGCACATGCTACTCTTTTGTCGGTACATCCTGGGAGTACTAAGATGTACAAAGACATCAAACAACATTTCTGGTGGTCAGGTTTGAAGCGGGATGTGGCTGAATTTGTTGCGAAGTGTGAGGTTTGTCAGCAAGTCAAAGCCGAAAATCAGAGACCCGAAGGTCTATTACAGCCGTTAGCTATTCCAGAATGGAAGTGGGATAACATCAGTATGGATTTCATCACGGGATTGCCTAAGAGTTCTAAAGGCAATGATGCTATTTGGGTTATAGTCGATCGACTTACCAAGTCCGCTCACTTTTTGGCGATGAAACTCACTGCTTCGATGAACAAGTTGGCTGAGATGTATGTTGGTGAGATTGTCAGACTTCATGGCGTTCCGTCAACCATTGTGTCTGATCGAGATGCGCGGTTTACTTTGCATTTCTGGAGGAGTCTTCAGGCAGCTTTGGGTACCAAGACAGATTTCAGCACTGTTTTTCATCCGCAAACCGATGGGCAGACCGAGAGAGTCAACCGTATTCTTGAGGATATGCTTCGGTGTTGTATACTAGACTTTGGAGGCAGTTGGGAAAGGCATTTACCTTTGGTGGAGTTTGCCTACAACAACAGTTTTCAGGCTAGCATCGGGATGGCGCCGTACGAAGCATTGTATGGCAGGAAGTGCAGGACTCCTGTTTGTTGGTATGAAGTAGGGGAGCGTCAGTTGTTTGGTCCTGAGCTTGTGCAGCTAACTTCTGAGAAGATTGATCTGATCAGAAAAAGGTTGGTGGAAGCTCAGAGCAGGCAGAAAAGCTATGCAGACAACCGGAGAAGGGACCTTGAGTTTGAGGTTGGTGACTTCGTCTTTCTGAAGGTATCGCCCAGTAAAGGTGTGGTTCGATTTGACAAAGGCGGGAAGTTAGCCCCGAGGTTTATAGGCCCGTATAAGATATTGAAAAGGATCGGGAAAACTGCTTACCGGCTTGAATTACCGGAAGAGTTGTCTCAGGTGCACAATGTCTTCCATGTGTCTATGCTGAGAGGTTATATTCCAGACCCGAGTCATCATTTGCCTGAAGTGCCGGAAGGTTTGCAGTTAGACCTGAATTACATCGAGTCTCCTGTAGAGATTGTTGATCGTCGAGAGAAAGTCTTGAGGAATAAGACGATACCGATGATCAAGGTAGTCTGGAAAAACCACTTGGTTGAAGAGGCTACTTGGGAATCTGAGGAGAGGATGTTGAAGGACTATCCTGAGCTTTTTGCTTGATTGTATTTTTGTATCTTTTGTTCTTGTATGAGTGTTGTATGTTTTTATTTTTTGTTTTTCTCGCTCTTGATTGTAGTTCCGGGGACGGAACTATTCTAAGTTGGGAGTGTTGTAATACCCTGATTTTTCAATTAATGAAAAATTATTTATTTTGCACGTAGTGTGCACGTGCAATATTTTGGGTTGAATTATTTTTATTATGATGTGTATAAATATATATATATATATATATTTGTTCTCCAATTATTTTGTACAAAAAGCCTTTCTTTAAAGCCTTATTTTAATTTAATGAAAAAGCCTTTTCTTAAAAAGCCCAAAAATGTATTTTATTTTATTTATTTTAATAAACTATTTTGGCCCAAAAAGAAAGCCCATGAATTAATCTCTTTTAATTAAACTTGTCATGTAGAAGACTTTTTTTAACTAATTTATTTTTATACAAATTAAAAATGTACAAATTTTGGCCTAGTTGCATGCACGTGCACTACACGTACACGTGCAATGCACACTCTTCTTTTGAGGCCGGGATGCATTCTTTTTGGAGGGAGATTTGATTTTTTGTCATGGTGATCATGGAGGTAGTTTCATGGATGTGGGTAGTTTTCATAACTTCTACCTTAATCTAGACCCTTCATTCTACAACCACCAAAGCAATCTTAGCCCTCCATTTCACTTATCTTTTAGTATAAATACCCCCCCTCTCATGGCTTATTTTCATATGCAAATTATATTTCCAAGCTATAGTATTATTGTAGTAATAGTGTGAGTTATAAAAAATAGAGAGTTGTGTGGGATTGCTTGGAGAAGGAGAGGCCGGCTACTACTAGGAAGCATTCGGTTTGTGCTAGGAGGCTTGGAGCTTGTGCGCGCTAGGAGGTGGTGCTTTCATTTGCAAGGACTTGGTTGCTTTTTGTGTTTTCTCTCCATATAAGGTGGGTAAAACTTTCATATTTCTAATGTAGGAATCTATGCTAGTTTTAATTATCAACACTATGCATGAAAAATACTAATAAGAACACACTTAAATTGAAAAGTTAGTGTATGAATGGATTGAAATGATGTGATTAACTTGTGTGTGAAATTCTAGCATGAAATTAAATTGTATGTAGAATTCTCCATGATTATTAATTTGAATGAATGATGGTGATGCATGAAAATTTCTAATTAGAACGCTTGTAAATTGTATGGTTGAAGCATGAAATTGATTAAGATAAAGGCACACTTTAATTTGAATAGAGAGTTTGCTTGAATGATTGAGTTGTAATTATGTTAATTAATGAGTAGTAGTATATGTTGTGACATAGATGAACTAATGAAATTACTTTGTTATCACCAAAATAGAATTACTCAAAAATTAGTAGTTTTGAGTTTACCTATTCATATGCTAAATAAATCTTTATGTTGATATGGGGATGGATAAAACCAAAATGTATGTGTTGTGAATAAAAAAAATTATAGCAGTGAATTATCATAAGAAATTTGTGAATAAAAAGGGATTAGAAGACCAATTGATTATTCAATGTCGAAAATAAAAAGTATGGTAGTCTTGATGGACAATTTATTAAATTGTGTGGAAAAAATTATGTTTTTAGTACAAAAAATTATTTTATACTTGCTGTTATGAAGATCAGCTAAAGAAGATTTAATCTGGAATTTTTCAGTAGTTTTTATAAAGGCAATATGAAACTAGTTAATTTGAACATCGAGTTGTTCTTTTAAACAGTGCGAATATGAAACATATGGGTTTTATTTGGGTTTTGTGACAACCCGAGCTACTAGCTCAGGCGGTCACTGACTGCGGTTTGCTTCTCTGGAGCGAACGGTTCGAACCCTGTGTTCACCACATTTTTTTCACCATTTGAGAATATATATATATAACCTTCGACCGAAAGCATATATACTAAATCCGCCCCCTTCATATCGCTAGCACAGTTCGGCCATGTGGCGGGTGCTCTTGGCTCTCTTTCCGTCGTGCCTGGGTTCGATTCCTCCCTTCGGCACTTATAAAAAATATTTTTTTTTGAGAGTTTTTGATGTCCAAAAAATGTGGAAAAAATATGGTAATTCTCATAAAAATGCAAGGAATTTTATAAGATTGAGTTGGGTATTATTTGAATAAAATACAGTATGGTTTGTGAACAAAATTCACAATTAGAACTATGGTTCTAAGATACACACTTATGAAAATTATAGTTTATAAAGATAAATTGAAATGGATTTATTAGAAAGTAATTGGCAAAAAGAACCTTGTTGTGTGACATGATTAATTCTCACTTGAGAATATTGTGCAAAATATGAAGTATGAATGTTTATTAGTAATATGAATTTCAAATGTGAAATTATGAAGTGCATGAGTTCATGTATGATTATGGAATTTAGAAATCATGTTGATGAAAGAAAAAAGAAATTTGTTGGCTATGAACATGAATCTTATGAGTTGTAAGTACTCAAGTTGAAGATTGTGAAATGAAATTCGAACTAGAGTAGCTAAGTCTCCCCGGCATTGAAAAAGAAAATGAATTGAGATGAAATTAGACCAAGGTTGGTCATGATGAAACAAATGAATAAGTCCGGTTGATGGAGAGGCTAACTCTAGAGATTATTTTGTTCATGATTTTTATAAAACTAAGGATTAGTACATAGTGGAGACGTGATGAAAGTAGAAGAAAAACATGGGTATGGGGGCCATCGGATAGCGGTGTGAGAGCGATCCACAGGCTGCCTGCTTGATGCGTCAAGACATGGCGTGGGCGCTACTCCAGAATTATCGTCCCGGTGGCGACGCTCGTGGGATGTTCGAGTGGCTATGGGTGGTGCCATTGTTCCATGGCGGAGGCTGAATTGTCCATAGGTTGCCTGCTCGATGCGTCGTGACAGTGCGTGGGATTCCCCTCCAGGCTGCCTGGACATGGGCTCATAGATCATAGGACATCTAAGACACTACCGTAGTTACAGTAGTAGACTAAGACATAACGGGGGATTGAACCCTATAAAGATGAAGAACGAATAAGGGCTTGCCCTCGGACCTATGTAGTATGGGATGCATAGAATCCGAACAAGTGCGCATTAGTGTCATGTAACATTAATAAATGCATTAAGGATTAAGTGCACAATCACAACACGACATCAATAGGGTAGTCCCTTTAGTTTGAATGTGACAAGTTTGTGTTTGCTAAATATGGAAAGTTAAGTTATACTATTTCCGGCATAGAGAGGATGGCCGTGTATAAT
Source organism: Hemerocallis citrina (assembly GCA_017893485.1). Taxonomy (NCBI): domain Eukaryota; kingdom Viridiplantae; phylum Streptophyta; class Magnoliopsida; order Asparagales; family Asphodelaceae; genus Hemerocallis; species Hemerocallis citrina. The sequence goes on from CM030366.1 coordinate 85,272,481, forward strand.
GTTCGTCGGTTGAATAAACTGACGTAACCACAGTCTTATATGCAGGTAAATGTCATGTTAAAGATTAAAGAGGAATGGATGCTTAAAGATTATATCATGTTGTTGTACTTGTATTTAATTGTTGTATTTTACTTCCGCTGTGCAAAAGAAAGATGTAATTATGATGTAAACTCTGATGTATGATGAAAAGTTTTAATTTCCCTGTAAAATTGTACTAAAGGAAGTGAAAAGATCCTGTAGAACATCTCGAATTCAGTGTATTTGGGATTCGGGGCGTTACACCAAAAGCACCGGCGCTGCCCAAGGTGACGCACTCGGTTGAATAAAGTCTTTTTCCAAAAGTTCCTCAATCTGCCGTTTGATCTCATCCTGCTCCACAGGAGCCATCCTATATAGTGCCTTGGAAATAGGTGCACTCCCTGGCTGAATAGTGATGCTGAACTCTACATCATGATGCAGGGGTAATCCAGGCAAATCTTCCAAGAACACAGTCGAATAATCCCGAACCACAGGAATTTGCTGCACCTCTGCAGGAACATCCCTCTTGCAGATAGCTGCCACCAGACCAGAACATCTCCTCTTCCCTTGAAAAGTTACTTCAGGTCCACCTGGAGCCTTCACTGTTACTGTCTTGGTCTTACACTCGATGTTTGCACTGTACACCGACATCCAATCAATGCCAATGATAACATTGACTCCCAAAACATTAAGCACGATCGGATCGATCTCGAAAATTCTATCTCCAATCACGATCTCGCAGTCAGCATAGTACCGATCAGTGGTTAGAGTCTCTCCTGACGGAGCAGCTACTGCTAAAACCTTGCCTGGAAATATCTTCCGTTTGACTCCCAGAACTTTTCCAAACTTAGCTGATACAAAAGTATGAGAGGACCCAGTATCGAACAAAACAGCAGCTTTCTTTCCATTCAAAATAAGTTCTCCTATTACGTAACGCACACTCGTTACATAACAATGTACTAAATAATGAGAAAAGAGATAACAGAAGACACTCTAAACATCCTCCCTTGTACCAGTGATCGATCATGAATAAAAATAATTAAAATGTTATGAATGATGAGTTAGGGGTCCAAAACATAGATCACAACAAGTTACATCTATGTGAACACGGTATTAAGATGTATAATGTCCATAACCATACTAATCACAATCAACTAATACACCATCATCAATAATATGAACAATCAACACTAGTATACAATCTAAAATAGTTGTGTAATGTCATGACATGAATTACAATAACAATCCCTATTCCTATATTCAATAATTAATTATATGAATGCATGCAAGATCTCTATAAATTGGAGGCAACAGACGACACAAAGTCAAGACTACTACTTGGATTCGCTTGTGCAAATCTGTAGTATCCCAATGATGAACAACAATAAATAATATACAATAATCAATATGGATCTACTTGCGGGATTCAATAAACAATCTCGAATACGATACAATACAATTCGAGAGTGAGATGACTTGCCTTTAGATGACGATTAGATTAATCCCAAAAATAGAATAACGGGATTAGGATCCCGAGCGACGAACCCACGAACACGGAAAAATGCAAGCACGTGCTCTCCGCAAGCAAAACAACAAACACAACACACAACACCGGGTCAACCCAAACACCAAACACTGATCCCCGATCTCCTACTCCACAACAGCAAACACCCCAATCCTCTTTTGCACAAACAGCAAACACTAATCCTCTTCTCTCCTTCTCAATAGCGACAGAGAGAGAGAGAGAGAGATGGTGGGAGGGGAACCGACGGCAACTGCGGGCGGCTCGACTGGTGGCGACTGGCAACGAGGTGCAGCGACTTCAACTGGCAGGGCATGAGCTCTAGCACTGCAAGGCGGAGCACAGGGTGGAGCGATGGGGGATGCTCTGCTTCGAAATGGAAACAGAGGAAGGAGGGAAGCAGCGGAGGAAGATGAACGGGGGCTCGGGGATGAGGGAGGTGTGGTGAGGGTGCAGTCGGTAGAGGTGGCAGAAGCTCGAGGGTGGAGCCGAGAGGTCGAGCAGGGAGGGCTAACGCTGAAGGGGCGCGAGGTGGAGCAGGCAATGGGTTTCGGTGCGATGCAGTAGAGAGAGAAAGGTGGAAGGCGAGGTGCTAGGGAAATGAAGCAGTCGATGGAAACAGACTTTGGTGGTGATCAACTGAGGGAGACGAAGACGTCGACGGGTGTCGCGACTGGCTGACGAGGAGGCGAACGGGGGAACGACAAAAGGGAGGTTGAATAGTCAGTGTACGGTTAGGGAGTTGCATAGTGGATCGGGGGGGTAGGAGTGAGCAGTGGAAGTTGAAGGGTATGCTGTTTGGGAGAAAGAGAGAGAAGAAGAAGAATATATAATGACAGAATAGTGGGAGTGAATTGTGGGTAGTTAGCAGATAAGGGGACTTTGGGGGAGAAGATATCGGTTTGGTTGTTAGGGAAAATTTGGGTTGTGGGTTTGGGTTAATGGGTAGTTTAGAATCCAATAGGAGATGGGTTAAAGGGTTTTGGGTACAATATGGGTCAAATAGAAGGACAATTCTCAACCCAACAAGATAAAAGACAATTTCATGAAATTAAATTTGAAATAGGAACAGAAAGAGTAAGATTCAAATAATCAAACTGAGATCAAGGATAAATCATAAATAATATTTGAGTTGATATTATTCAATACAATAAATGAAACAAAATGAAATGTTATAGAATTACAAGAGAGATTACAATGGAGAACAATAATAAAAGAGGGAAAAATGAAAAGAGGTGTTACAATGAACCAGGCCTACCCATAGCCCACCTCAGTGGATTTACCGTGTAATGCCCCGCCCCAATACTCAGACAACTTTATTTATTTGTTTATTATTTATAGTACAACTGCCCACCACAGGCTGTCTCTCAAAAGGTGGTTAACCAATTAGGTGACTCTTGATCATAGGAAATTATATTTATTATTTAATTATCTTGTTAAACTCCTGAAATGGGATCAATTTTAATACCACATCTCCTCTCTCGCGGGCCCCCACACTCCCTCGTCAACGCGCCAGATAGCATAAAGCCTTCCCTCCTGTGCGCCTGGGCCCCACGCTGCTGCCACGTCACCCACGTGACAACAGCAGCAGCAGCACCGCTGCCTTTTTCCCTCGGCCCCCACTGTGTAGCACAAATTCCATACGACACCCCACATAGGAAATCCTTTGGGGCAAGCCTCTAATTCTTTATATTATTATATATATATATTATATTATATCTCTTGAAATTACGGGGTGTTACATACACCCCCCTTTAGAAATCAGCGTTCTCGCTAAGTACAGGGCATGCACAACCTAGTGCAGGGTTTCCTTTCTAGCCGATGTGGAGCGAGAGTACCCTGATTAAGCTAATTCTAGGCCAGTGCACTGACCACAGCTCCCTCTCAATCATATATCTCGCCGATATATATGAAGTCTCCTGATTCAGCTAATTCTAGCGTACTGTCCCTGAGAAAATTGCCATCATACTGACCTCAGCTCCCTCTCAGACATACATCACACCCACTCTTTTCTGACACTCGGTGTCGAAAGTCGGCTCTGATTCCATTTGTAATGCCCCGCCCCAATACTCAGACAATTTTATTTATTTGTTTATTATTTATAGTATAACTGCCCACCACAGGCTGCCTCTCAAAAGGTGGTTACCAATTAGGTGACTCTTGACATAGGCAATTATACTTATTATTTAATTATCTTGTTGAACTCCCAATATGGGATCAATTTTAATCCCACATCTGCTCTCTCTGTGCTGACGTCACACCGCAGAGCACCCCTTCAGCGGGCCCCCACACCCCCACGTCAGCGTGCCAGACAGCACAAAGCCTTCACTCCTGTGCGCTTGGGCCCAACGCTTCTGCCATGTCACCCACATGACAGCAGTAGCAGCAGCTCCGCTGCCTTTTTCCCTGGGCCCCCACTGTGTAGCACACTATCCTTACAACACCCCCCATAGGAAATCCTATGGGGCAAGCCTCTAATTCTTTATATTATTATATATATATTATATTATATCTCTTGAAATTACGGGGTGTTACATATCGGGCGCATCTTGTCCGTCCCGAACATTCCTAGGAACTGCGGTCTCTTTGCCAGCCTTTCCAATGATAGACAGATATGCCCCTAGCCCATATACATGGATTTACCGGGCGTATTCCTCGATCTCGGATCCCTAGGAGCTGCACATTCTTTGCTGCACTTGTTCGTCGTTGTTTGTATCATGTCTTCTTCTAGTGCCTATCCTTAAGTTTTAATTAAAATTATCACAACCTAGAGCTATCTTACCCTACCGGACTTAATCAACATACTAGAACCAATGGCCCACAATGGCTACTTCTCAAATTTCTTTATTCATAAATTGCAGGTTACCAAGGGTTTCGCATAGCCTCTAGATTCCAACCAACATCTCAAAATAGTGATCAATTAGGTTATATCCAACCTCACATAAATGTTTCAACTTTTAATCAGCAATTCTCTTTATCCAAGAAGTATTCAACTTTTTATAACTCATTCAATAACAATTTCTAAATTAAATTTCTTATAAACCACTTTTTAGTTAACCAATCAAACCAATCACCAAAGTTTTCTGGAAACTCATTTCTTCAAATTAATCACTTCCAAACATTTATAGTGTTTTTCATATTAATCTATACTTCCAACAAAACTCGTTGCTTTAATTAGATCATTATTTTTAATCCCAAAACTTTTTTTTAAAAAAATCATCATTAGAAAATCTTCACTTCCAATTCCAAAATTTTAGTTCCAATTTCATTGTAAGCCAACCCTTAATATTTCTATTTTAATCTTATATATCTTCTTCATTTTAAATCTTGAGTTCCAACTCAACAAATATATGAATTGTGACTTTTAAATTCTCAAAATAACTTTTAAATATTGTGAAACAACTCCCCAAATTGTCCTAATAATGTTAAAATAGTTTTCTATGAGTCTTTCTGTAACAATATATATATATATATATATAATTTTATTTTTTTATCTATTTTTATTTATTTATTTTTTTACTTCCAAATTCAATTCCTCCAATTTCTATGTCATTTTAAACATAAACTAATATAGTTATATTTCAAATAAAATTTTGGTTGAGTTTTCCTTGAAATATTAGCCATTTTACAAAATTTCCTTATGGAAATCTGCAAACAATCACATAAAACAGAGTACCTGTAATATTTTTCAATCCTCCCCAAGCCAAATCATTCAACATCACACGGGCAGTAATATCAACGGCTTTGAGGGCATAATACTTCATAACAAATAAGACATGAATTAAAAACAAAAAATTCTTTTTGAAAACATATATGATTTTTAGAAAAAATTTAGAAAAACATTTTCAAAATCAACCACAGAATCCAATACACCACAACGAGGTGGATGCGGGCTTTCATACCTCATCACAATACTATATATATATATATATATATATATATATATATATATATATATGTAAGAGATAATATATATATATATATATATATATAATATATTATATATATATATATATATGTAAGAGATAATATATATATATATATATAATATATATATATTATATATATATATATATATATATATTATCTCTTACATATATATATATATATATATATATATATATATATATATATATATATATATATATATATATATATATATATATATATATATATATTATCTCTTACAGTTATACACAAAATCTTCCACCTTACGATATAATACATCATTCTACTCCCATTTCTACATATAATCCATATATACATATATTCCATTTTACTACGTGCAAAGGTATAACTACCAACTACAGTAACTATCTCACCTTGCTATTGTCAAAACCTGCAGGAGAGTTAGGGTCGTCCACCCTCAGGGAGGGACTCCCCTATCCCCCAGAAAACAATAGGGGTTAGTCATATCTGGTGTGAGTATAATTAACTAGTTTAGCAAATAAATTAAACTGTATAAAGAAAATAGATTGAACTTACAAATATCAAGATAATATGATTCAACCTGAAATCTGAACATAAAAACACCATAAATGAGACTTTATATCAAAGTACTCTTCTAATCCACACCCATCTACATATCCATAACTTAACACACATCACTATATGCATCACACTAATTTCACATATAACTTTATTTTACATTCACATAATATTATATCATACATACACACTTTCTTTACTTCTTGTACTCTTTTTCATACCACAATTTGTTCGAATTATTCACATTAATATCTCACACATAATTCCTTCATGGTTAATCTCATATACACCACATCATATCAATTCATGTAGATAATTTTTTCACTTTATATTCAAAGACATAGCATTATATTAATTCACATATATAATTCGTTTACTTATCATATTTAATCACATACACAACATCCCTCGTTTCATGAATAACTTCACATCACCATTTCTTTATTTTAATTTCTAATTATATTATGCAATTACCTTGTTTTACATATTTAGTTAACCACATACTTCACTTACCATTTAATTCATGTACATTCCTTCGTACTCATTTTCCTTCATATTCATTTTCTTTCTCATTTTCATAATACAAAACATCACACTCATCAATCTTACAACATATTGATATTTATCCTTACCATATTTATTTTCATCACATAACTTCACATTCATTCAATCATATATTATCACGTTCATTTTCACTGCATTTTATCACATGTATTTGTTGTACTGTATATCATCACATTCATTCGTTTTTATCGCATCTTGTTCACGTGCATTCAATCTCATAATATCACATTCATTCATAGCTTATAACACTGTAACCCCTATTTTTCCGTTTTTGGACTTTTATTGTAACTTTTCTTTTTTCTTGATTATTGTATTCGAATCTCTTTTAAATAATAAATCTTGCTTCTCTTCTGGCTCATTTACTCTCTTTTGATCATGCTGTACTCTTTTGGCTTGAATCCTGCATTTTTGACTCACTACAAATTTTACTCTTTTGTGTTTTGGGTTTACATTGATCCGTTATATGTTTACCCCATTGATTTCTATTTATTTTTCTCTTTTTGGAGCCTAAACCCATACCCTAAACCCATTAACCTGCAATCCAAAATCCAACATCTTAACTACCCTATAAATACCCCACTAGACCTAATTAATTTATTATATAATTTACCTCTCTCCTACCCCACCGCTCTTTCTCTCACCCTCGACCCATCCCCTATTTTCGCCGAAACCCATCGACCGCCAGCTCCCAACCGTCTCTCCGTCCACCACCACCTCCACCACACTCCTCTGTCGAACCCCGCTGCTTCCCTAGCTGTCGCCACCACCCTCTCATCCATCCACCGCAGCCATCCTGACCGTCATCTTCATCTTCCCTCACCGAAACCCATCATCGTCCAAGCTCCATCCCGTCAATTGCCCTCATCGTTGCCTTCTGCAACCTCCATCATCTTCACCCACGTCCTTATCCGCTGCCACCCCGTCAACCACCCTAGCCTCGACAGCCTACACCCCCGACCATCTCCATCCTCTACCATTGTTTCGGGAAGAAACAGAGCAACGCAACCTAAGCCCTCCTCTGCTCAATCGACCACCACCCTTCGTTCAGTCGACCGCCCTAGCCCTGCCTTCCTCCTCCATGCCACCTTACCGTCGATCATTGTCGAGCCGCCGCTGCACTCCCTCCCTATTTTGTTGTTGTTCGGTGTTTAGAGGACGTAGGGTTTTTTTTGGTGTCACTACAAGAAATTTGCCATATACCAACGGACACCTATAGCGACGGATCACTAAAACCGTGGGTATAGGCATCATATACCTACAGACATGTAGTAAACTGTGGGTATAGGTATCCTATAGCTTTAGAAATTTTAATCCGTAACTATAAGTTTTACCAACGGATAAAACACCGTGGGTATACTCTATAATTTATTTTCCACCCAAATTTTTCATTTTCCTCCCAAATCTCAAATCCCCCAATTTATACACACACTCTCTCACCGATCTCTCTCTCTCTCTCTGTCTCTCTCCACCTCCTTATTTTCATCCATTCCGTCCTCCTCTTCACCCACAACCACAAAAACCACGCCACCACGTCAGCGTCTCCGCTGTCCTCGCCCCGTCACCGGCGACTCCGAAGGCGGGCGGATTCCGAAGGCGGACGGAGGAGGAGGACGTACAGCGGAGGAGGTTTTTGGCGGAGGCGGTGGAATCGGACGGTGGAGAGAGCTTCTTGATCGAAGGGAGGAGAAGAAACCTCATATTTTGCCGGAAGTGGGACCTGATCACCGGTGGTGACGTCAGGTGAGCTTTCGATTTGGTTGGTTTCTTGTTAGGGTTAGGGTTTGAAATGGTCAAGAGCTATTTTTGGTAGTAAAGAAATGAACTTTATGGGGAATTATGTTGATTGCAATTTAAAAGTTTGAATTTTGATAAATGTTTGGTATTTAATTATAGTTATTTGGATAATTGTTAGGAATTCGATGCATGATTTTGTTGGCTTTTGAGAAAGTGGTGTAAGACTTGTGATTAGTATAGATTTAGGGAATATGTGTTGTGAGAAATGGAAATGGAGGCTATATTTTTGTCCTATATCTTCTTGATGGTTTTCCTTCTATTTTTATGATTTTTTCCCACTTGCAGAATTTCAACTTATATATAAATAAGTTGTAGATACTGAGCGCTTAATCCCCAAATTTCACCTCCAATTGATCTAAATTTTGATTAGATACTAAACCCTTAATCCTCCAAATTTACACCTAATTTTGCAACTTGATTGATCTTTAGTTCTCATCTTTGTAGATACTGAGTGCGTATTTCGTGATATTGCCGCTTCGGGACGACGATGCGATCTCATTAGGGTTGGGGAATTTGCCTGGGTTGTTTGTGGGGTGTCTGGTTCTCACCCTCGTTCCTAAGAGTGATCCTTCATTCCACCATGGTATTATCACTTTCTGTGGACACAGTATAATTTTTAATTTGATTATGACCAACAAATTGTGTTGTTCAATACCACTTATGTTAAAATTATAAGTACCTGCTATATTGTTACACAATATTACAGTCGTGTCCGCATGTCCTACTTTTTACAAATTTGGCATGTCCGTACCCGCACCCGTGTTAGTACCCATAACCATATCCATGCTTCATATGATAATAATCTTCAAGAACTTCTCCACTTTAAGACAATTTAATCTTTCTTTTATCCTTTGGATGAATCCCTCTTCAATTTTGTCATAATTCTTATCTGTTAACACGAACTATATAATCATCTTTGCTTCTAGTTTCACTGAAGTTACATTGGGGTGTATTTGGTTCCTTGCAAGTGGATGTTGCGAGTGCAACTGAAGCATTAAAATATCATGTTTGCATCCATTCATTGCCCTCCAAGCTTTTCTAATTTAAATAACATTTTTGATCAAAATTAACATGTGGAATTTTGAGGGAATTGGTATTTGAATAAAAAAAAGTTTTGAGGGCGATGATTGGATGCAAGCATGCATACTTATTAGCACTTGCAACACTCATTTGCAAGGAATTATACACACCCTTTCAAACTTTTTAATATAAATACCATTTTCCTCCAAAATTAACATATAGAATTCGGAGGAATTGGTATTTTAATCTAAAAATTTTGAGGGGAATGATTGCATGTAATTATACTTGCATTTGCAGTATTCACTTGCAGGACCTATCTACTTCAGAAATACACCTTCGCTAGTCTCGTGAACTAATACAATATCACAACAAACAAATGGCAACAATTTCATAAATAACTCACTGGAGTGCCTAGGTGAGGGAATCTGGAGGGGCAATATTACACCAGCAACTATTACAGGTGAAAGAGACGCCCACCTGAGGTAACCAGGTAAGCACTCGAAGCAGCCAACGTTACGCCCTAAGGCATTCCCCTTAAGGCCCTATTTCATTGTTTGAACTATTCAGCCCTCATCTTTTACTTGCATCATGAGCTACATCTTCCTGGATCTTTGTAGAGTTATTGTTTGTAGGAAAGGACTCAATGAATATACTAAACGAAGAAAAAAGCATTTTAAGGGCCACTATCGAAGTTCATCCTTATCAGTATCCTTACTGTCTTCTCTCCTTAATTCTTTTTATTCTTCTCCCACCATCAGCAACCGAAAACCACTAGCAACCATCCGTCCATCTACTTGTTTATAGTTTTTATTAAAGATTAAACTATTAAAATTTGGCAGGAACTACTGAACAATTTCAATATGCAATATTGGTTGCATCTTTTTTTTAATGTGAATATGCTAAAATCTTAGTTGTTGTGTTTTTTTTTTGCAATATCAGATAGTGCTTAGTTGATTAAAATTTGAAAATAATTATAATTCAAACAATTAACTACTTCATTTGTGGTTAATTGAGATTTATAATATAACTTTAAGACTTGTTCTGGTCATTGTGGACTGACTTTTGTCCAACAAATGGATTGATGAGTAATTGTTTGTTGAACACAAATAAGAACTCTATTGGGATTATCTTCAATTGGATTGAGGTATTACTAATTTTGAATTGATTTATCTATAACAAGGACTGACATCTTGTACTAAAGCTAGACAGATTTCTTTTAAAAGTACAAAATTTAATCAATTATTTGAAGCTAAATTTAATCTATCATTTATTAATAGCTTCAACTCTTATAAATTTTTGGCCCCTCACTTCAAGCAAGGTGATCACTTTTGCGGGCAGGCACCTTTCACATCAACAATACAGTACTATGTTTCCTAGCTATCACCTTTCGCCTTTAAAACTCTGGTCTTAGGGCAGTTAATGTAAGAGTAGCTTATATATTGCCTCGTTGATTATGTGCTTCTGGCCAATCACCTGGCCCCTTTTTGTTCCATGGATGATAAAATGTTCAAGGAAAGATTACTTGATGAATGAGCGAAATGCCTCCAAACCACATATTTTACAAACATTTGGAACATAGAGATCATAAGGAAAGATGTGAACCATCCACGTAACTATTATATATAATGCAATGCTCTAAAAAAAAAACCCATTACTATATGCTATAAGTTTATTTATTTCTGCTCCCGAATTAGGCAGAGAGCAATGAAGTTTAAACACAGCATTTCCATAAACTCATGGAATGATTTAGTGAATCCAAAACTCAAGGCACCTGTGCACGAATTTAAGCACAGGGAACTAAACCATGGTACATTTAAATGTCTAAAGCATTAATAGTGTCCCAACATTAACAAGAGAAGGCGGTAACCAACAACAAGAGGAAGCAAAACCCAGACTTATGCAACCAATTTGTATCCATGGAAATTGTCGTATTGGTCACCTTATGTTTGTGGAAATCAAGAGTACATAACCAGACCAAATGACTATTCGTTTAGCCAATTGCTTCCAACACAAACTAAAGTATATTGTTCTACATTATTTAAATTCAGAAATAAATAAATCATACCTAATCCATGATTAAATTTTGGTTGAGATAACTCAGATTCTATGTGAAACATATCATCCGCCACGGTCCCAGAAGCCAAATTAACTTCTACTTGTTTAGATTCAGTAACTTCAACTGAAATTTCTCTATTTATGGGCATCAACATCTCATGAAAACTCTGGAATGGGGCAATAAGTCGAAACTTGAAACCTACAAGGCATTGTATAATTTTGTATCAAAAAAATATCAGCACAAATGTAAAATATTTTTTAATAGAAAATGAAAATGTCTTCAAAGTGCGAAACAAATCAATAGTCAAATCTTTGCAAGTTATGCATGTTTTCTTTAGAACGAGGAAAGTTTTAACAATATTCAGGAGTTGCTAGCAACCGAAGCTACGGTCATAGTTGTTAAGTAGATAAATAGTGATACGTAAAGTCTGTTTTTTTTCTAGAAATATAGTTTTGCATATTGTGTACGTTGTGTGTTTGGTGTGATCTTCTATTTACTTGGTGGTTTGTATTAATCGTATTGCATAAATCAACAAGATCTGGCACATAAATCCCTAACAAACACCTACCTAGCAACTAACCAAGTCAAAACATTTTGGCACCAGCGAAGAGATTCTCCAACTTGTTGTCACTTCTTAGCCCAATATTTTAGAAAGGTATTAACCATGGTGGAATGAAGGATCACTCTTAAGATTACTCTGAAGTGTGTAGTGATAGCTATGAAACTGAAGACCTGCATAGGAGGCTAATAACGGTGGTACAGTATCTTCAAACCTGAGTCATGTGAACAGAATTTGGGATCAGCTAATGATCATTAGTGAGAGATGCTCAAATGTCATTTTTCAAAGTTTTAGAGAGAAGTTGAATCTTAGAATTGACGATAACCTGTTCAGCTGTTTCTCCACCAATATATTCCTTTAGGGAGAAAATGGTTCTTAGACTCACACAAATCAATGAAGAGCTATCATTAAGGATAATTGAATTCAATAATCATCTTTCAATTGATTTTCTGTAATATTATTGTTCCTGCATCCTAGACCTTTTATAGGCCATTTAAAATGATAGATGGAAACAGTAAATAGGAAGAGAGAATTCTGGACAACTTTTTAACCTTTGTACTCTTCACTTTTGAATTCCTATTTCTCTTTCATTAATCTGAATAATTATATTGCACATTTTCTGCATTTTTCTGCTCTTAGCATCAATACTTTCTTAATATTATCATCACTTTGTAGGGGAACAGTGAATAAGCAGAGGTGTGTAAGTCGTAAGAGATTGAGATAATGCATTAATGATGGATGTATCTATCTAAGTTGTACTTCAAAATCCTCATGGTAATAATAATCATATGTATTGTGAAAATATTTATGTTTGTAAACTTAGGTGAGCTGTATGTACTATTCTATTCTGATGTATTGGTGTGAAGAATAGCTATACTAGCTTCGGGTTGCAATGGTTATGAATACAGAATGGTAGCTCCAAAACTCAGGAATGGTAGATATGATAGCTTAAATCTTTGCTTTGTTATTTTAGTGAGTAGTGAATGAGTCCTTGTGTGGTAAACAGATCTGGACTGACAATTTTTATTTTCAAATCCTGAATTCCTGATAAGTTTTTATGATTTGTTTTTCATTATATTAACCAATATAGTTAATCTGGGAACTTCTTATACCATGTGTGCAGATTTATAGATACCTAACTAATATATTCATACACTTCTTTTTCTGATGATGCTAAAATTTGGGTGCCTTGAATCAGACAGATTTGGTTAGCTCTGACAATTGTGTTATACAGGTTTTAAATAATGTGGAGAAAGTTCAGTATAAGAATGTGGTATTTACAGTGTGGGATGTAGGCGGCCAAGAGAAACTAAGGCCTCTCTGGAGGCACTACTTTAACAATACTGATGGCCTGGTAAGTAATCTTCTTAACTTTTGGACGAATTTATTATTTATGGACAGTTTGTACCGAAAGATCTCCTTATCTTTGTAGCCAATGATTGTTTTAGTGATTGTTAGGCAAGCATTTGTAACATGAACAGAATGAAGTTGATCCTGAGTTCCTAACTTACCCTTCTTCGACTAAACTAGTTGTTTATACATTTCTTCTTGCAGATATATCATATATGTTGTTGATTCTTTGGACAGTGAAAGAATTGGAAAAGCTAAAGCAGAGTTGCAGGTTTTTTTTCATCCCTGTCACTATTCTACTTCCCTTAGCAATTGAGCACGTTTACATCTTGTTATCAGGTGATTATCAAGGATCCTTTCATGCTTAATAGTATCATATTGGTGTTTGCAAACAAGCAGGATATGGTATGATATGAAATAATTATGGAATGTTGCTTACTGACTAAGTGACTATTAGGAAGATTATCATTTTTCACCCTCAAATTTTGTTCTGTTCTCTTTGTAACTTGGTATTTTCTTCTCTAAATGAAAGAACCTATTAAATTATTCTTTCCAGTTTCGAAAGGTGCAATGACACTGATGGAGGTGTGCGAGGGTTTGGGTCTAGTTGGATGCATCATGGCCTTAACAACATGATGGATCTCGTCATAATGAAGAGGCAGCCATAATGTGAGTGTAATGCTGCTAAGGAGAGGAGTTGGGAAATCAGCAGAGCTCAAAGGTGAAGAGATTTATGAAGTATTTAATCAAATTCCTGTTGAATGCGATGATGGCTTTCAATTTCCATTCCAATCTTGAACACCGAAAAAATCCATAAGATTGTATAATTATTTGATTTACTATGCTGGTATCATTCACTAAGACATTTTTAATGAATCACAGTGCGGCATCGAGGCTCCATTATTTTCGGTCAGAAAAAATGGAGAAGATTTGAAACCAAATCTTGAGAAATATTTAGTTTAACAAAACTGTTTTCATTTGCAGTTCTCATCCAACACAAATATAAATAATGGCTTCATGCCCTTTGGTGGGGGGCTACGATTGTGCCCAGGAGCAGCTGCTGGACCTTTTGTTACTCATCACAATGATTTGAACATGAAGCTGTTTATGGGCCAAGGTACTCTTCGAACTATTTTTCTCCTTCTATTTTCTACATTTCTACACTTCGCAAAATTGCTGTTTAAAGTAACTAATTCTTACTCTTTGAAGCTGTTTAAAGTAACTAATTCTTACTGAAATTGTTAATATTTCTTATGTTGAGTAATGTTATGATTCATTTGTTCTTTTTGCTACTTGCAGGTGAGGATTAGAAGCTCATTTTTTCTTGATGGAGAAAACTTAGAAATTGAGTGGATGAGATTGTTATAAGACTTTATATGTTTATTATATGTCAGTATGGTACTCTTAGGTTAACTTGTCAACTATTTTGTAATTGACACTCTTGTAATACTTTATTTATTTTTAATATGATTGAAGTTTAATTTTATTTAATTTTGTTTCATAAACACATTTATTTATTTTATTGTTTACTTAGTTTATAATTGGATTAATATTATAAAATAATATATTAAATTATCATAAAAGTAATTAATAAGAAAAAATTGTGTATAGAGCAAATTATGACCTATACATAAAATTCGTGGGTGGGGTGTATGTGTAAAAATGTCGCTAAAACCTATACCAACGGACCGCATAAAAAGAACTATACCAACAGAATAAACGCGGTGGGTATATATTCAAATAATTGGATGTGAAAACCATCGCTAAAACCTATAGCAATGGAGTTTCAACCGTGGGTATAGGAAAGCATAAGGTGTCTTTAAAACCTATACCAACGGATACGAAACCGTGGGTATAACACCGAGGTTTTGTCCGACGGGTGAAAAAACCGTCGCTATAGGCTATAGTGACGGCATTTTGCCGTGGGTATAACTAATAAAAAACGACGGAAAAATATGTCCGTTGGTATAGGTTTTATGGGCTATACCTACGGTTTTTCTCCTTTTACCCACGGATTTTTGCTGTCACTATATGTCAAATTCCTTGTAGTGTGTTTTCTAGTTTTGTGAAGGAAGGATTTGGTTACTGTTTTGATTGTTTTGGAGTTGCACGTAGAGCGCACGTGCTTCCATTCGTGTTTCGTCGTCGGGATTCTCATCCCGTTATTTTTTTATATTCGAAATTATCATCTAATAGGAAAGTCTCTTTCTTGAACTAGTTTATTATTTTGTTCAAGAACTTCTTTGATCCCCGCAAGTAGATCCCAATCCTTTTATCATATTGTTATATGAATTTCGTTGAGTATATTGAGGGTTTACACGAGCTAACCGCAATATTATTGACATCGTGCCTATATTATTGATCCAAATCCTAGTCCCTATTGCAAATTGCATATGCACGTTATACATGAAAAATATAACTAGATCCATGTTATAGATATGTTTGATGAATTGAATCTTTCCGATTGAAATTGAATTGATGAATTAAATTACCATGAATATGAATTGAATCATGAATCTAGAAATCTGCATGTTAATCATCAAATAACACTTTGTTTGTTAATTTTCATGAATTATATGTTTGTATGATGAACTTATTGCCTATTCATATCAAATTATTTTTTGTCCTGCTGTTTGTTTCTTTTTGTATCAGATTGTCGACCATATTTCTATTGTACTTTGAAATAACTTTGTGAATATGAATTGTAGCCCCATGAGTTTATTTTCCAGAACATTCAAAAAAATTGAATTCTGATATGTAATCTGTTAGATATCAGTATTTTAGGGCCGCTGGGTCTAGATTTCAAGATTCATAAATTTCTGTGCATCACCTAAATTTAATAATAAATAAAACATGTTAACAGTAAAATAAAAATATGAAATTAATTTGGCTGAGACTAGACGTGCGTAGGAGTCACCCTGATTTTTTGTAGATTTAATTCATGAGCTTTCTGACCTGAAACATATATGTGATCACAATTTATAATCTGCTGTCTGAACATAAAATATGAAAAGAATAGAATTTTCAACCTAGTTTCTGTAACTTTTATATGACGTGTGTATATTTGCTGGAACTGGCAAAGAGTCTAGTTTGTAGAACTTCTAAAGGATCCATATTTGCTTTTCTGTAGCAGTTGGAATATCTGTGTTTTTGTACAGTAACTTTCTGCTCTCCAGATTTTATGAATTGTGTTTATTTAATATATATGCTTCTTGCTTTGCCTGAAATGAGTAAAATTAGTCAAACCTAGCATGATACAACCTTGACACCTTCTTGCATGCTCACATAGGATGAAATAAAATGATAACAAGTCGAGGTCTTATGGGTTGATTTGGTAGTAAACAATCGGAGACTGTACTCGGTATGGGTCCCTTGCCAGCTGATTACCATAAATCCCGAAATTCTCGTAAATTCTTGTAACTCCCGTAATTCCCGTACATCCCGTAAATTCCAGATTTCTGGGCCGAGTACATGATCTGTTGAGTTCACCATCAGTCTAAACGTTCACTTGTTTGCTTGCACCGAACCTGTGGAATAGGATGCAGTAGTACGTGCACTAGATAGGTTAATAAAATGAATGAAAACCTGCATTTGACATTTCATTCTCGATCCTGTATACTGTCATTCATATTAAACCTGAAATGAAATCATTAATTATTGCATGATTAAACATAGACCCTTGACATTATTGCCATTCCTTATCTTTGTTCTTGACTTTGATCCTATTGGATCCTGCATGCAAGGTAGATAACACTAGAGGGGGAGTGAATAGTGTTATTAAAAAATTATTAAAAAATATTCAACTTGAAACACCTGTTAAGTCGACTAGGACACAAAACCAGTCGACTGAATTGACAGATAAAAAGAGAATTAATCAACTTGAAAAACAACGAGTTTGTAAGTTGATTTAATAGGGCTACCAGTCAACTGATCAGACACAGATAAGATTAAAATGCAGCGAAGTTAAATTTACAAGTTAGAGAGATAAACCACAGAGAATCAGCAATGCTAACACAGCGATATATCCTGGTTCAGTCCTCCCGATCTATGTCCAGTCCCCAAGCAAACCACATTAGATTTTTCACTATTCTAATCGCAGTCTTGAACTTAATCGTTGTTATACAAGACTGAGATTAGAGAACCAAGTCTAAGAGAGTGAGAGTTCTTTGAATACTTTGAGTTCTTTCTCACAAAACTTGATCAAAAGCAAGGACTTGTTTTTTGCAAAATAGGTAACCTTTTCCAAGTGAAATATGGACTCTATGTATAGAATAAACAATCCAGAGTTGTTGGAAAACAGTTAACCAACTGCCATTAAATGGCAGAAAAGATTTGAATTCGAAAAACAAATTTAAATACTTAGAAAACTGTCAAAGCTGCTCGAACAGTCGACTGGTCAGAGCTTGAGTAAGTTGAGGTTGTTTCGTACTTGAACAATCGACTGCTTATCACCGTATGTCGACTGGTACTTGACAGCTGAACTCATACAAGCTTGAATTTGACATTTTTGATTTTTAATAAAGTTTATTTTAGTCCTAGGGGATGTGTGTGTGTGCGCATCAAGGCCAATACAAGATTTCTACGAAAACATATCAAAGATTACAATTTTGTACATCAATTTACATACACACTCTTTTGTTCTTGTATTGAAGCTTGAGTGACATTTGTCTTGTAGCTCGATCTCATGTTTTGAAGCTTGAGTGACATTTTTCTTGTAGCTTGATCTTGAACCTTGAAAGCTTCGAGTACACACTGTAAGAGACATGTTGAATAGAATATATGTGTATCGTATTGTAGTCATCAAATTCAAGAATCTACATACTCCCCCTTTTAGATGATGACAACACAATAACTAAACAATATAAAATAGTAACTTTCAAAAACATGCTTCTCCTGAACATAACCCACATATAGATATGCAAATTAAAAAATACAGTACAATTAAATTTGGCCCCCCTAAATAAGATAGAACATGAACACATGCATACAACAGGAATATGCATACAACAATATAACATTCTGCTCCTTTGGCATCAACAAAAATGGAAATTATAACAAGGGGCAATCCAAAAAGAGAACATAAAATCATACATAAACATCCAAATATAGTGCATAAGATCATACATAACCATAAATCCATAATCCAAAGTCAAAGATAAAATCTTTAAAATAAAAAAAAATGCAAAATGCAAGACATGCAACATCAATCTTCGTCGTTGTCACCGTCGGGGGCAGAAGTAGGCGGAGGAAATTGTCGAACAAACAACTGAGTGAGGTTGGCAAGACTAGCCTCTAGAGAATCCTGACGACCCAGAATGAGATCCTGACGGTCCATAATGTAGTTGACAGACGAATAGAGACTTTCAGGACGAGAAAAGCTTGCCCTAGGTGGAACGGAAGATGAATTAGATGCCGAAGAACGAGGTGGAATGGAAGTGGCCAAAGGTATAGGTGGAGCATTACGGGTAGGTGAATGAGGAGGAGTATGGAGCAATTTCATACGGGCAAGATTGGCCCGATCAAAAGTTTCAAAACTAGACACAACACTCGACTCCTGATCTAAATCTACCTTAAAGTGGCTAAAGATATGAGTGAGAATAGCCCCATAAGGTAAGAACGAGGTGTGAGCTTTGTGGAAACGACTAAAGATAACTTGACTCCAATTGATATGAATATTCCCAAAAATAGCATAAACAACCGCTTGTAATTCTTGCGAAAATTGATCGTAGCTCCCTATTTTAGGGATAATATTATACGATAAAATTCGTGCAACAAGCTTCGCAAGCAGAGTTATGTTCTTATTAGTCATAGGAGGACCTTGAAGGAAGTATTAGGGAAGAAATATTTTAGACAAAATGGAGGGATCTTCAAGTTCATGTTCTCCTAAATCCAACCCATCAAAAGAAATTTTCAGAATCTGTCCCAATTTCCTCACACTCAATTTTATAGTCATATTTTTAACAGAGGTAGTGATTTTTATCTTATTACCATCATCATTACTAGCAACTTTCATATTAGTATAAACAAGTAAATAAGTTGCGAGTAGTAATAGGGTTGATTTACGAGAGATAAAAGATCAAACAATCCACACTTTTAAAATAGTGGAGCAATTGGATATCTCTGTAAATCGGGAAAGTTAATGAACCTACCCGAAAAAATACACAATTGAAAATGGAAAAATATTTTTCAACTAGGGTTGGATTCCTCAAGTATTGAAGGTAATTAGGACGGGTTTGTTCATCTTCAATAGGAGCAGAAGACCTAGATCTTTTGGATTTCGACATAAAGAAAAGAGAATAACCTAAAAACCTAAAGTGATAAGAGAAAAAAAAAATGTTACCCAACAACAAAGAGAGACAATGAGACTGAATCTAAGAAACTTCGAGCAAAGAAGCAAGTTTCAATCTTAAAATTCCAATCAGCGATCTAATCAACGAGCTCCAATCACCTCAGCAGTCGTCTGGTCAGGAAGAGGAAGAGTAAAAAGGGGAAGGTGAATTGGAACTAGGTTTTTTACTAGATAAGATAAAAAATTAAAGGAGGAGATTAAAAGATAGGATTGATGGTGGAGATCAAATGGATAATAGAAGTAGAGCGGGTCAGGTCTAAGAAGAGCAAAAGAAATCCCAAACAAGTGACGATTCAGAGAATATAAAAAAATCTACACACAGTCGCGCCAGTCGACTGGCCAAGAGGGAAGTCGACTGAGGCGAGAAAAAATAAGTCCAAAAAAAACAGAGTTTTAAAATGAATGTATAAGTTATAAAGCATCACCAGTCGACTGGAAAACCAAGATAGTCGACTGTTCATTCAATAACTTCAAGAAAGAGACAATTACTTAATCTAAGTATAATTTTAGGAAATATTATGATATGAACAGATTCCTAGTTCTCTTCTAAACTTTATAAAAATGCCTTCTTTCAATCGGTTTGGTAAAAATATCCGCTATATTTTTATCAGTGGAAATAAACTCCAATAAAATGTCTCCTTTTAAAACATGATCACATAGAAAATGATGTCGAATATCAATATGTTTCGTACGTGAATGTTTTTTTCTTGAAGTAATCGTACGTGAATGTTGAACCAGATTTTTAGACAAATTAATGGCACTGGTATTGTCACACATTATAGAAGGTTTTGAAAAAGAAATACCATAATCTAAAATTTTCTATTTCATCCAAAAGATTTGAGCACAAGCCAAGCATGTAGCAATATATTCAGCTTCTATGTTAGATGGAGATACGAAATTTTGCTTTTTACTACACCGAGATACTACGGAATGTCCCAAAAAGTGACAGGTTCCACTAGTACTTTTGCGGTCAGTTTTACTTCCAGCAAAATCAGCATCACTATAAGATAGTAACTGAAAATTATTGGTGCGTGGATAAAATAAACCATATTCAGATGTGCCTTCAGTATATCTTAAAATCCGTTTCACTGCTTTTAAGTGAGATTCTTTTGGATCAAACTGATATCTAGCACACAAACATATGCTAAACATAATATCTAGTCTACTAGCAGTTATATATAAGAGTGAGCCAATCATACCTCGATAGAGCTTTTGATCGACACTCTTATATAATTCATCTTTGTCAAGTGTAGTAGTAGTAGCCATAGGTGTGGTCTTACGACTAGTGTCATCCATGCCAAATCGTTTGAGTAACTCCTTAGCATATTTTTCTTAATTAATAAATATACCATTTTGAAACTGTTTTATTTGAAGTCCAAGGAAGTAATTGAGTTCACCCATGTGACTCATCTCAAACTCATTTTGCATGGTAGTAGCAAACTCTTGACATAGATTATTGTTAGTTAATCCAAAAATTATGCCATCTACATAGATTTGTATGATTAATATGTCTGAATTTATTTTTCTAATAAACAATGTAGTAACTACTTTACCAATTTCAAACCTTGTTTCTAAAAGAAAAGTTTTTAAACGATCATACCAAGCACGGGGTGCTTGTTTAAGACCATATAAAGCCTTTTTTAATTTAAAAACATGGGTAGGGAATTGTTCTTGTTCGAAACTTGGTGGTTGCTTAACATAAACATCCTCCTTAATGAAACCGTTTAAGAAAGCACTTTTAACATCCATTTGGAAAAGTGTGAAATTCTTAAAACATGCAAAAGATAACTAAATTCTAATTGATTCTAGTCTAGCAACAGGAGCATATGTTTCATCAAAATCAAAACCTTCTTCTTTGTTATATCCTTGGGCAACTAGTCTAGCCTTGTTCATAACAACTTGTCCTGATTCATCTAACTCTTTCTTAAATGCCCATTTGGTACCAATAATAGTATGATCAGGTGGTTATGGAACTAAATTCCATACATCATTCCTTACAAATTGGTTAAGTTCATCTTGCATAGCATTTAACCAAAATTCATTCTCACATACTTCTTGAATATTTTTTGGTTCAAAATCCGATAAGAAGGAAGCATGAGAAATCATATTAAAGTGTGATCATGTTTGAATGCCGTGTGAGATGTCACCAATAACTAAGTCATGAGAATGATCTCGAACTTCAACAAATAACTTTGGTAAAGTTGGAGTTATCTCCACAGGATCAATCGTCTTAATGAACCCATCAGCCAACTGCTTCAACACATCAATCGACTTATAAAACCCATTAGTCGACTTATCTAGAGTAATTTGCTCAAGTGATTTAACAATGTTATCTAGTGGTGAAGATACAATTTCATCATCTTGAATAACACTAGATGAAGGTAAAGATTCATCAAATGAGACATGCATAGATTCTTCAATAGTCATTGATGACTTATTGAAAATTCTATAATCCTTACTCCTATCTGAATATCAAACAAAAATTCCTTCATTAGATCTAGCATCAAATTTATCTAAGTTATTTTCTGTGTTTAATATGAAACACTTACCACCAAATACTTTAAAGTAAGAGACTTTAGGAATACGTTCAAAAAAAACTCAAAACAAGTCTTCTTTAACTTTGGCCTAATTAGTATTCTATATAAGACATAACATGCTGTAGAAACAGCTTCAGCCCAGAAGTATTTAGGCAAATTACTTTCAATAAGCATGGTACGTGCACATTCTGGGAAAGTCTTATTTTTTCTTTCAACCACTCCATTTTGTGGTGAAGCTATAGGAAATGCAAAAGTATGTGTTATACCATTCTTGTTGCAATGTTCTGAAAATGCTTCATTCTCAAATTCTCCACCAAGATCACTTCTAATAGTGACTATGGTTAGAGATTTTTTTTATTTTGAACACGTTTGTAGAAATTTGCAAATTCTTCAAAAGCTTCATTTTTATGTCTTAAGAAAAATACCCATGTAAATCTTGAATAATCATCGACTAAAACAAATATGTATCTACTTTTATTTAAGGAAGTGATGTAGTAGGACCAAATAAATCCATATGAATCAATTTGAGAGGCCTACTAGTAGAAATCATTTCCTTTGTTTTAAAAGTGGATTTTACTTGTTTCCCTAGTTGACATGCATCACACATTTTATCTTTCTTAAAAGATAATTTTGGCAGTCCTTTAACTATGTTATTCTTAGAGATTTTAGCGATATTTTTCATGTTTACATGTCCAAATCTTTTATGCCAAAGCCAAGAATCGTTGTTCGAGGCAACTAAGCAAAAATTATTCGAAAACTCATTTGTTTTTAAACAAAGTACATATATGTTATTTTTCCTAATACCTTGAAAAATCACATTTTACAAAGAAGTGTCATAAATCAAGCATGCATCTTTTTCAAACACTATCTTATAACCCTTATCACATAATTGACTAATGCTTAACAGGTTATGCTTTAAACCACTAACTAAGAATACATCTTCAATAATAAGAGTAGTATTCTAACCAACCATGACTATTCCGATGACTTTTCCTTTGTTATTGTCATCAAAAGTAATGGTTCCTCCATCTATATCTTGAATGGAAGAGAGCAAGTTTGCATGGCCAGTCATGTGTTTAGAGCATCCACTGTCAAGTATCCATCGTTCCCTTTTAGGTACCTACAAAATATTATTTGTGAATATGGTACCCATTTCATTGGGTCCGTGAAAGATTAGTGCTTGGGAAACCAAACTCAAAGTGAGTTTGATTTACCCCCATATGCAGGTTTAAAATTAACAGAATTACATACATTATTTACAAAAGAATTTATATAAGGAAACCTTTCATTTAGACACAGATTAATTGGAACCCAAATATTTTTACACTGTCCAGTCGACTTCTCTTTACCCTTCAGTCGACAGTTTTGTGACTTCAGTCGACTGGGAGGTGAAACTAGTCGACTTATATGAGGCTGTTGTCTTGTCGAATAAGACTGCATCCTTCTGGACATGTGATTTATTTGAGGGGCCAGTCGACAGGTCTTTTCGGAAAGCTTTCCATTTTCATGATTAAAAAAAAATTGGCTGTTCAAAGAAATCATACAACTTATTCTTTATACTAGAAAAAGAATAAAGCTTGTTATTACTAGTGTTATTAGAAGAATGACATTTTTCAAGATTTTTTTGAAAACCAAGTCCAAATCTTTTATTAGACTGAACTTGATTTTCAAGAACTTCATTTAAATTCTCTTTTCCCTTATTGAACATAGATACATTCTTAGATATCTCTTCATAATTCTTTTTTAGAGATATAAGATCTATATCCAAGTTGGAAATACGAGAAGTTAAACACTTGACTTCAACTTGTAAATCATGATTTCTTGAGAAAGGGTTTGATTAACTTTTTCTAGATTCTTACCTTTTATTTTCTCCTTTTTTAGTTCTTGAAAAATTTCATTAAAATCTTCCAAAAAATCACTAGAATCTATACTATCACTTACATCGCTTTGATTTTCCATGAAGCACACGTTTGCAACTTTATTAGGTTCCTCATTATCTTCTTCTAAAAATGAATCACTATCATCCCACGTTGCTTGGTAGGCTTTCTTGTACTTCAAGAACTGGTTCTGGGTAAATTTTTCCTTCTTGAAGTTTGAGACTTCGCCTTTATTCTTTGCATTCTCAAATGGACAATCCTTCTTTATGTGACCTGTAATACCCGACAAAAATGGAAATGACAATTTTGCCCCTCATGTGTTACGCACGTGTATTTTGTACCGTTACTGATAATATTTGTAATGTGTTTTACTACGTATTTTGGATTTCGACTATTTATGCATTTCTCGTCTTCTTTTATCCAATTTGAGTCAACTCAAATATAAAATTTCAATCTCTGTATTTTTACGTGTTTTATACGTGTTATCGATGCATGTGCCGATTACGTATTTTCCACCGCTACGTGTAATATTTTCTATGTGTTTCAATTATATATTTAATGACGCATTCGAATTCATTTTATAAATACAAATTTATTTTTCTCTTATTTTAATTAAAATATTTTTATACGTACGGTGTAGGGATGGCAAGTGGGCCGGGTCAACCGCCGACCCGCCCGCGACCTGCCCGTAAACCCGGCCCGTGAAAAGACTGTTCGGGTTCAGGTCGAACCCGTGAACAGTAACGGATCGACTCGGGTCACCGAAATAGCGGATCCAACCCGCGAAACTCGACCCACGGATCCGGTTAAAAACCCCAACCCACCCGCCAACCCGCGCGTCGACCCGCGGGTTGCGAACCGTTTGACCCGAACGGGTCAAACGTTCGACTCGTCCTGGGTCGACCGTTGACCCACGGGTCGAACGGGTCATAAAAAATCTGTGCCCAGCGACACTGTTGTCCATAGCCCATCAACGACTCTAATGGCCGTTTTTTTGGGTTTTTTTGGTTTTTTTTTGTTTTTTTGTTATTTTAACCCTATAAATACCCCCCATAACCCCATCAAAAAATTCACAAAAATCTATCTTACTCTCTCTACTATTATAACTTAATTCTAAGCAATTTGTGAACAATTGAAGTATTGAACAAGCAATTCTTGAAGGCATATACACGATCAAATTCTGATCGTATCGAAATCAAAATTCAACAATGTCTTAAACTCTTCAACTCTCGTCCAACTCCAAGTGATCAAGTCTTCAACTCTCCTTCAAGCTCTCCTCAACACTTCAATTCCGGAATAGCTTATTTCTACATCTACTTCTATGCTTATTTTCACGGATTTTTTTATATACGTGTATTCACGGTGAACAGTATCAAAATTTCATACCTCTCTTCTTATTTAATTTTTGTAGTAGTTATAATTTTTGTTGGTTTTTTGATCTTATCTATCTCAACCCTCTTGTTTTCTAGATTTTTTTTTATAACTCATCGCTCCAATATTGTGTAGTTTTTTTTACATACATTACTACATTATGTCTAGATCACGCGGTAGCGGTCGTAGTCAAAGTGGGCAAGTTTCCACCGGCACTTCCCGTAGGCCACCAATTGTCCCAATTAGTGAGCCTGCCGAAGAGTACCATGATCCTCCTACCCAACAATGGGGTACACACGATGAGGTTGTAGGAGACATACAATTAGAAGAAGAAGAACAACAACAACAACCAACCGAAACAACACAACCCCGTAGTGGTAGGAAAAGTAGAGGAGAAAGTAGTGATTGGCATAGATTTTACAATTTTATCCCGGACGAAGAAAATCCGGGTATAGCTTTGAAAGTTTGTAAAACATGTTCTAAGGCATACAAATTCAAGAGGGGTGATGGCACCGGTACAATTAGTTGACACATCCAACATAACCATAAAGACCTTCTTGTTGACCTACCCGGCCAACAAAAAATGAACCCTATGACCGGTCTAGTAGATAGCCACCCTTATGATCCCGATCTTGTTCGTCGGGAAATGGCCCAATTAGTAATAAAGGAAGAGTTACCATTTTCCTATCCCAAGAGTAGGGACTTGGAAAATTTTAATCAAACGGCCTTAAACCTTCATTTTAGAAGAATTCCGAGAAATACTTGCAAATCGGATTGTTTTAAAGTGTACAATGAAATGAAGGACGCTTTGGTTGCAATTTTATGGATTTTAACTTGTAGAGTTATTTTAACTTCGGATTGTTGGACGGGTGTCAACAATATTCCAATGATGGGAATAACCTATCATTGGATCGACAATGATTGGATTCTTGAAAAAAGAATCATATCACTTGCCGCGTTGCCCAATCCCCACAGTGGCACTGAAATAGCAAATCGTATTTTAGAAATTTGTGATATTTTTCATATTCACGATAAAATTATGTGTATTAGTTTTGATAATGCATCTAGCAACAATGCAGCAATTACTACTTTAAAATCCGCATTAAACATTCCATCTGACAATATTTTTCATATTAGATGTGCATGTCATATTTTAAATTTATTTGTTCAAGATGCATTAAAAATAGCCGATCCATATATACTTAAAATTAGAAATTGTATACATTTTATTGCATTAAGTCCCAGCGTATTTCAAGAATAGAAAAATTGGTGTAGGATTTCAAATGTACCTTTTAGAAGATTTCCAAAGGATGTTAAACACCGATGGAACTCTTCTTTTGATTTACTACATGTTGTTATCGAATATAAAGCAGTTGTAAATGATTTTTGTATCGCAAAAAATATGCCAAATTTTGAAATGACTCCCACCGATTGGTTTTATGCCGAATCTTTGTTGAAATTTTTTGAACCTTTTAAAATCGCAACTTTAAAATTTTCAAAATCATATGAATCTACTTCTAGTAGCATTTTTATTTCAATAGTTACTATGATGCAAACATTTAACGAAATGTTAAATGATGCTTATGTTGGTGATATTGTCAAACTTGCATACAAAAAATTTTTGAAGTATTTTTATCCTCCTCCTATGTTGATTTGTGTTGCTACCGTTATGGATCCTCGTATTAAATTAGAAGGTACGAAGAGTTTGATTGAAATGTTTTTTGCATTACTTGGGAAAAATGTAGAAATAGAAATAGAAATTGATTGCGCTTCTTTTTTAGTTAAATTTGAATGTACATTAAATAACTTGTATGATTATTATGATAGAGCTTAGTTAGTTCTTCTTCTGGTAGTTCCAAAAGTAAGGGTAAGAGTAAATTTGATGATAGAACATTTAATTTACTTGCATAAATTCAATCCAAAAAACCTAGGACTAATCAACCAAATGAATTAAATTGGTATAACCAACAAGATTTTGAGTCTTCTTCTTCTTCACTAGATATTTTACAATGGTGGAAAGACCATGAACACACTTATAGTATTCTTAAATATTTGGCTAAAGATTTACTAACTCCTCATGTCTCTACAGTTGCTTCTGAAAGTGCATTTTCTTCAAGTGGCAGGGTTCTAACTGATTACAGGAATCGCTTGAAGCCCGACACGTTAGAGATGCTCGTTTGCACAGAAGACTGTCTGAAGGCTGAAGATAGGACACAAGGGAAAGCATTATCTACGTCCACAAGTGGGAGCAACTCACCGGAAGAACAACAACAACAACAACAATAGCAACCAAAATGAAGAATTCAATACCAACAACTGAACAACAACAAGTCAACAACAACAAATTGAAGGCCACCAACTTGAAGACAATTGTAAATAGATAAAAAAAATTGTATTAGATCTTTGCTTGTTATTTCAAATTATAAATATTGAAGTAAATTGAAATTGTATATAAGAAATATGTTTATAAAATAAATTTGTGAATTATTTATTTCGTATTAGAAATTGTGAAACTTGTATAACTTGAAATCATATGAATAATATTTCAATTTTTTTGGGCAATTTCACTCTTACAATCTTATTATTATTATTATTATTATTATTATTATTATTATTATTATTATTATTATTATTATTATTATTATTATTATTATTATTATTAAGGTTTAAAAAAAACCTATCTAAATGGGCCAGCCCGCGATCCGACCTGAACCGACCTGGGTTGGACCCGAAAGGGTTCATGGATTGGGCGGGTCGCCCTACTTTTCAACCCGGCCCGGCCCAGCCCGGTTAAGCAACCAACCCTTTCCCGAACCCGCCCAAGTCAACATCGAACCCGGGCGGGTCCGGCCCGGCCCGGCCCGTTCGACTCGAATGCCAATCCTAGTACGGTGCACGTAGTGATTACGTTGTGGAATATATAAAAATTAATAAATATATTTTTCTGATAATGTATTTTGATTATCTTTAAGTTTTCCATTGATAATGTCGATTTTGTTTTTTAATATTTTTACGTGCGACGCACGTGTTTGCAATGCAATTTCGGAAGTGTGTGTTTATTTTATTTTGTGCATGATGAATCTAATTTATAATTAAACTACATTAATTTTATTTAAATATTTCCTATATATTATAAACCTATATTTTAAATTAAATATATATATGTATCTGTATTAATGAAGTATGTGCAAGTGCGATGCACGTGCACGTATTGAGCATGGAAAGAGTGGCCAGCTATGTTTGGGATGGGGGGAAAAATAATATTTTGAATTAGAGACGGGATTGTTGGGTTGTATTAGTGAGGGTAGTTAATATAACTATCACAAATCTCCTTTATAATCACCCCTAAACCATTCACTCTCCTCCTTCCCCTTCCTCCTTCCTTCTCTGCCTATTTCTGAAACCTTCCAGCCAACCGCTTTTAGTTTCCTCCATTCACTCACCACACAAATTAATGCGTATATATATATATATAGGGAAAAGGGGGTATGAGCAACTTGCTCATTTAGTAAATAAGCAATTGATAATGTGGCATACATGTGATTGGAAAATTCTTAAAATGGTTAGTTGTCCAATGTATTACATGCATGCCACATAATCAATTGCTCATTTACTAAATGAGCAAGTTGCTCATATCCCTTTTACCCATATATATATATATATATATATATATATATATATATATATATATATATATATATGTATGTATGTATGTATGTATGTATGTATGTATGTATGTATGTATGTATGTATGTATGTATGTATGTATGTATGTATGTATGTATGTATGTATGTATGTATGTATGTATGTATGTATGTATGTATGTAGATAGTAAGGAGTAGTCCCTGTTGCTTCCTCCACCTACTCACCATACATATAAATGCATATAACTTATAAACTATTCACTATATATATCTACATACATACATATATATATGTATGTATGTATCTACATACATACATACATATATATATATATATATATATATATATATATATATATATATATATATATATATATATATATATGAAGATGCTTCCTATGCTCTGCCGAAATGGAGCTTGGGTTCTTTGCCTTGGTGCGCGGATTTCGAGGCGGAGTGAGGCTTCTTTTGGGGTTCAATTGCTAAGAAATCAATTCTCCTTGGGTGGGTGTTCCTTTATACTTTCTAATTTATTGAGTAGTTGCATGTGTAGATACTTTAAAATTTAAATTGTTAATGTAGAATGGTGAATTTACTCTCATTAATTGTGATGTGTGTGATAGAAGAAACTCTAAAATCTTGAGTGAAATGCACGTTAATTTAAGTAGACTTGAGAAATTGAAGTTTAGAATTGTGTAAATTAGTATGTGAAATGTAAGATTGCTAAGAGTCTATTGTATGCGAAAGAGAATAGTGCCGAAAAGTAATATTTGAATACCAAGAATGAGTATGGGAAATAAACTAGTACAGAGAGCTTGTGAAGCAGCATTCAACGCTGCAAAATAGCATTTTAAATGCATAAAGTAAAGTACTAACTACAGACTGACGTGTTTAAGATTAGTTTAGTTCTTTTTAAAGCTGCAATTTATAATCTAACAAATAAAATAACAATTTGACTAATGGCTGTATTTAGTGAAGTTAATCTGTATTTTTTTAATGCAATTGTAAGCAAGTTATTTAAGTGCGTTTATGACAAATCAAGTTTTGCTAGCAAGAGTTTGTTTTTAAAAAATGATATCGATATGTACTTCTTATATGTAGTAAAGTCCAGACGAGAGTATACAGTAGAAGTTAATATGTATTTTTTTAATGCAATTGTAAGCAAGTTATTTAAACCGTTTTAAAAAATATTTCCATAATATTTTGATACATTTGTGAGAATAGGAAGTGGATTTCATAATAAAACTATGGGATGAAGAACTTGATAAAAAAAATTCTTAAACTGTGGCTCTTGTATAATTAAAGAAAAATGAAAATTTGGAATGTGATTAGATTTCTTCTCCATGAGATTCTATGGTTATAAATATTTTGATTAAGAGAATATTTGAATTGCACACAATGCTATAAGTGATTAAATTGGTAAAAGAAGTTGAATTGAATTATCTCATGTTATGAGATTATAAAGAAAAGTTTCTCTTTGAGAAAGAGATTGTGAATAAAGGAATTGAAATATTATTTTGAGGTTGAATATAACATATTGTTGATCTCTAAAATGAGATAGTTGTTGGAATCTAAAGGCTAGGCGGGACCCTTAGAAACCGGCAGTATTTATTAATGAATTTGAGAGCTAACCTGTGTAGGTTAAGCATTTCTTGAGAAGTGGCCAGTGTGGGCGGACTGTCTCTTTTGTTTGATTTAAGTCCGATAAGGTAAGCTAGCTCTAGGTTGTGATGATTTTCTTCTAAAACAAATTAAAAATATCTAAGGACTACACTATAGTGAAGATGTGATAAAAGTAAGAAAAAAACACAAGTATAAGGGCCTCGGATCTATGGTGTGAGAGTGTTCACAGGCTGTCTGCATGATGCGTCATGTCATGACGTGGATACATCTCTGGAATTATCGAGACTGTGGAGACGCTTGTGGGGTGCTTGGTGACTACGTAGTGTCATCGTTCCATGACAGAGGCGAATTGTCCATAGGTTGCCTGCATGATGCGTCATCTCATGATGTGGGATTCCTCTCCAGGCTGTCGGGACATGGGCTCGTAACTCATAAAACATCTAGGATACTTACCGTAGTTACCGTAGTAGTTAAACTCATAATGAGGGATTCAACCCTACAAGATGAAGTACAGGTAAGGGCCTTCACTCGGATTTATGTAGAATGGGATGCATAAGTTTGAACAAGTGTGCATTAGTGTCATAAAATATAAATAACTGCATTAAGGTTAAGTGCACAAGCACACATGACATCAATAGGATAGTCTCTCCTTAGCTTTGTTTGTGATAAAGTTTGTGTTTGTTAAAGTATTAAAGAATCGTTATACTTTCGGCATAGCGAGGATGGCCGTGTATAATATTTCGTTGGTTGTAAGCAACTGACGTGCCCACAGTTTCATATGCAGGACTTGAAATTTACAAGAAGATATAAAGATGAATTTGATACTAATGATTACTTAAATGCTAAAGTTGTTACAGTTGTATATTTATCATTGTTGTAACTCATTTATTTTTCCGTTGCATGTTGTTGTAAAAAACCTTGTTGTAATAAAAGTTTTAAACTCCTTGTAAAATTGTACGAAGTGAAGTGTAAAGATCCTGTAGAACTTCGAATTCAGACTTATTTGGAATTCGAGGTGTTATATGACCTATCTTACTGCATTTGAAACAAGTAGGAGGTTCATTAGTATCCTTTAATTTTGAATTAAATTTACCTTTGCGAAGGAATTTTTTGAATTTTCATGTGAGCATAGCCATTTCTTCTTCATCATCTTCATCATCTTCTGATTCAGAAATAGCCTTGAAAGTAAGAGTTTTCTTTTTGGCTTGTTGCAGTTCTAAGTCCTTCTTGCGCTCCTCCAATTGTACTTCATAAGCCATTAGATTTCCAACAAGATTTTCAAGCGAAAGTTGTGTTAAATCATTGGCTTCTTCAATTGCGGAAGTCTTCTTTTCCCATTCGGGGGTAAGAGCACGAATAACCTTTCTCACCATCTCTGCTTGCGTATATGTTTTGTCAAGAGCCATAAAAGAGTTTGTGATGTCGGTGAATCTTGTTATCATCTCTGATACGCTTTCATTCTCCTTCATCCGAAACATCTCAAACCTGTGAACAAGAACAAAAATTTTAGATTCCTTGACCTTATTTGTGCCTTCATGTGTTACCTCAAGAGTATACCATATTTTGTATGTCATTGTTGTGGTTGATACACGGTTGAATTCTTCCTTGGTAAGTGCACAAAAGAGGGCATTCATCGCCTTTGCATTGTTCATGGTATTATTCTTCATGTCATCATTCCATTGAGCATAGGGAAGAGTAGGCAACGTAAACTTCATCTTGGTCATGTTCCAAATCTCATAGTTGATGGATTGTAAGTAAATATTCATTCTACATGTCCAATAGTTATAGTTTGTTCCATCAAAGAGAGGCGGCCTTTGTGTAGATTGACCTTCGTGGTATTGATTTGCATTTGTATAAGAAGTAGATGCCATTGTGATTAACCAGTCTCTGATACCAAGTGTTGGATCCTGTATGCAAGGCAGATAACACTAGAGGGGGGGAATAATGTTATTAAAAATTTATTTAAAAATATTCAACTTGAAACACCTGTTAAGTTGACTGGGACACAAAACCAGTCGACTGAATCGTCAGATAAAAAGAGAATTAATCAACTTGAAAAACAAGGAGTCTGTAAGTCGACTTAATAGGGCTACCAGTCAACTGATCAGACACAGACATGATTAAAATGCAGCGAAGTTAAATTTACAAGTTAGAGAGATTTAATCACAGAGAATCAGCAATGCTAACACAACGATATATCCTGGTTCGGTCCTCCCGACCTACGTCCAGTCCCCAAGCAATCTACTTGAGATTTTTCACTATTCTTACAAGAATACCCTACGACCTTTGGCAACAACTATGCCAAACTCGTAGAACTCTCTCACCGCTAGAGAGAGCAAAAACCTCACTCTACAACCTACAGTGAACACTGACTCTACACCTAGATCCCTTCTCTCCAACCGAGAGGACCACTCTCACAACCTGAGAGTGAACAACAAAGAAATTGAAAATTACAACACCTAGAGCCTTGATTTTTGAATGTGCTTTTTGTATGGAGGCTATAGGTCAACTTCTATTCGCAGTCTTGAACTTAATTGTTGTTATACAAGACTGCGATTAGAGAACCAAGTCTAAGAGAGTGAGAGTTCTTTGAAAACTTTCAGTTCTTTCTCACAAAAACTTGAACAAAAGAAAGGACTTGTTTTATGAAAAATAGGTAACCTTTTCCAAGTGAAATATGGACTCTATTTATAGAGTAAATACTCTAGAGTCGTTGGAAAACAGTTAACCAACTGCCATCAAACTGCAGAACATATTTAAATTCGAAAATCAAATTTAAATACTCAAAAAACTGTCAAAGCTGCTCGAACAGTCGAATGGGTTGCCAAAGGAGTCGACTGGCCAGAGCTTGAGTAAGTTCAGGTTGTTTCGTACTTGAACAGTCGGCTGCATAACACCGTAAGTCAACTGGTACTTGACAGCTGAACTCATACAAGCTTGAATTTGACATTTTTTATTTTTAATAATGTTTATTTTAGTCCTAAGGGATGTGTGTGTGTGTGCATTAAGGCTATTACAAGATTTCTAATCAAACATTTCAAAGATTACAATTTTGTACATCAATTTACATAGACACTCCTTTGTTCTTGTATTGAAGCTTGAGTGACATATGTCTTGTAGCTTGATCTCTTGTTTTGAAGCTTGAGTGACATTTGTCTTGTAGCTTGACCTTGAACCTTGAAAGCTTTGGGTACACACTGCAAGAGACTAGAATATATGTGTATCGTGTTGTAGTCATCAAAATTTAAGAATCTACAGATCCATCCCTTATTTTTGATATACCGTGTTCCTATTATTCTCTGTTTTCCTCTACTTGATGTCCATGACTTTCTCCAAGGATATTATTTTCTCTCTTTTTAGATCACGAGTTTACAGGTACTAAAGGATCACTATCAGAAGGAATTGGTGAGCAACGATTCTAGAAGTTGGAGTCCAAGAATAGATTGCTTGAATTATTTTATGGTATTTTCCCCTATGAATATTTTCATTGATACTATACTTTGTTTTGGGCTTTCATGACCCGGAGTTTGTTTTATCCCAGATGTTGGATATTATTATTCGGATTATCTCATTTATTATTGAAGTTGATCTTTGTTTATGTGATTATATCTCCTTGCGTGGTTGTGATTGTTATTTCATATTGTTGAGTTAGACTGGTACAGCTTATGGATGGTGTTTACATCATTCGTTGGGCCTTCGTTACATACCCATATTCCTGTATTTTGGGAAGCAGGGCATGACAAACACGTATCATAATATCTCGTAATATGTTAACTTTCATTCTCATTATGTTTTACAATTTATCTTTTCTTCATTCTAATTTCATCATACAAATTGTTTTAATGCTCATTCTCAGTTTATCATATATCTTGCTTTATAATTCATTCTCATCCCATCATACAACTCTAGTTACTTCTCATTATGATCAATAGTACATCTTACTTTTATTTTCATTTACAACTCATTTTACAATTTTTCTATAACTTTCCTTCTTGTCCGGTACCGGTCATATAACACCGTACCCCAAAGTCGATATCTTGGGTAATAATCATCGCACTCCAAGTAGAACTTGGGTAATCTAACATCACATCTCAAGCCGATAGCTCGGTTATTATTTTTTACTTTAATTTTCCTTTTCATCTTACAATTTACTTTACTTTTCATTTCCATTTTACAATACCACTATCATATTAACAACCCACCAATTTACACTGGGAGTTGTGCCAAGGCAAGTAGTTCCCACCATTTTCATAGAAGTAGTGGACGAGTAGTTCCTCGACACAATTCCAAGGTGCATCGAACTTATGTCAATTCAGGTTTTATTTTATCATCCATCCCCATAACCATTCTCATCATATAATACCACTTACTTTTATTATTCATTACCTAATACACTTCACTATATGTTTCATTCTCATAATACATCCTTTTTACTTTTCATTCGTATAATGCGTAATACATTTTCTTTACTTCTCATATTCATTCCCATAATACAATTTCTTCATTTTATTCATATTAATCCACACATATACTTCCTTCACTTTTCATACTCATTTACATAGCACCATGTCATCACCTTTGACATTTATTCCCATAACATAATTCTTCACTTTTTATAGATATTCACATAACACAATTTCATCACTTTTCATTTTCATTCAAATATTACATGCTTCAATCACTATTCATTTCCAATTACTTAGTCATAACTCATTTTCTTCAATTCTCATCTTCATTCATATACACAATTTAGGTTACTTTCCATATTCATTTCAAATCATGCACTTGCTTTACTTTCTCATTTCCACTTTACATCAAATACTTTATTTTCTTTTTCATTCTCATATCACATTTCACATCATAAGCTTCCTTTATTTGCTCATTTATCTTTTCATTTCACATTTATTCATTTTATTAATTTGTCGACCAATGAGCCATAATATCCCACTATACTGAAAGCCAACAGCCTAGTAAACACGTGGACCTCTGCCCCCTGGGGTCTTACGCGTCCGAGGCTACGTCTTCCTTCTAGCCTATGCCAGCGAGGGAAACACTAACCCCAAGAAGAACTTATATACTTCCTCCTAACTGAACCCAGGAGGGAAAAACACTAACCCAAGATAAACTGGGTACTTCTTCCTAGCCGAAGCCAAGAGGGAGAAACACTAACCCCAAATAAACTGGGTACTTCCTCATGACATCTGTCATCGAGGGAATAACCGGGCTTCAAGCCGATAGCTTGGGCGATAAAAACACGTACCCTAAACATAATTTAGGTAATAATCTGTAACCCCTATTTTCCATTTTATGTATTTTTGGATGTTTTTTATCTTTTCGGAGTGTCATTCATATTGTACCTCTTTTGAACCGTGTATTGGATCTTCTTTTTTAATATATTCATCTATTCGATTTGTCTTTTTTATTTGATCTTCTTGATTCAATTGTCTCCTTTTGTTCGTCTCTGATTGATCGAACGATTATTTTTTATCCCCATTATTTTAAATTGTTCATGCATTATTTTTAGTTATTCATTGTGTTCCCATCTCATTGTTTTGGATCATCCTATTTTATTCGGATTTAATCATACCCAAAATCCTTTAAAAAGGGGGGGGAAACGGCTTTATTATCCCAAAACCCCTTTCAGCCTAACACCCATTTACTCCTACCCGTACCCGATAGATATATACCTGAAACCCAATATATACATCTAAACCTAATTCTCCATATATATATATATATATATATATATATATATATATATATATATATATATATATATATATATATATATATATACCCACTGTGTATTCATCCCAAAAACCCCAGCCATTCTAATTACTCATCCCCCGTTCTCTCTTCCTCTAGCCGCTCCACTGTGCACCTCCCTAGCATCCCGATCATCCCCCCTGCGACTACGTCATGTCGCGCCAACACCAGCACCTTTCGACGCTCCAAACCGTGACCCCTCTGCATCCTGCAGCGCCGCGTGGTCCCTGTCTCCCCTCTCCCTGTCGCAACACAACTCTGACTGCATAGCAACAGTGAGCAACAACTTCGCCTGCTTTCTGCCGTTCTCTCGTCGCGTGCACTCTCCTCCGCTGCCTTCTCATGTGCGCGGGGTGATTTTGAGTGCGTGGGTGATCTCGAGTTGTGATTGCTTGTTCGCAGGTTCGTTCGTTGAGTTCGTTGCCCGAGAAATCATTCTCGTTATTCTCGCTCTTTACATCGTTTCCATCATCGTCTATAAGGCAAGTAAATTGTATTTCTTTTGTTGTATAATACAATTACTAAATACCTCCTGTAGTGTAGCTTTTGTTCCTAGAGTCAATCACCATGAAATTCCTTGTTTGATCTTGTCTCTAGTTGTTGATCTACCCGTAGTTGTCTCGTACACACACGACATGAAATAAAATAGATATAGTAAACTCTTGATGTATACATGCGTGTTGTTCGTGATTTATGAAGTGTCGTATGATCTTGTATGCTTGATGTGTTAGGAGTAGTATAACTTATTGTAGACGTATTAAATACCCTATACCATGTTGCTTGGACATCTAGTATACAATATTTCACACTCTGATATGATTTGGATGAGTTTCATATGAACTAGTTGTTTTTACGCGTGAAGAATATTTCAGTTTTGCTTTTTTCCCGTTTTTGTTCAGTATTTTAGACCCTATTAAGGTCAGTATATGAAAATTATTTGTGAATATGAATTAAAGAGAATTCTGTCTACTTTCCACAATTTCTAACAGATCTCAGTTTTGATCTGTGAATTGTAAGTTATTGTTGTTCTACTACATATGCGTAGAAAATTCCAAATTCTGTTTCATATGAATTCTGTATGGCCATTTATTTTTATACTGATGTTAAAGATAATATTTTGATCCAATACTTTGCTGAGTACAACTAGACCTGATTAGGATTAACTCCTATTTTTTGTGAATTTAATTGATGACTTTTATAAACCATTCAATGCTTGCAAACAACTACTATACTTCTAGAATTTTCATGCTGTTCAGTAAAGAACCTAAATTTCAACCTGATTCTATTTGCTTTTTATAAGAACTTTGTGAATATGAAATGTAGCCTACTGTATCTATTTTATCACCCTTTTGATGGATATGGATTTCGAGTTATATTCTGTAATCTATTGCTGTTTTAGTACTGCTGTGTTTATGGTTTCAGATCTATAAATTTACTATATCTTGCTATTTTCTGATTTTATTTGACCATACTATCCATGTTGGAATATTATTAAATTATATTTGATGATACTAGACATACTAGGGAATACCTCATATTTTACTTGGATTTAATCAGTAAGTTTTGATGCCGTTTTCCTGTTTATGAATACAAACTTATGATTCTGGCTGAACATATTTTCTGGATACAATTCTGATTTGAGTCTTGTTTTTGTGAAATAACATATGACATATATATTTGCTGGATTCGGCTGGGAGTCTATTTTCTAGATTTTCTGACGGATCCAGATCTGCATGTTTTTGGCAACGGGAATTCCAGATTTGGTGCAGTACTGTCTTGTTGTCCAGGACTAGAATTTTCGTTGTCTTAGTCTATTTTGAGTTGTTAGTCACCTGTTTGTGTCCTTCGTTCAACTTGTATTTGTTCCTTGTTACACACCATGTTTCTTGACTTGTTTGTACATGTCCATGCTTGGCTTGAACAATAATAACAAGAAACTAAGTCAGGGTTCAAAGGGAAAGATCTAATAGTGGAAAATACAGAAATATGTACTCAGAAGGGGATCAATAGATCCTATAGGTTACTTGGAGCTTGATTACATAAAAATTGGAGCATGACACTTGACACATGATACATGACACTTGATACACGATACATCACACTTGCACACTTGACACAGGATACTTGGAGCTTGATATTTGGTATTTGGAGCTTGATACTTGGAGCTTGTCCCTGAGTACACTGTCCTCTATGATCCATTGTGAAATCTAAAACGAAATTGGTTGAATGTAGTAACCATGTGGTAAAAACCAGGATGCATAAAGTGCTACCTAGATAAGACTACATACAAGACTTGAACACGATCACTTGACACTTGCTACTTGCTACTTGTATATGATACATGATTCTTGACACATGTTACCTGTTAATCGTTTACATGATACTTGACACTTGTTACATGCCACTTGCACTCGTTCCTCTTGCCATGCTAGTTGTTTCTGCTCTTGATTTTGAGTTAGTTCCTCTATTTTGTTGTTACATCCTTTCCATGCTATAATTGCTTCCGTTGTTATCCTATTCTTGTTTATCTTTCCTGTACTGGTGCCTGCTCTACAAGCGGCCCGTAACTTGCAATGGCGATCATTTTGTTTTCTTTTCCTCTTTCTGCAATTTATTAAATTACAGATTATGGTGACCAGCTGCCCGGTGGAGTAGGTGATCTGAGATTCTAGTTGGCTGGAGTTCTTGTAACATTTATTTATCTCTTGTTGCTTATCTTGAATAATTGTACTTGGTTACATGGATTAATTGTATTGGGTTTTTTGTCCCAGACTTGTGTTTTGTTCCGGACAGGATTATTTGAAATTCAGTATTCTTATTTCTTTTCAAGTAATCTTGTTGACTATATTGATTCAGTTATGCATGCGTGGTTGACTATTCTTCTTGTATCTCTCTTGTTTATACTTGTGCTTGTTGTAAAGATCCTGACAGGTTATGAATGGTGAAAGCCATTCGCTGAACTTAGTCACGTATCCGTATTTCGTATCTCCTTTTTTTCGAAAGCGGGGCGTGACATAATCACTTACCCCAAGCCGGTCCTTGGGTATTAGGAGGTCTAGCCCAAACCCCCAGGATTTCTGTAGGTACTGGTCAACAAAATTTATTTGTTATTATCACTTTTCATTTCATCGTTTCCTCTCTTTTTATCACCACGTAGCCTCACATCTTTTATTTCAATGGATTAACACATTTTAACATTTACCATGAGAATTATTATCTCATTTTATTATCAAATAACATTTCATCTTTTATCTGAACTTATTAACACATATTCGGTGTTCAACATATCGTTTATCTTCTCATTATATCACATATAGCATACACCACATTATTTAACTTATAAAACCATCACGTCATATTATTGCGTATCATGAATGCACCATATTATTTGTTTGTTACAACATCACACATTATGTGTAATACCATGCTATTTATTACCTCATTATATCACATGTTTGCATACACTCGGTTATTTAATTTATCAGATTATTACACCATATTATTTCATATCATGAATGCACTATGTAACCCCTGTTTTCCATATATATGTATTTTCCGTGTATTTTATGTATTTAAATTTTTTTTGTAAATTATTTTTCCGTTTTCAAAATTCTTTTGTTAAAACGTATTATTGGATCCTTTGTTAAACCCTATTCTAACCGATGGTTTTATTTGTGACTATTTTTCAATGATTTTGTATTATAACCCAAATCTAATTATTATTATTATTACTGTTATTTTATTTTTATTATTATTATGATTGTTGTTATTATTGTTATTATTATTTTTCTTTTTGTTATCCTTGTTTGTTAATTTAAAAACCTATCTCTATGTATTACTCATATTTGTACTTATTTCAAATGACTTCTATATTTTAATGCAAATTATATTTTGTTATCTTGACCCTATTGGATTTTAATACCCAATATTTTAATACCCATTACCAATATATCCCTAAAACCTATTGGATCCACAACCCTATAAATACCCTAAACCCATTACCCATTCATATCCGGTTTATATACCCAAACCCTGTTTGCATTTTACCGGCCAACCCGAGTCATCTTCAGCCGCTATCTCTTAAACCCAACCCTAAATATCTATATGTTTCTTTTTCCCCCTGCATATATATTAACCCATATATTCATATCCCCTACTCGTCAACCATTAGCCGCTTCATCTTCTTTTCCTACTCCCGATCTTCTCCCACCCCTCCTGTGTGCACCTCCCTCTCCCGTCCTTCATCCTGTTCAGCCTTCATCCCGACCCCTCCCTGTTTTCCCTCCTCGCCTACAACCACCTATGGCCGCCAGCCAGCGCCGTCTCTTCTCCCCTTAGTGACTGCAGCGACAACTACACTCACGACCACGGGAGCGCACCCCAGTCGACCCTCCCTTGTGTGACCCCGACGCTCCCCCTCCACAGCAACAGCACCAGAATCCCTGCCTCTGCGTTGCTTTCCCCTCGCCGGTGTTGTCCCTGTGTGTCGTCCTCCGCGATGACAGCAGTCGCGCGGCCGCCAGTCATCGCCATGCAGCCGCTAAGCCGAAGTGGGTGTTCTATTCATCAAGTCAGTTGTTTTGATCAAGTGATTAATCATTTGATGTGGGCCGTCCGTTTGATTGTAATCATGATCGCTTGATCTTGATCTTGATTGATTGATTTCTGATCGTCCGTTGGATCTTGATCATCATGCTTGATTGGATGTGGGCCGTCGATCTCCTCTTGATCATCCGATTAGATCCCATTCGTCCAATCTCCTCTTGATCATCACAATCATGATGATCATCAATTTCCTTTGATCGTAGCCATTCGATCGATCGATCTTGATCTTTATCATTATCTTCATCATCAGGGATATCTGGCTGTCCGATCTGATCCGATCATCTTGATCTTGATCTTCGATCTCAGCCGTTCGATTGTGTTCGTGATTTCTATCCTCTTCATCTTGTTCTTGATCGTGTGTTCGTGATTGGTTCGTGATCCGTTCGTTGTGTTTGTGTTCGTGCCTCGGGAACCGTTCCCGTTATTCTTGTTCCTTGCTTCCTTTCATCGTCATCTTTCAGGCAAGTAACTTGTATTTAATTTCTTTGTATGATACAAGTCATAAATTCCGCTTGTAGCGTAGTTGGGTTCTAAAGACAACTCGTGTGTGATATATGTTTGATGAGTATTGTATCTATAGTACTATTGACCATAGTTGCCTCACGACACAAATTTGACATGAAACAACTTAGGTTTTGATTGTTCTTGATGTGATCATATATGTGAGTTATTTGTGAGAATTGTGTGCTTGTTGGGATCCATGTGATATACTTGTTGTGGACATGCCATATACCCTATTTCATGATGTTTGGACACTTAGTAGACTCTATAACATGTTTGGTTGTGTTTGGGACGAGTTTCATATGTTGTATGTTGATTTGTTGTTAAAAGGAAAATCTGTATTTTGTCAGTGATCAGTTTTGATTGGTATTTTAGACCATATTAAGGTCAGTATCTTAACTTCAGTATTAAACATGATTTTTAGAGAAATCCGTCTTATTTCCAAACTCTCTGACCTTGATCGATATCGTTTTCGTATGTGTGAGATATGATTGTTTTACTACAGAGGTGTATTTCATTTCCAGATTTCGTTTCTTGATGATTTCGATGACTAAACTATTTTGATACTAGTGCTAAACCTATTATTTTGATCTGGAATTTTGGTCAGTATTTTTACAGTTAATTAGGGATTACCCAGAATTTTGGTGGACTTTATTGATGAGTTTTATGACCGATTTCATGCTTGTTTATAAAAGCTATACTTGTTGGATTTTGCTCGCTGTTCTATAAAGAAATGTATTTTCACCCTAATTCCTTTTCCTGTATGAAAAATATTCATAAAATATGAAAGTTAGCTTATTTTGTATATTTTCATCTCCCTTTGGCGGATTTGAATTTCGTTTCACGGTTTGCGAGATATTACAGTTTTCGTACAGCAGTGTTGGGAATTCCAGATTTGCCAAACTATCGTTTTTTGTTGTTGTCTGATTTTTGTTGGCTAAACTAATCTTACTGGAAAATTATGAAACTTTATATTATGATACTAGACATATAGGGGAATACCCCAGATTTTTCCTGGATTTATTTGAGATTCTTTGATGCTGTTTTCCTGACTTTGAATTCGATTTACTGATTTCTGGTTGAACGTATTTTCTGGATTCAAATCAGTTTTGAGTTATGTTTTTGTGAATTACTATATGGCTTATATATGTTCGATGGATTCGGTTTGGGGTCTATTTTCTAGAACTTTCGACGGATTTAGATTTGCATATTTGTAACACCAGGAATCACTGTTTTACTACAGTATGGTCTTGCTGTCCTGAATTAGAAATTTGGTTATTTTATCCTTTTATGTGTTATCTTGCACCCGTACATATTTATCTTGCAACCTGAACTTGTTACTTGATCATGCTATGTTATTCTTGCCCTGTTTGTGACACTTTCATGCATGTTTGCTTAATAATAACAAAATAACCAAGCCGGAGTTAAGGGAAAGATCTAGTAGTAGAAAATATAGAAATGTGTACTTAGAAGGGGGCCCGTGTTTCCCATTTCGATTCATGTTGATACATTAACCTGTTGATGCATGAACCTATTGGTTCATGTACCTGTTACCTATTGATGCATGGAACTATTGGTTCATATACCTGTTACCTGTTGATGCACGGACCTGTTGGTCGTGTACCTGTTAATTTATGAACCTGTTGATGCATGAATCGGATGATTCGTGTACCTGTTTTCTGTTTCTATTTTCCTGATCCCTGAGTACACGGCCCTATGACTCCACTATGAAATCTAAAATGAAATTCCGTTGACTGTAACAACCATGTAGGTGGGCTGCATGAAGTGCTACCTAGATAGTAATCACTACAAGACTTGATACATGATACTTGAATATGCTTACATGACACTTGAACATGCTTACATGAAACTTGAACATGATATATGTGTACTTGATACTTGACTACATGATACTTGGTTACTTGATACATTACATTTGCTACTTGTTAACTTGATACTAGATACTTGCTAGTTGTAATTGATACTTGACACTTGATACTGGTTACTTGTTTATATGATACTTGTTCACTTGACACTTGATGCATGCCACTTGTATTTGTTCATCTTGCCATGCTAGTATTCTATTTTGTTACCATGCATATTCCATGTTGTTAGTTTGTTTTTCCCCATGTACTTGTATCCTGCATTACAAGCGGTCCGTAATATGCATTGACGGGTATCTTGTTTCTTTTTCCTATCGCTGCAATTGTTAAATTACAGATTTTGGATATTAACTGCCAAATGGAATAGGCGAGATGAGATATTAGTGCTGGATTTGCTTTTATTATTATTCATGTTGCTTATTTTGAACAATTGTATCTTGAACTTGGATTTACTTGTATTTGGGCAATGTGACCCAGGATATTTGACTTGTTCAGATCTGGATTATTTGAGATTAATACATTTTGGTTTCAAGTATTCTTGTTCGTATTTTGGTTCTTATGTGCATGTTGGTTGATTCTCTTGCTTCCGACTCTGATTATTCTTGTGAAATGTTGTAAAGATTTTTGAATAGCTTATGAATGATGAAAATCATTCGCTGAGCTTAGTCACGTATTCGTATTCCGTATTCTCTTTTGAGAGCGGGGCGTGACACACTATATAATTTATTTTGTCGCTTTATTGTATATTATGAATATACCACGTTAAGTAGATGATTATATCACTTTATCGCCCTTTTAGTTACACTTTGAATCATCAATATATCATACAAATACCAACTCATTAATATCATCATTTATCATATCACTTCTCATTATCACTCATACCTCATAGATTTACACCTTATTAGTGAACACACCATA
This sequence comes from Hemerocallis citrina, assembly GCA_017893485.1. Lineage (NCBI taxonomy): Eukaryota > Viridiplantae > Streptophyta > Magnoliopsida > Asparagales > Asphodelaceae > Hemerocallis > Hemerocallis citrina. Next base: position 85,316,930 of record CM030366.1, read on the forward strand.
ACCCCATATATATATCTATATAGAATAAAACACAAAGAAAGCTATCAAGTGGCTCCCCTTCAATCCCCCCAAAATTAAAGACCCAGATCTAACCCCTCACAAAACACATTCCACCCCCCCCCCCCCCCCCCCCCCCCCCAAAAAAAAAAAAAAAAAAAAAAAACTCAAATTCAAATCCCCCCAAAACAACTTCTTTATTTATTATACTCTCTCTCTCTCTCTCTCTCTCTCTCTCTCTCTCTAATATATATATATATATATATATATATATATATATATATATATATAAAAGGAAACATGGACTTTTATATCCCAATTTACAATTATCTATATAATAAAACACAAAGAAATCTATCTGGTTCTCCTTCAATCCCCCCAAAATTAAAGGCCAAGATCTAACAACACAAAACACATTCCTTCCCCCCCTCCCAAAAAAAAAAAAAAACTCAAATTCAAATCCCTCTAAAACAATTTCTTTATCTATTTAATTCTCTCTCTCTCTCTCTCTCTCTCTCTCTCTCTCTCTCTCTCTCTCTATATATATATATAATAAAACACAAAGAAAGCTATCAAGTGGCTCTCGTTCAATAGGGTTGAAATCAATGGTCCAGATCTAACCCCACAAAACATATTTTTCCGCCCAATAGTTCCCCCCAAAACTCAAATTCAAATTCCCCAAAACAACTCCTTTATTTATTTATTTATTTATTTATTTATATCTCTCTCATTCTCTTTCTATTTACTCAGAAATTCGGGTCAGTATGGAAAAAAACTTTGCTGAAAGAACTCTTGAATAGGAAGACAATTTTTAATTATTGCTTACTGCGGATACCTCACACATTGTTTGTGCTAATTTCTTGGCAAACGATTTTCGAAACAAATTTGTGTATAATCACATCGATACTTTCATGCACACAACACTGTGGAAGGTTTAATAATATACCAATTTATAGGGCTTTTGTTTTAGAGAGACAAGAGAGAGGAACTTTTGGTTAGGGTGTTAACTTTCTGTACATGGAATTAAAACTATAGTTTAATAATATTTTTAAAAAAAGATAAATCAGAGAAGGGATTACTGTAACAAATCCCCTTATTCCTTCTAATTAAACCGTGCTAATTTTCGTTACTTTTATCATTAAAGCTAGATAATTAATTTACTGTTGTTAGAAATCTAAGAACGGCAAAGAGTTTTCTGAAAGAGTTTCTGCAGTCTGTTTGTCTTTTCTAGGGGTGGTATACCGTACAATACCGTATCATCATTACTCTACCGTCTACCTGTTAGGATTGTGTCTTGTATACTCGTTGTTCAGATTAAAAGAAGGTAATATGAAGTACGGAGGTCGAAGCGTCGAAACGAGTAGAAGGAGAACAGCAACAGTAGCAGGTGCAGCTAGTTGCAGTCGACCGGTCTGGGTGACAGTCGACCGCACCCCCCGACTGCACCCCCGACCGCTATTTGTACTGGGAAGTCAGATAGCGGTACGGTCGACCGTTCTTGGTGGACGGTCGACCGCCCGCGCCGCTGTGTTCAGATTTGGGTCTCAATTTGTTAGGTCGTTTCAGCCCAATTTTCAACTCCAAGTTAGATCGTGCGGCTCCTATTCAGTTACTTCTTTTTCAGGTTTTATCAGACGACTGAAGATCAAGATTAGACCTAGGGTTTCTCTCTATTCTTCTATATATATTGTAAACTCCTCCAATATGAGAGAGAGTACTTCATAGATTCTTTTCTCCAATGCAAAGAGAGGCTCGAGAGAGAGATAGTTCTTGGTGGGTGAGTTTAATTCTTTATGTCAAGTGAATCAGTAACTCCTTGTAATCTCTTCTAGTTGAATATCAGATTTTCCTATATTTTCCCCCGGATTAAGCAAAAGCTAAAAGGATAAGTCATCATTGTTGTATTTGTGTTAGTTTGGTGGATCTACTTGCTTACTCAATTTATTCGCCTCGTCTACTTCGATTTCCTCATTACTCTAATTAGTTCCGCTACGACCAGAGGACATTTGTTGACGCCCCAATCCCAACACTACCGTACCAGAATACTCGGTACATAAATTTCTCTACCATTACCGTACCAAAATTTCGGTACTACCAAGTTTGGTAATATCGAAATATCGGTACGGTAATGGTAGTACCATGGTAGTACCGGACATCAGTTAGTTCATAAAATTAAGTAATTAACATTTATATAATTGAAGAAAATATAACAACATAAAAAGAAATACTCTGTAAAGAATTAAAGCTATAGGGCTATGTAAATACTAAATAATATAGAGAAAGTATTAAAAATGTAGGGTAAATAATTTCTGAAAATTGCTCATGATGTTCAATTCATTGCCAAGTTAGTGAATTTCAATATGAGCTTTAATTTGATTGAGATCATATATCAAAGAGCAGATACAACCCAAATCAAACAACCCTAATACAACAAGTAGGATCATGTGTATGCGAAAGCTAAATTTATGAAAAACATTCAATTTTCGCAAATGGGCACATTGAAATCTAAATCTAAACAATTCCATCTCTTAAATTTTGGTTTAGAAGAAACCCATTCTACTATTTCCATAAAAAACAACATGAAACAAACAATGACCCATATGAAGTTAGAGCATCTGTTGTCGTTTATGTTAAAATTATCCATATATGGATAAATAGAAATAGGAATTTCGATTTCGCTGCAGTCGTCGAAAGCTATTTTATAGCAATCAATCGTATAATATTAAGCGACGGCACTTGATGTGCCGTCGGAGGAAAAAAACCCACAAAATTTGGGTCTCATTCGTCGGACGGCACATGAAGTGCCGTCCGTTTAAAAAAAAAATAAAAATATATTTTATTTAAAACTACCCCCTTCTTTCTTCTCCTTCCTCTTCCGAAACCCAACCCTGATCGCCAACTGTAGCTCCTCCATCTTCGACAACCTCACCACCACCACAAACAATCCTCGCCTCGTCGCAGCCACAAACTCCCGCCATCGCCACCGTACCACCTCGAACTCCGTCGTCGTGCTCATCTCCACCACAGCGCCACCCGCCATCTCCGTCACCCTCCTCCATCGTCAACTTCCGAGCTCCGCCTTCATCACAACAGCGCCACCGAACTCCACTTCGCTGCCGTCACAACAGCTCTCCCCCTCTCCTCTTCGCTGCCGTCAGCACCCGAACTCCACTTCGATGGCAACTCGAAGCTCCCCGCTGCTCCCAACCTCTAGCTCACCATGCTCAACCACCGAACCCATCTCCGACTACCACTCCTGGCCTTCGATCGCAATCGGCCTGCCTTCGACTCTTGTCACCTCTGTGCACCCAACGCCAGCTCCGAAGCATTCATAGCTCCTCCTCGAATTTCCAACCTCGAGCTCCACTGTAGCTAACCCACGCCATCGATCGCCATTCTCAATTTTTTTTTTTTTTTTATTAAAGCTACGACGGACGGCACATCAAGTGCCGTCCGGGAAAACCGGCTTTCGGATGTTTTTTTAATTTTTTTTTGGCGTTTAATAATTCGGATAAATTAGAATTTTCCAAACGGACGGCACTTCAAGTGCCGTCCGACGATTATAATAATCATTTTTTTAGTGGGACGGCTCATCGAATGCCGTCCGTCCGTTATCGATAAATGCTATATCGATTCTCATTTATAGCAATCTACTGCAGCGATTTATCGATAATATCGATATATAGCAAACGACTGCAGCTGCTTTTTAACCCAAATATCGATATTATCGATAAATAGAAAACGACTACAGATGCTCTAATGCAGCAATCTAGCAAAATAATCAAGTTGCAACTACAAAGGTTGCAAGATGTTGTTTCTGTTTGGGTAAGGATGACAATTGCAGTCGGTAATTGCAGTAACTAATTTAGGCAACAGTTAATAGAAACCCTTCGCTGTTTGCAGGAAAAGCATTTTACAGGAAAAGCTCGTACCATGTGAAAATACAAATCTAAAATCTAATCCTTTAACTGGACAAGAACAGTTGACAGAAGACAGTTGCACCGTGGCCTCAAAACAATCAGACATACTTGCAAAGAACGTCAATATAACGACGCACTCCTTCCAATCACAGTGGTAGAATCCAACCAATTATTTACATCCATTATGCGCGCCTAAATCTAGTTTCTTTGTAATGTCATACAGATTCAAGCTTAATAATATTGGTGGATATTACAGAATGATATCTTTCCCAAAAAGAAATCATAACCTTTTCTAGTTAATGCCATTTCGTTGTTCTATCAACAATTAATTAGCCCTAGTTAGATAAGGCATTGCTCAGAAAGAATTGTCACCTGTATTAACATTCATCCTCAATGCTGTAACAATAAACATGGGACCAGAAAAGAAATACAAAGCTTCATGGAAATGGTTCCAAATTTACTGTGCTACAGTCAACGTAACATAAAAACCTTAGAAGATTTGCAGTAAGTAATAGAAGCCACTACTCTAAAGGTTCAAATAGAAAATCCTCGATTATCGCATACCTCAAATCAAATTCTAATAGATATCAAGAAGGCATTCAATCAGCTAAGAATTGCTTATCAAGAAGGTAGCGGAAAAAGAATAATGTCTGCAGATGTTACAATACTACCAACAAAAGAAAACATTTTCGAAGATCTGCTCTGCACGATAAAAGCATTCTAAACAAACAGATTGACGTTTTTCCATTCATTTCTCAGAAGCACAACAAACGTTAAATGGCATAGTCGTAAACAAATGAAAGAACGAACTTTTTTGGATAAACACTTCAATATCAAGAACCCACACCAAATCATGATCCAGATCCCCAAATCAAGAACCCAAAAACCAACAAAATCAAAAAAGGGCACGATCCTTATCAATACCAAAAACAAAGAGAATGAGGAGCTCTAGAAGGCTGGTGGTCAGTCAGTCGGTGTGTCGGTCAGTCGGTGGATCGTGCGGGAGCGGTGAGCAGCGTGAGCCCCAGATTCAAAGAAGATAAAAGGAAGAAGGAAAAAAAGAGAACCGAACAAGTGTATAACTAATCTATATAATAAGGGTAAAAGGGATATGAGCAACTTGCTCATTTAGTAAATGAGATTATGTGGCATGCATGTAATACATTGGACAACTAACCTTTTTAATGATTTTTCAATCACATGTATGCCACATCATTAATTGCTTATTTACCAAATGAGCAAGTTGCTCATACCCCATTTTCCCATATAATAAATTACAAAGAAAGCTATTAAGTGGCTCACAATCAATTCTCCCCAAAATTAAAGATCGATATCAAACCTCACAAAACGCATTTTTCCTCCAAAATTTCAACCCTAAAATCAAATTTTTTACCCTAAAAAACTCATTACTTTATTACTATCTCTTTCTTCTCTCTTTATTTTTTCATATTTCTCTCTCTCTCTATCTCTCTCTCCCATTCTTTCTTTATTTACGTAGAAATTTAGATTTTAAGATTTCGGTTTTTGTAAATTTTTAGAATTTTTATGTTTTTTTTATTGCACATGTTATATTGAAAATACCAAATATCTCTTCAACAATTAAATTTTATTATTTTTCCGCACTTAAAGTTTTAAGAAGTTAGATTTTATACCCTCATTTATAATTATTTTTCAACATATACTAATGGAAACATATACTTTTATTTATAACTAATTATTGTCATACTATTCAAACTTGAGCTACATAATTACTGTTTAACTGTTTACATGGCTTTTCGTGTTTTGTATCGTTCCGAAGACGTGCCGTAGACACGTGCCCACGGGCAAATCTAGTCTATATAATAAAACACAAAGAAAGCTATCAGGTACCTCTCCTTCAATCCCCCAAAATCAAAGGCCCAGATCTAATCTTACAAAACACATCCCCCCCCCAAAAATTTCACCCCAAAACTCAAATTCAAGTGGTTTCCTAAGTGGTTTTCCACGTTTTCACAGACATTTGCGTTTTCAACTGAGCATTTCTCATATATATATATATATATATATATATATATACACACACACTTTTGGAAACATGAATTTTTATACCCCAATTTAGGGGTGGCAGATGGGTCGACCGGGCCGGGCCGGGCCCAACCCGTGCGGGTTGGCACGCTTGGGTAGGCGGGGCGGGCCGGGTTGGGGTGTTATACGGGCCAGGCTGGGTCGGGTCAGATTCTTAATTGGGTGGCCCGCCCAACCCGTGAACCCTTTAGGGCTCAACCCGGGTTGGGCCGGGTCGACCCGCGGGTTGGCCCGTTTAATAATATATATATATAATTTTTATTTTTATTTTTTATTTTTTATTTTTTTTATTTTTTTTATTTTTTTGTGGTAGCTTAAATTGAAGTAATACTAAGTAATACTACATTACTACTAATAATAATACTAAGTGAGTAATACTACATTACTAAGTAAGTAATACTACATTACTACTAATAAGTAATAATAATACTACAATTCTTCAAAATTATAATACTAAGTAAGTAAGTAATACTTAGTAAGTAAGTAATACTTAGTAAGTAATACTAAGTAAGTAAGTAAGTAAGTAATACTAAGTAAGTAATTTTTTTTGGTAGTTTAAAATTATAATACTAAGTAAGTAATACTACATTACTACTAATAAGTAATAATACTACAATTCTTCAAATATCCCCAAATGATGTTTAATTATAATACTAAGTATGTAATTCACTAAATTTTGTAATAATACTAATAAGTAATAATACTACAATTCTTCAAATTGAATCAAATATCCCCAAATAATGTTTAATTATAATACTAAGTAAGTAATAATACTAATAAACAAAAAAAATCGTGATAATAATAAGATTGAAAGAGTGAAATTGACAACAAATTTTGAAATTTTATTCATACGAATTTAAGTGATACAATTTGAACAATTTATAACGAAATGAAATGAAGAATTCAATTCACAAATAAGTTTAATGCAATAACATATTTCTTATGTACAATTTTAATTGACTACAATTTTTCTAATTTAACATAAGATGAAAAGCTATTGTTGTTGTTCTTCTTCTTCTTCGGGCGAGTTGCTCCCACTTGTAGAACTTGATAGTGCTTTCCCTTGCGTCCTATCTTCAGCCTTCAGCCAGTCTTCTGTGCAAACGAGCATCTCCAACGACTCGGGCTTCAACCGGTTTCTGTAATCAGATAGAATCCTGCCACTTGTAGAAAATACACTCTCAGAAGCAACTGTAGAGACAGGAGGAGTTAGCAAATTTTTAGCCATAATAGACAGAATACTAAAAGTGTGTTCATGTTCTTTCCACCATTGTAAAATATCTAGTGGGGAAAGAGTAGGTTCAGTATCCTGTTGGTTATACCAATTTAATTCATTTGGTTGATTAGTCCTAGGTTTTTTAGACTGAATTTGTTCAAGTAGACTAAATGTTCTATCACCAATTTTACTTTTACCTTTAGAACTATCAGAAGAAGAACTAACTACAGAAGTTGTACTACTAGAAGCAAAACGTCTATCATAATAATCATACAAGTTATTTAATGTAGATTCAAACTGAACTAAAAAAGCAGCGCAATCAATTGTTAATTCTACATTGTTATCTAAACATGCAAAAAACATTTCTATCAAATTCTTCGTACCTTCTAATTTGATACGAGGATCCATAACAGTAGCAACACAAATCAACATAGGAGGAGGAAAATAATATTTCAAAAATTTTTGAAATGCAGGTATTACAATGTCACTAATATAGGGATCATTTAACATTTCGTTAAATATTTGCATCATGCTAACTAATTCAATAAAAATGTTACTAGAAGTAGATTCATATGTTTTTGAAAACTTTAAAGTTGCGATTTTAAAAGGTTCTAAAAATTTCAACAAAGCTTCGGCAAAATACCAATCGGGCAGAGTCATTTCAAAATTGTGCATATTTTTTGCGATACAAAAATCATTTACAACTGCTTTATAATCGGTGACAACATTCAATAAATCAAAAGTAGAATTCCATCGGTGTCTAACATCCTTTGGAAATTTTCTAAAAGGAACATTTCTAACCCTACACCAAGCTTTCCATTCTTGTAAAATGCTTGGACTTAATGCAATGAAATGTACACAATTTCTAATTTTAACTATATATGGATCAGCTATTTTTAATGCATCTTGAACACATAAATTTATAATATGACATGCACATCTAACATGAAAAATATTGTCAAATGGAGGGTTTAATACAGATTTTAAAGTAGTAATTGCTACATTGTTGTTAGATGCATTATCAAAACTAATAGCCATAATTTTATCGCGAATATGAAAAACATCACAAATTTCTATAATACGGTTTGCTATTTCAGCGCCGCTATGGGGATACGGCAACGACGCAAGTGATATGATTCTTTTTTGAAGAATCCAATCATTGTCGATCCAATGACAGGTTATTCCCATCGTTGGAATATTGTTGACACCCGTCCAACAATCCGAAGTTAAACTAACCCTACAAGTTAAACTCCATAAAATTGCAATCAACGCGTCCTTCATTTCAACATACATTTTAAAACAATCCGATTTGCAAGTATTTCTCGGAATTCTTCTAAAATGAGGGTTTAAGGCCGTTTGATTAAAATTTTCCAAGTTCCTACTCTCGGGATAGGAAAATGGCAACTCTCCCTTAATGACTAATCGGGCTATTTCCCGACGAACGAGTTCGGGATCATAAGGGTGGCTATCTACTTGACCGGTCCTAGGGTTAATTTTTTGTTGGCCTTGTATTTGATCAAGAAGTTCTTTGTGATTATGTTGTATGTGTCTACTAATTGTACCGGTGCCGTCACCCCTCTTGAATTTGTATGTTTTGCTACATGTTTTACACACTTTCAAATCTACACCCGGAATATGTTCGTCCGGGATATACTCATAAAACCTGTGCCAATCGCTAGTTTCTCCTCTACTTTTCCTACTACTACGAGGTTGTGTGGTTTCGGGTTGTTGTTGTTCTTCTTCTTCTTCTAATTGAATGCCACCTACAACATCCATGTCGTGTGTACCCCATTGTTCCATAGTAGGATCAATGTAATCTTGGGCGGGCTCACTAATTGGGACAATTAGTGGCCTACGTGAAGAGGAGGAGGAATCTTGTCTGCTACGACCGCTACCGCGTGATCTAGACATAATGTGGTAATGCGCTCAAAATATGTAAAAAAAATTCTACAATGTAAGAGCGGACCGAGCGGTGAATTATACAAAAAAAATCTAAAAAACAAGAGGGTTGAGATAGAGAAGTTCAAAAAACAAACAATAATTTTAACTACAACGCAAAAAAAAATTTAACAAGAGAGGTAGAGAAATTTTGATACCGTTCACCGTAGAATACGCGTATGTAAAAAAAAAATCGTGAAATTAAGAAGAAAAGCTAAAAGATGGAGGAGCGCTTTGCCGATTCCGCAATTAAAGAGTTGAGAAGAGGTTGAGAGTTGAAGAGAGTTGAAGACGTTGAAGATGTTGAATTTTGTTTCCGATACGACCGAAATTTGATCGTGTATATGCCTCCTTGTACAATTATTTGATGAACACTACAATTGTTCAAAAATTTCTTTAAAATGATGTATAATAGTAGAGAGAGTAAGAGAGTGAGGTGTAATTTTTTTTGAGAATTTTAGGGGATATTTATAGGTGAATTTGTGGGAAAAAACAAAAAAAACAAAACAAAAAAAAAACAGCAACGTTCGGCAGCAACGGCTCTTAGAGCCGTTTGCTGCCTGTGCTGACTACTGCCCAACGGTCGAACCCACGCGTTGACCCGTTCGACCCGCAGGTCGAACGGTCGGCCCGTCACGGGTTGAACGTTCGACCCGTACGGGTCGAGCGGGTTGACGCACACGGGTCGACCCGCGGGTTAGCGGGTGTAATTCGTTTTTTTAACGGGTTCGCGGGCCGGGTTTCGCGAATTCGATTCGCGTATATTGCGACCCGGGTCGACCCGGTACTGTTCACCGGGTTCGACCCGAACCCATGAAAGCCTTAAGCGGGCCGGGTTCGTGGGCCGGGTCGCGGGTGGGTCGGCGGTTGACCCGGCCCAGTTGCCACCCCTACCCCAATTCATAATTATTTTTCAACATATACTTATGAAAACATTGACTTTTATTTACAACTAATTATTGTCATACTATTCAAACTTGAGCTATATAATTGTTGATTTACTGTTTACAAGACTTTTCGTATGCTATATCGTTCAGAAGACGTGCCGTAGGCACGTGCCCACGAGCAAATCTAGTAACACTATAAAGTATAACATAGGTGAAAAAGTTGAAAGATATTAGTAAAATGGGCTGGCCTGGGTTTTAAAATATAAAAATTAGATTAAATATATATTAAATATATTCGGTACGGTACGGTATACCAACGGTATCAATATTGGTACCAGTACCATACCATAAAAATTCGGTATGGTACAATGCCGATATTTCGGTACGGTATTACCAAATTTTGGTAATGTTTAGTATGGTAATGGTATGGTACGTGTATGGTATGGTAATATGGTATTTTTTGACACTCCTAGTCTTTTCTATTGTAAACCAAATTTCTTCGAAGCCAACCTGGATGAGGTTTGCGTGAAGAGCCGTCCTATAATCCATTGCTCCTACACATACAATGAATGAGCTCAACCCATTCAATGTCGTACTATAGTTCGCTTGAATTCATTACACTGAACGACATAAAAATTTAAATGAAAATTAGAAAAATATAATGAATAAATTGGTTGCTTGTGAAATTCATGTCAAAAAGAAAATAGTAACGATAGTCTGAAGGATTGATTACATAGAAATAGACTTGAAACCTCACTATATGACAGTGGCGGAGCCAGGATTTTAATCCAGCGGGAGCGAAATCACAAGAACTAAATGAAAAAAAAAACGAGCAGCATAAGAAGAGGGAGCGGGTCGGGTGGTGTGAGGAGCGGTTGTATGGACCTTTACTTGTGGACCACGCTCAGGGGGAGCGCTGTATGGACTTCTATTTAAAATATAAAAAATAAATGCACCTATACAAAAGGCCTATTCAAATTCAGGGAGAGCGGCCGCTCACCCTGGCTTGGGTGTGGCTCCGCCACTGCTATATGATGCTCTTTATACTTGCTGACAATCAAAAAATATAGGAAGCAACTTAAGAAGGCGATTGTAAATTCTCTCCTTCTCAGGCGATTTCTCTCCCCTCTCTCCTACTCCTTTTCCCATCAGATCCGATCGACTCTCTCATTTTCTCCCTCTCCCCCCTTCATTAATTTTGTTCCCCTTCTCTTCTTCCCCAGACCCTTTTCATTGTGTGCCCCCTATCGTGGATTTTCGTTTTTCCTCTTCCTTTCCCTCCCGGCTCCAGAGCGCTCCCCTCCAGGTGGTAGCTTCGTCTTTTGGCTGCCTCTTCCGTTCCTCTTTCCGGCTGGACTGTCTCAGTGCGGCGAAGTTTCCAGTTTTGCTCCCATCCTCAGCCGGCGCTCGGCGCTCGACGTTCGTCGCCCCCTCGTTTACTGGTAGGCCAGCTCGGCCGTTCATCTCAAGCGTCGCCTTGGGTAAGTATTGATCAGAGGCTAATCGCTGTAAGTATCGTTTTCTCTCGGTTGGTTTTATTTTTGGTGCGTGTTGTTTGATTGAGGCGCTCTTTTCCGCTCGCCTTTAGTCTGCGCTTGTAGGTTTCAGTGCGGTCTTCAATTCTCTCAGTCTTCTTTTGTAGCTATCATCGTACTCACTTGTTAGGGTACGATTGATTGCTCTTTGAGACGTTTCTGAATCGCTTCTACCGACCGTTTGCCGAATTTGCATTTTCCCCCAGGGGAGTATACTGATTATATCGTCTACCTTCTCCCTCCCTAAGGTTCTCCTTCTCATCTCTTTTGGTTCTTTCTGTGTTCGCAGTCTCTCGCCCTCTTTAGGGCATCGCTGCGAGTTGCGAATGCCACCGGTGTTGGCTCTTTTAGGGGCAACGCTGTGTGTTGCATCAGCCACCAGTGTTGGCTCCCTGTAGTGTTTCTTTCTTCTCGCTTTCGTATTCCTGCTGTGTTGTTATTGGGCCTTTTTCTTTCTATATGCTAGCCCATGGCCCTTTCATGGGTGCATGCAAGTAGTAAAAAAAAATTCAAAAAAAAGGATAAGTGATCAGAGGTGCTCTTTAAATGGGCTAAGCCCAACGGATTTTCTTCGACCCGGTTACACGAAGCTTCCGAGTAACTTCCCTCCCCCTTCTTCATCTTCCCGCCATTCACTATCTAAGTTCTCTTCATCTTCTCTCTTCTTTAATATCCATTCTCGTCGTTCCCCACGGTTTGCTTTCACTGCTTGCAACCAGGTCACATTAAAAAATTCTGTGTGGCAGCTATGAAGTGTCTCTTTTGCCTTAAAGACGGTCACTCGCGCCCCAAATGTTTCGCTCTTCAAAGAATGCTGGGTTTGTCGATCGGTGTCCCGATCTCGGATCAAGTTCTCGCCGCGATTGACTTCCCAGCTTTACAACGAAAGCTCTCAGCAGATTCCTCTCACATCCCCAAAATAAAAAAAAATGTTTCCAAGTCTCCTCTTCTCCCCACGCCTCCTCTGATCAATCGCATTGAAGAGCCTGTTTCTCTTCCTTCTGAAGCCAAGATGACTCCCTCTGCCAGATCCTCCTTACCAAACGTCTTACAAGTGTTCATCCCTCCCATCGACCTCTCGGACCGATTGAAATCTTTTGATACTTTCGGGGCCATCTCTTTTAATGGAGGTTCGATCCCTACTTTTACCCTTAATTCTCTTCTCAGCAATTCGTGTAATGTGAAAAATTGGGATTGGTTTCTTTGTTCGTGTTCTAATGGCGACGTCGTGATTCGCTGCCCTTCCCCCAAGCTGCTTCAGGACCTGATTGAGAATGCTTCCTTATCGGTGGGTTCGATCTCTCTTACTATCCGTAAATGGAGTCAAGTTAATCCTCCTAAGTCCGTTCTCAAACTCATTCCTACTGTTGTTACCTTACTGGGGCTACCCCCGTTCTGCGACTCGTTGCATCGTATGGGGAATTTGGCGTGCTGTGTGGGCACATTAACTAGCATATCTTCAGCTTCTAAACTCGCTTCAGGCTGTATGCAAGTGGAAGCGATCTTTAATATTCCTGAAAGTCAAGATCGCATTGAGGCGTTTGTGCTTAAGGATGGATTCGTTTCATTCCCTGACTCGGTTCAATACCACATTCCCTCATCCTCTGAGGGAACTGGTCAAGTTCTGTCTGCTAAGCCTTCAATTTCTAACACCATTGCCTCTCCCGCTCCATCTTCGTTCCATCCAGGGTCGGTTTCCTCTTCTAAATCCCAATGGAGGATTCCTCCGAAAGCATCAGTAAAGAAAAAATTTCATCCTTCTAACAAATCTTTTGTTCCTTCCGGTAAGTCGAAGTTTTCGCCTGCTAAGCCTCCGAATCTAGTTTGGATCAATCCGGATCTCAATTCTCAAAACTCTTCTAAGACTGGATCCAAAGTTTCGGATCGTCTGAATGTTGCTCCCTTGGCAATCGCCTCGTTATCTGAGTCTCAGGAGGTCAAGATCCCGTCCTCTACTCCCCTTACTGCTTCTAAGGAAGCTCCCTCTACCACAGAGCATTCAAACCCTGATTCCCAGTGGCCCAAGTGGGAAGTTAATCCGCATTTTGAATCCGATTGGCAGTTGTTTCAAAAGCAAGCTCATTTCTCTTCGATCACGGCTGCTGATCCTGCTATTCCTCATATCAAGGTCAAATCTGATAAAGCTTCCTTAGCCCCCGGTTGGATTGATACTGACAGCCTATTGGAGGAAGAAGAAGAGGACCGTAAGAGGGATTTTGCCAACAGTAAGGTTAGTATTTACGATTATCGGTATTTTTATTCCTTATTTGATTCTGTTCTTTTGCATTATCGTTATGTGCGGGTGTATTTCCCTTACCCCTTCCATGGCCGAGTGTCTCGACACCTGCGCTCTTTCTTTCCTCTCGTTTTGTTATCGGAAGAATGCTGTTCTTTTTCGTCTGATATTAAATTAGCAATGCACGCATCTTTAAGTGCTTTTTTACCTCGTTTCTCTGCTCACTTCTATTCGGGTTTATTTACTCATGTGCTTCATGGGACTGGGGCTTGCTCTAATTTCACTCCACCGCCGTTTCTCATGTTTACCGTCGCCCCTCTTTGGTCGATCCTGTTATCCCTCTATCTTCTATAGGGAGTGTGAACAATGCTCTTTCTAATTCTAGCTTTGCTTCTGCTTCCAGATCTAACCCCCGTCTGATTAGATCAAGTGCTCGTTTACGAGCTAACTTTGAAGCCTCTGCTTCGTATCATCCTTCGATATCTTGCCCTTCTGACTCTTCCAACGTATCAGTGCATTCTCCTCTAGGGTCTATTTTTCATCTTCAATTTGATCATTGCTCTGATAAAGATCTCATTTCCATTTCTTCGAAATTAGGATTTTTGACTATTGCTTCCCCCTCGTCGGTGGCATTAGCCATCCGAAAGAAAGAACGCTCTAGAGTCAAAGAGTTCAATGTTTTTTAATGATTACAGTGTCGTGGAACATCAGGGGACTGAATTGTCTCGATAAGCAAAGAGCGGTCTATCAATTGATTTCTTCCTCTCACTGTGACCTCATTTCTGTTCAAGAATCTAAACTCGAGGTTCCCTCTCCCTCGATTCTTAGATCGATTGGAGGAACCCTCATTTCGAACTGGATTTCCCTAGATGTGATTGGGTCTAGGGGTGGCATCCTATTCGGTTTTAAAGAGGCGACTTTCTCTTTAGTCTCTTTTCATCGACTCAACTTCTTCCTCATTGTTAAACTTCATTGGTTGCCTCTTAACACTAACCTCACGATTATCTCAGTTTACGGTCCATCTTCGTCTGAAGGTCGGCCGTTGTTTTGGAGCGAATTCCTTTCTCTGTTGCCCCATTCTAACGAGCTGTGCATCTTCTGTGGCGACTTTAATGTCACACGATTCGCCAATGAAAGATCTAATAGTTCTTCGATTGGCAATCATCGTTTCAACGAATGCATCCAATCTTTACTTCTGACCGATATTCCATTATCAGGCAGATCCTTTACGTGGTCGAACCTCCGCCATCACCCAGCGATGGCGAAGCTCGATCGTTTCTTGGTGTCCAATGTGTGGATTAACTGTTTTCACAACTCTTTTGCTCTCGCCTTACCCAACCCCTCTTCAGATCACGTGCCCATCGCGTTACATTCTGATTTTCATTTCCCTCGTCAACATCAATTCAGATTCGAAAAATTTTGGTTGCAAGACCAAGTTTTTGTCAACCTCGTTTCGGATTGCCTTTCGGTAATCTCTGGTTCTTCTGGATTAGGGTCCATCCTTCTCAAACTTCATGCGATTAAATTCGGATGTAAAATCTGGCGCAATGAAAGACAATTTAACACCAATTTCCTAAAAAAAATTTACCTCTCCTCCATTGAATCAATAGATCAAATGGAGGAGCAAGGGCCGATCTCGGTTGACTTATTCAACGAGCGGCAGTCCTACAAAAAAGAATTTTCGGATATTCTTCATCAAGAACACGTGAAATGGGCCCAGAGAGCAAAATTTCGATGGCTCAAAGAGGGCGATTGCAATACTGCTTTTTTTCATAATTTTGCCTCCCATAGACAAAGATGTAATCATATTTCATCTATCGTTCACGAGGGGATTGAACTATCTTCTAACGAAGATATTCACCGATCTTTCCTCCTCTTCTACAAAAATCTCATTGGATCCTCCAAACCGAGGACTTTGAGCCTGGACTGGACTCACTTGTACGGCGATGATCCTATCGATCTCTCTTCTCTTGATTCTCCATTTTCGATGGAAGAAATCAAACAAGCGGTATTCGCCTTAAAAAGCGATGCGGCGCCTGGCCCTGGCGGGTTCCCCGCTTTCTTCTTTTAAAAGTTCTGGCATTATTTGAAAGATGACCTTTATCGAATGTTCACCGAGCTTCATCTAGGCTCTTTTTCTTTTGACCGCATCAACTACGCTCATATCGTTCTTATTCCTAAACTAATAGGTGCGAATTCCGTGGCTAATTTTAGACCGATTAGTCTTATCAATTCCACGTTCAAAATTATCATAAAAGTTCTGTCAGCTAGACTAGGAGAGGTGATATCTCCTCTTATTGATCCGGCTCAATCAGGCTTTATCAAAGATCGTTTTATTCTTGATAGCGTGGCTGCGGCCCAGGAAATAATATCCTATTGTCACAATTCCAAATCAGAGGGGATTCTCCTCAAATTTGATTTTCAAAAAGCTTATGATAACGTTTCGTGGGAGTTCCTTTTCGATATCTTAAGCAATAGGGGATTTGGTCCCAAATGGATTTCTTGGATCAAGTCTAGCCTATTTGCGGGTACTTCATCCATCCTCATTAATGGATCGGAAGGTCACAAATTTAAAATCAAATGCGGGCTCAGGCAAGGTGACCCGCTTTCTTCTCTTTTATTCTCTCTTGTAGCAGACGTTTTCAGTAAACTTCTTTGCAATGCCTGGGATGCCCAGGTCATCGAAGGTCTGGGAGAATCCCGCTCTTTCAATAGCGTACTGAACCTTCAGTACGCCGATGACACCATTATTCTGGCCAAACCTAATCATCATACTCTCAGAAACCTGAAGCTTCTTCTCTATTGCTTCGAATTAGCGTCTGGCCTTTCTATCAACTTTCAAAAGTCTTCAGTTGTTTGGTTGGGAGGTTCTCCTAATAGGCAGGATGAAATATCCGCGTTCTTTAACTGTCCGGTCGCTTCTTTTCCTATTACTTACCTGGGGATTCCACTGAGGTGGGGCAAACTTCATAGATCGGATTGGTCGCCGATGATTGACAAGGTCGAATCCAGATTGTCAGTGTGGTCTGGGAGACAGTTGTCTCAAGGCGGTAGATTAATCCTGATCAACTCAGTTCTTTCTTCTATTCCCCTGTACATGATGTCCTTCTACTTCATCCCATCGTGGGTTATCAAAAGAATCGACCGTATTAGAAGTAATTTCCTCTGGTCGGGTTCTTCTATTTACAACCCCGGTTCACACCTTTGTAATTGGAAACTCGTCTATTCTTCAAAAATGGCTGGTGGCTTAGGGGTTTTAGATCTTAGGCACCAAAACCTTGCCTTACTAGGCAAATGGATTTGGAGATTCCTCAAAAAGGAGGACCTCCCCTGGATTAGATGCATCAAAGCCAATTACTTTGTGGCCAATGCATGGTGGAGTTTTCCGGACCGTCCTCACAGGAAGTCCTCCCCGTTTTGGAAAGGCATTTGGAAAGCGGCAGCGGCTTTCCAGTGTGGTTTAAGCCATGTTTGTAAGGATGGTTCTATGACCAGATTCTGGTCTGATATCTGGATCGGTAATTCCTCTTTAGCGACCGCTTTCCCTGCGATTTTTCGCATCGCCGCCAATCCTCTGGCTTTGGTATCTGATTACTATAACCTCAACGACGTCCATAGGGAATGGTCGATTCCCCTCTTGTCTAATCTTTCTTCCCATTTAGCTCCTGAGTTTGATAAATTAATCGAGGTCATTAACAATGTGGTTTGGCATGATAAAGAGGATTTCTTTTGGAGATGGAACTCGTCTAAGAACTTCTCAGTCCGTTCTTTCTATTTATTCCTCAATTTTAGAGGGATTAGATCGCCATTCTACGATGTGGTTTGGAAATCCTGTGCTCCGTTGAAAGTGAAGATCCTTGTGTGGTTCGCTCTCAACAATAAACTCCTTACCGTCGAACTACTCAACAAGAGAAATATCGCATGGGGACAATTGTGTCCACTTTGCGATTCGTTTTCCGAGGATGTGAACCACTTGTTTATTGAATGCGACTACACTCTAACTCTTTGGAAAATCACCGTTCTGGCCTGGGGAGTGTCTGTCACTCCAATCAATCTGTTTGATTGCTGGTCTAAGCGTCCCCCTAACCGTAATTTCCACAACTCATGGATCCTCTCTTTCCAGATTATTCTTTGGATTATTTGGAGAGAAAGAAATCACAGAATATTCCGACATATTTTCACTCCATCTCGTTCTTTAGCAAAAGAGTTTCTTCTTTTATTCAATTTGTGGTCTTCATCTTTAACATCGGAAGCAAGAGGAAACATGAAGGGTGAAAGGTTGGAGGAAGCTTACAATTGTCTTATTAATCTCAATGCTATTTAACGTTCTGTATCAGTCTTAGATGCTAATTCTTCTGGTTGTAGATCTCCCTTCCTGCGTTTATTTGGTATTTCATTTGCAGTATCTGATTTGCTTCTATGTCTTTTTGTAGTAATTCTCTCTTCTGGCACTGTTGAGGTTTTGGCTTTCACCTTTAGCGGTGTGATCTTATGATTTTCCCTTGCTTGTTTTTCTTTTGCAGGCTTAAAGGGCTGTGTTCTTTACCCTTATTATGCTTTTGGTAGTTTGTTTTGTCCTCGTAGTTGGGCTGTTCTGGCTGGGGATTTGTTGTTGATGCCCAGGATCTCTCTGGTGGATCTGCTACCGCTCTCTTCTTTTTAATGAGTTTTGGCTGGTGCTGATGTTTAAGTGCTTAACTAGGGTTTGGATCTTTTCGTTCTGTTTTTCTTCTTTGTGAGCTCATATGTTTAGAGCACTTTGGTTGGCTTTATCACTATGTTGGTCTTCTTATTTTGATGAATACTGATGTAGCTGCGGCTGTTCAGCAGTTTGGACTGGTATCATTTTATTAACGTTCTATCTTCTGATTGGGAAGAGTCTGTGTGCCTTGCGCTAGCTGTGATTTTCAGTATTTTTCTTTCATCTGTTTAGTGCTTCACATGTTTGTTGAGCATTGTTTTCCTTGTTCTGTCGGTTTGTTTTGTCACTGATTATATCAGTGTGTTCTATGACTCATTCAGTGGGTGTTGTGTTCACCAGCATGTGTTTTCTTGCCGTGCTGGTGGACTTCGGCCTTTTGCCTCTACTGTCGTCCAGTAGCGCCCTCGCTGGCGTTTTTCGCTCTGGGGGAGGAGGTCCTCTTTTTCTTGGCATTTGGTACTATGGTTCGGTTTCTATCGTTTGACTGATTTTCGCAGGAGCGCTTCCCACCTTCACGGCCTGAGAGGTCTGGAGAGATGGTCCCTTTGGTCACCTCGCTGCCTTTCGCTCCTATCAGCCTCTGGAGTTTCTTCTAGTTCCTCGGGTGGTTTTGCTTGATCGATCAGCTTCCGCCTAGTTGGAGTGTATTGTTCTCGGCTTAGCGTCTGTGCTTCTGTGATTGTAATTCTATTTGGGAATATATCGTTGTATATTGTTTTTTTGTACTATTTGTTTTACGCCTTGTAAGACCTCGCTACTGTTATTTTTATGAATATATATTATGGCTGGAGTCGTTGGACTCTATCCGTTTCATCAAAAAAAAGACAATCAAAAAATATATTAATTTTAAAATAAATAAACAAAAAAAGTAAATACATGAGATAGCATGAGAAGGCCAAATATGCATCCCCATGATCTGACTGTATACTGTGAAGTGAAGAATAGAAGAAGCTTCCAACAGCCAGTCAGATGCTTTTGGTTTATAGAAAAATCTCGAACTCTGGAAAATTCCGGCGGAATTGTGTATCACTTCCTAGTACCGAAGATAAATTGGGTGACCTCAACAGATCTCAACCAATAATTAAATAAGAATTATGACTACACAGCCGGTTTAGAAAAATCTCTAGAGCAGTGCCTATCTATTCTCGTGAGCCTCTTTCGTTTCCCTTTGACCCTCCTCTTGTTCTATCACCAAATTGATTAGATTGTCTCCCTCTCCTATCTTCATCACCTACCGCAACAAACCGTTGAAATCTGTCGCTTTCTCTCCTACCACCATACCCATTGTTTTTTTTTTAAGACAAATGTGAAATCTGGCCATCCTGTTTCATTAATCAGGGATTAATAAACAAAACTCGGAGTACTGAGCAAACAACAAAATCCTAGAAAGAAAATAGAAAAACATTCTCCACCCAAAACATGGTGGGTGGGGCAAAATACAGACAGAGCATAAGAAAACTAAAGCTAATACAACTTTCCCCCCAACAAGCCCTGGGGTAGTGGGTGTCATCACTATCCCACGCTAATCAAGCCTTAGTCAATCGTCGGGCCAATCTCGATCTCCTCGTCGTCGAACTCCTGTACCTGAAACACTGTGGCGATCCTGCCCCTGGGACCTGCTGCTACCACATTAGCCCAAAATGAAATCAGATGCATAATGTGATTTAAATTGTCAGAAATGGTATTGCTAGTTCTACGGAAGTAAAGGTTGTTTCTATCTAGCCAAAGCACCAAGGTATAGCGGCGATCGCGATAAATCACGCCTCTCTCATAGCCCTTCGTTCCGTCGCGAATAAGGACCCCACCCATAGGTCATCGTATGTATTAGGGAATTGAGATGTCCCAAGTGCACTGAGGACCTCGACGATAATTGCTTTGCTCCTAGGACAGTGAAGGAACAGATGGTCTCTAGTCTCCAGGTTCACCTGGCAGAACCCACAATGAGCATCCAGGTTTGGTTGGCATTTAACCAGGTTCTCCCTCGTGAGGATCGCGTCGTTCAACACTAGACAAATGAAAACTTTTATTTTCAGGGGCGCTTTTGTTTTCCATACAATGTTCGACCATCTTGGAGTGCAACCCCTGAAGTGGACGCGGCTATACATTGAGCGGACCGTGAACTTGTCGTTTTTCTCCAGATCCCAGGATCCCAGGTCTTCTTGTCAGGCCCCTGAGAGCAGCCAATTCCAGTGTTTGAGATGAATGCCTAGAGTTCCTTCAGTCTGCGTTGGGAATCCATGTCAAGCAGATGTTTGAAAGCTGGGTTCCAAGCACCTCTTTTCCAGGCTGTTGCCACCGTGCAGTGTGGAAGAGATGCTTGTTCGTATAGATCTGGGAACATGGACCTGAGTGGGTGGTCTGCGCACCACTTATCCCACCAGAACCTAGTGAGTCTGCCATTACCTATGACTGACTTAACATAGCTATTGAAGGGTTCGTATGCCTTGGTGATACCCTTCCAGAAGTGTGAAACTCTAGGGCCTACCCTGAAGCCTAGATTTCTAGATCCATTCCCATGCATATAACCCTAAACAAACTGCTGTCCCCCTTCTCCATTGGGGTGAAAGACTTTCCACCACCATTTACCCAGTAGTGTCAGGTTCATGTCCCGAAGATCGATGATGCCCAGGCCTCCGTGGATCTTTTTCATGCATGCCTTCTCCCACCTAATGAGATGATATCCTCCTCGGTCTGGGTCCGCCCTTTTCCACAGAAAGCATTTCCTTGTCCGGTCAATTCTTTGGATAACCCATCGTGGCATCTCGAAGAAAGAAAGGTAATAAGTAGGAAGGTTAGACAGGACTGCATTGATGAGTGTAACTCTCCCTCCCAAGGAGAGGGCTTTCCCTTTCCATCCTGCTAGCCGTTTATCGACCCTGTCAATGATTGGGAGCCAGTCCGCCTTTTTGAGTCTCCCGGGCCTCAGTAGCAATCCAAGGTACTGGATGGGGAACCTCATGATGGAGCAGTTGAGAATAGATGCGTGCTCCAGCGCCTCATCTGGTGCCAGGGCAATGGGAATGAGGGTGCTTTTGTGGAAATTAACTCTGAGTCCGGACCACGCCTCAAAGCAATATAGAATTCCTTTGAAAACGATAGTTTCCCCTAAGTCACAATTGCCAAAAAGCAGGGTATCATCGGCGTATTGCAGTATGGAGCAGCCTTGCCTCTGTGCCCCTTTAGCCACTGGTACAATCCAGCCTGCTCTGTTGCATCTGGTCATCATTGTTCTGAGCACGTCTGCCACAATGGTGAAGAGGAGGGAGGATAGTGGATCTCCCTATCTGAGTCCTCACCTGCAAGGGAATGGGTGGTCTGCCGACCCATTGATCAAAATGGCCGTTTTGCTAGTGGTGAGACACATGTGGATCCATCTGATCCATCTGTCCCCAAACCCCCATCCAGCCAGTGCTTCCAATAAACAATCCCATTCCACTGAGTCATAGGCTTTCTCGAAGTCAAGCTTGAGTAGGTAGCTCTTTGCATTGGAAGCGTGACACTGATGAATAGTCTCTTCAGCTGTGGCAATACTGTCCTGAATGCATCTCCCCTTAATAAAGCCTGTCTGGTCCTGGCTAATGAGACCGTCCATTACCTTGCCCAATCTGTTTGCTAGGGTCTTTGTAATGATCTTTACCGAACCATTTAGTAGGCTTATGGGGCGGAAGTCACCAATGCATCGTGCATCCTCTTGTTTGGGGATGAGTACCACCTCCGTGTAATTGATTCTACCCAGTTTTAGTTTATGCTCATAGAAGTCATCGAACAATTTTAGCAGGTCTCCTTTGATTTCCTCCCAAAATGTCTGATAGAACATGATCGGGAATCCGTCTGGCCCTGGGGCTTTATCTTTACCCAATTGTTGGATAGCCTTCCATACTTCCTGTTCGGTAAAGGGAGCTTCTATGGATTGCAGTCCAAGACCTGGTTCACCAGCTTGGTCCTGCCAGAAGTCGTGTCGGAGCGGGATTCTGAACTCCGCTTTGCGCCCAAAGAGGCGCTTGTAGTAGGAATGGAAGGCCAGCTTAATAGCGTTCTCACCTTGAATCAAACCAGAGTCCGAGTTGACAGAGTGGATGAGGTTAGCCCTACGTCGTGCACTGGCAACTCGGTGAAAAAAAGCGGTATTCGCGTCTCCCTCCTTGAGCCACGTGACTCTCGACCGTTGTTGCCATCTGATTTCCTCTATCCTGTAGAGCTGATCAATGTCCTGTCTGAGCTGGAGTAATCGCATCCGTTCTGCCTGTAAGAGGTCCCTAGCTTCTTCCGTCTTCTCGAGTTCCTCGATACCTTCAAGAAGGGACTCCTTAGTTCTCCAAATTAAAGCAAATCTGGTCCGGTTCCACTTCCGCAGCTTGCCCCTTAGCCTACTGATTTTTTTACACCATATCGCAGTCGCCTCAGTGCCCCTGGTGGGGCGAGACCAGCACTCGTTCACTATGTGGTGGAAGCCCTGAATTTCCAACCAGGCCTTCTCAAACCGGAATTTTGTAGGCTTTCTGGGTTGGTCCTCCCCAGACGATAGGAGAATTGGCACGTGGTCCGAAGTTGGCTTAGGGAGGGACTTAGCAGATGCGAGAGGGAATTTGGTTTCCCATTCCGTAGAGACCATAACCCTATCTAACTTGGCTAAAGTGGGCTGTGCCTGCATGTTTGACCAGGTGTAAAGCCTGTTCGAAATGGGGATGTCAACCAATTCCATGTCTGTGATGAACTCGTTAAACGCTTCTCTATCTTGGTCACTGGCGCCTCTGCCTCTGTGCTCATAGGCAAATCTAGTGATATTGAAGTCACCCCCCACGACCCACGGGTGGGGCCAGTGTGTTTTGATAGATCTCAGTTCCGTCCAGAGAGCCGTTCTAGCAGTGGACGTGTGGGGCCCGTACACCACCGTGACCGATTGGAACCATTGGTCGGACTTTCTCTGAAGCAGTACCGATAGAGAGAATTGTCCGTACAATTCGTCGACACAACGGAAGACGTTGGGGTTAAAACCTAAAGCGATGCCCCCAGATGCCCCAACTGATGGTACCATCCTCCACTCGGAGATTCGACAACCCGCCACTCGCTTAAGTCTAGATATGTGAGATAATTTGGTCTCCTGAAGTCCCACGACGTTCGCCTTTGATCTGGCAACGATTTCCTTGACCATTTCTCGTTTACCCCGCCCACCCAGGCCTCTAACGTTCCAGAATAGGGCATCCATTAAGAACAATCAGATGGGGGTACGTAACTCGAACCTACATTCGGTTCCAGAATGAGCCTAGCCCTATCAGACTCCTACCCTCTAATATGATTGAGAAGTCGGGCGTTTCTATCAGTATCATTAACCACTAGACCACATGTTTCGACTAGATAGAAAATTTCAGTATCGGTCATAAAATTAAAAATTAGGACTAGAAAAGAGCTTGTACCTCCAATACTTGTTTTAGCTGCTTTAGTAGCTGCCGCAACCTCCAAATAGTCATCTAAGGACTCCTCCATAGCCCTCTTGTGACCCCTGAGATCTGCATCACTTTGAGACACACAAGTGGTCTTTGCTTGGGTTGGAGGAAAGGTGCATGGGATCAGGTCTGGTGATTGGCTCGGGAACTCCTCTGTCTCTTCATCGGAGTCCAACAAATCTTCCTCTGAATAAACACAGTCGTCCTCCAGGTTAAGTCGGTCCTCTCTATTTTCTTCGTCTTGAAGTGAGTCTGGGACACACTCATTTGCCCCCACTAAATTATTTGGAGACAAATCTATAACAGGGGACTGTAGTTTGGACCCCTCTTTGGGCCCATTAACATACAAAATTAACTTGGACCCCTCTTTGGGCCCAATACAATTATAAAATAACCCCCCCTCCTTCTCACTAACATCCACAATGCTGTTAGCATATAACTCCTCCCTTCGTCCACGAGACACCACACCTCCCTCCTCGATCACACCGTCTGTCGCCTCGAATCCCACCCCTGCCGCTTGCAGAGCATTGCCATCTGTCACCCAACACTTGGGTAGGCCAGTGGTTGGTACAGCGTGCTCTGCCCCCGATGCGCCGACTGCTTCAAGAAACCCTTTCCCTCCTGTGCCTTCACACCTTGTCTTCTCTTCCATTTTTTGTTTCCACTTTGAGCTCTCGCCTCCACGAGGGCGAAGGCTTTAGGGCCAGTGGATCTCCCACTTTGGGAGGGTCCTCTGCTACCCGTTTGGTCTTCGTTCGTCGTGTAACCCAGAGTGGCAATCGACCCTCTCGACCCTCCATCCAAAGGTACCAAACCTTGCTGTTTTGGGTTTCGACTGTGCGGTACTACTTGCCTGTCGAGACTCACTGTGTTTTTGCCATTTTTGGCCCCTTCGCACCCTGTCTCCCTACCCTGCCCCTCTCTGAGCACCTGATCTTGCCTCTTTTCAAAGCAACCCTGTATGTCGTTACGCAAGACACCAAGCCTCGTGCATTTGCCTTTTGCAGCACTTGCACAGTCTGCCATATCTCTGTGGTCCTCCTTCCTGCCACTTCCACCAACTCCTATGTGTAGGCTTCCATTTTTGGATCTCTTTTGACCCTCCTTTTGGTGGGTCTCCTCTATGACAGCCGAACCACCCAAATCTGGCTTTGAGCTAGGATTTGGAATCCTCACATCTGGACCGTTGGATCTGTTGGATCTGGTGGACGAAGCTCCTTCCCGCCCAACCATGATCAGAGATCCGTTCGACAGTGCTGATCCCTCAACCACCTGGCTCCGACGCTGCTCCAATTCTCTCGCCTCCCTAATGAGTTCTCTATGCGCTCTCTCGATCTCATGCACTCCATCAATGGTGGCGTCCCTGGCTGGAGAGACCACCTGGGAGTAGGAGCGGCTGTCTCTGAAGGCGTTGTGTGGCTTGGGGGAGGT
This sequence comes from Hemerocallis citrina, assembly GCA_017893485.1. Taxonomy (NCBI): domain Eukaryota; kingdom Viridiplantae; phylum Streptophyta; class Magnoliopsida; order Asparagales; family Asphodelaceae; genus Hemerocallis; species Hemerocallis citrina. Next base: position 85,342,300 of record CM030366.1, read on the forward strand.
GATGGCCGTTTGCTCAGCTGCTGGCTCAGCTCGCATGTCGAGCACGAAGCGGATGAGGTATGATGCATCAAATGAGTAAACCTTTGCAAATCTCGGCATCTGCGCTATGTCAATACTTCTGATAAGTACTCTTGCTAAGACGATATCGGAGCGGCGCACCGTCTTTTCGTCGACTTCTTCCACTGAGCTGAAGTCGGCAACAATTTCTTGTAAAGCCTCTCTTTTTCAAAAGTGCAACGGCACATTGTGTATCCAAACCCAAAAGAGCTCTCCTTGGGGGAGCTCCGCTCCGAAACTCGGGGACCATGGGAAGAACTCCACTGAGAAATGTCCAAAATCCACTATCCCCAAGCCTGTAACCTCCACCACTTTCTCTGACGATGGGAAGGAGACCAAGTATTGGAGGTGGCACACCTTCTTCGCGACCCAGTCTTTGTGCGCCTTCATTGGCCACATAGCCTCCAAGGCTTGAAGAAGATGTATCTCGGAGGGCCTCCCTGTCCGAACCCTGGCCACCGCACACCATTGCCTTAGCCACCTCTCCTCCTTCTTAATGATGTCCAACATCATACCCATTGTTATCACGATGAGAACCCCTACAAGAGAAGTCATCACTCCAATCACCACCAAAAGAATCCCTTCGGTTTTCTCTCTTATCATCTACCCTATCAGAACGATGATTGAATCGATTGTTCACTCTCCAACCATTAAAGCCATCACGACGAAAACTAGAAGAGAAATCATCATTCTGATCATCATCGAAAGAATCCCTTCGGTTGCCCCTCCTATCATCTACCCTATCAGAGCAACGATGGAATCTGTCATTCTCTCTCCGTCCATTGTAGCCACCACGATGAGAAGCCCTAGAAGAGAAATCATCATTCTTCTCCCCCCCTAAATGAATCCCTTCTTCGGTTGCTCTTTCGATCCTCTGATTTAAATGCTCCTCTTCTTGAGGGACCAAACTCAGTTGGATTTCCTGAAATTGTTTATGCTCATTTTGTTGCTGTTTCTGCCAGAGTACAAGCTGCTATTTCCACCATCTGAGTCTGAATCAAGAATAAGCTCGTCCTCCAAATCAGAACCTCTGCCCCCTCTACTATCAATCCCTTTCCTTCCTGAACTTTGTTGGCGATTCTTGTTCTGTATGATACCAAAATCCTCATCCACATCATCATCGGCATCATCAAAATCAGAGCCCAGTTCAATATCGTCATCGGAACCAAGAGATTTCCCACCACTTCGAGACTTCTGCCAAGATTCAGCAACATCACTAGATTTCAGTTGGGGATGATCAGCAAACTCATCATAATCTTCTGAACCAGATATGTAGTCTTTGGCACGCTTGAAGTCGCTGAAATCTTCTGAATCGGATGTATTCTCAACCTCGGAGAAGTTCTTCACTGGAATTGAGTGTTGTTTGAACCATCAAGTTCATAACTATCCACATCATCGTCCTCCTCTTCATCGTCAAAATCGTCAAATCCTGTTCGATCTGATTGTGTCCTGGGATTTCTCTCACTGGGATGCTCATGGGTTCGTGGAATTCTGCTCGTGTTCCTCGTATCCTCTTCCAAGCCTCTGGAAGGTCTTCCACGAGGCTGGTCATTGGGATCGGGATGGTCGCCCATTTTAGACGAATTGGCAAACTCAAAGGCTGCCACATCAGCACCGTCTGACTCGTCATCAAAATCAAAGTTCCAGGCATTTGAAACATCTTGCACTCGCGCAGGCCTATCCAACCTTGTTCTAGGACCAGGTTGCATTGGCTGAAATTGGTTCTCTGTGAACTCATCTGGAGGACGCTTTGCATCACAATGGAAGCATGCCTTATTTCGACGATAGTTCAAGAAGCTGCACCTGGCAAATTACAGAATCATGCTTGAGCATCCACAGCCATTTTTCTCATTTGCTATAAAATGGCAGCTACAGTAATAGCAAATGCCATCGATCGCTGCAGTCGTCATTTGCTATATTGTTTCTCATTTTTTAGAAAAAAGCGACCGACGGGGTATCATATACCGTCCCATTGTTTACAATAAATTAAAAAAAAATTAATTACTTATTAAATATTAAACTATATTAATTAACTAAATTAAATATTATAATATTTACTAAACCTAATTAATTAACTAATTAAACCTAAAAACTACTCTAAACCTACCCATCTGTATTAATTAACCCATGAAGCATTAAATGCATTCCTTGAAGCATTAAATGCATTCCTCCCTTTATGGCAGAGTTGGCAGAGTATGGGACGGGGTATCATTCCCCGTTTGAACAATTTTTAAAAAAAAAAAATTCGGTTAATTAGAGAGACGGGGTTTGATCAGATCCCGTCGATCTCCTGCTCCATCCTACTCCTCCCCTTCAGTAAAGTTGCTCCTCTCCTCATCACCCACAAACCCTTTTCGTCTCTCCCTCGATTAACATCATTTCCCTTTACCCCTCCTCCCCTTGTCGGCGGTGGTTTTCTCTCCGCCCCTCCTTATTCAAGCCCCCCTGCGCGGTGCTCCTCCTCTCCTCTGCATATTGGGCATCCGGGTTTGCTGCGTGCCTTTTCCCTGGAGGTCCCTCTTGTCTTGGAGTGCCAACGTTCTTCCCTCAACCCGGCCTTCGCACCTCAGCAAATATCTGGTCTTCGCTTCACAGGTATTGGTTACAGGCACTGTAAGTATTCCACACCTACTTATTTTAGTTTAGTTTTTGCTTTGCTTTTTAAGCGTGTTTTTCGCAGCCTCTTTATCTGCGTTTTTGCCCCTCCGTCGTTGAGGGTGTAGCTAGTTGTTGATTCTTTTTCGCCGTGTGCTAATCTGTTGATCTTTCTCTTCTCACTATCGGTAAACAGCAGTAGTGCTGTTTCCTCTCTAGTTGCTCTTTTAGCCTCTATCCATGTGCATCCTCTACCTCACTCCTCTCGGGTAGTTTGCACTAGTTGTTTTGGCTCTATTGGCTTATATGTTCATCGGCGTTCTCGCTTTTCTCTTTGCGTCGTTTGCCTTCACCGACTTCCAGTATTTAGAGCTTCCCTCTCCATTTCTCTATTCTACACCTTTCTCTTAGCCTTCTCACTCTTCTCCCCTCCCTATTCTCTTCGTTCCTCCCTCCTGCATTCTAGACTTCAGTGGGCCTTTTCTTTCAGCCCATGGAGTTGACTTGGGTCGAAGTCGTTAAGAAAAAGCAAAAAACTGTTTCTTCTATCGATCGGTCATTTGGGCCTCTGCCTCCGCTGAAGTCCACAAAGGCCCATCCTCAGCTTATCTACGAGAAGCTTCCCCCGGGCTTCCACTCGTACAATTCCCGCCCTTCTTATCCCGCTCATCCATCTTCTTCATCCCATTCCTCTTCCAGTTCTCACACCCCCTCTCTTGTTTGCTTTCGTTGCCTTCAACCAGGGCACTTCAAGATCAACTGTCTCTTTAAAATGAAGTGTCTTTTTTGCGATAAGCTCGGCCATGCTAAGCACAAGTCCATGCACTGCAAAAAACCCTTGGTCTCCCTTTAGGAGTACCAGTATCTGAGTAGATTTTGAAAGCTGTTGATCTTCAATCCCTTCGCAAAAAATTCCTCTCTACTAAACCACCTAAGCCTCAGAAGCAGCAGTCGGATTCTTCTGCTCCACTGCTTCCCACCCCTACTCAGGCCTCAAGTTCAGCAGATCCTTCTCCCCCCCTTCAGGTGGTTGCTCCCCCCCTTCAGGTGGTTGCTGATCAACCGTCGCTTCATGGTAAACAAGCCCTCCTTCAGGTCTTCATTCCCAAAGCGGAACTCTCTGATCGATTGGTTTATTTCAGCCACTTTGGGGCCATTTCCTTCACTGGCGGTACTGTTCCTTTTTATACTGTTAACTCCTACCTTAGTAATCACTGCAACGTTTCTGATTGGGAATGGGTTTTGTACAATTGCTCCAATGGTGACTTAGTCATACATTGCCCTTCCCCTAAGATCCTGGAAAACCTCATGGCGACTCCATCTCTTTCGATTGGGAGCATCTCTCTGTCTGTTAGAAGGTGGGTCAAAACACTTGTAGTTTCTACTAGTATTCTCTCTCCTGACACCAAAGTCTCTCTTGTTGGTTTACCACCCTTCTGCGGCTCTCATTGCCTGGTGGGTGAGATGGCTAGGTGTATAGGTGAGCTAGTCAGTATATCATCCAAGGCTAGATTGGCTTCAGGTTGTTTGCAAATTGAAGCTACTTTTCGTTGTCATTCTGCGGCTAATCGTATTGAGGCATTCTGCCTTACTGATGGGTCCTCTTCCTTTGCTGTTTCGGTGCTCTACCATGATCTATCTCTGGCCTCTAAGAATGAGCCTACTCCTCTCTCAAAGCCTCAGGCGTTCGGTTCAGAGTTAGTGTCTCCCTTTCACCCTGGTTCATCTTCTTCTGTTAGGCCCAAGACTCCCAAACTAAAGATGGCCCCACCTGGTACTTCTCGTAGCCTTCTCCCCACCCCCCTTAAGCCTCCGCAGCAACAGTTCATTTCTAAAATCTCTCCCTCTAAAGCGCCGAATCTGGTCTGGATAAATCCAGAGCTTTCTAGCAGCAAAAATACTACTAATGTACCATCATCGGCCCCCACTGTTCACTCCAAGGGCTCTCAACCTTTAATCTCTGAAGAAGTGTCAGTGATGAACGTTTCCCCCGCTGCTAATAAAGACAAGGTTTCTTCCTCTTCCTGGCCGGCTTGGAAGGTTAACCCCAATTTCGCTTCTGATTGGGAACAGTTCCAACAAATTGCTCATTTTCCTACGCCGACTAAGTCAGACCCCGCCTTCTCCCCCTCCAAGCTTTCTTCCAAATTATCCTCTAAAGCTTCGGATTGGACTGAACAAGACTCTCTCCTTTCGGAGGAGGAAGCTGAACTGATGGCCAATAAGCCGAAGGAGGTACGCGCTTGTTTTTTGTTTTCGCAACGCGATATTAATTATTACACCATATCTTGTTTTAGCTTTAAATTTTTTCTTTTGGGTTCTCAATTTTTCTCATGTGCTTCTCCTCTCTTTTTCAAACCCATCTATGGGTTTGGTTCTCTTTTTCCTTCCTCTCTTAATTGGATTTGTCCCTCCCTTGCAATGAAGGCCGGTGAGATTTTGAATAATCAATTTTCCTCTCCTATCGTAACTCCCGATCACTTTACCACCCCCACTTCCAGCTCCCTTCTAGTTGGCATTCCCTCTTGCTCTCAAGTATCGTCTATCGATTCTCAGGGAGGATCTTCCTCTCCTCTCAGTTTGAATATGCGGCCCTCGGTAGCACCGCTTTCCCCTTACCCTTTTAATCGTTGTATTAGGTCTAGTGCTCGCCTTTTAGCTAAGTTCTCACATCGCTCTCATATTACTTCCCATGCGGTGCCCATCCATGATGGCTGTGCTAGTAGTCAGCAGACATTGCCTATCAATTCATCTCTGCCTTCTCCACCTCACCTGGGTTCCATTTACACTCCTATTTTCGATTCATTTTCTAACTCTGATCTTGCCTCCAAAGCACACAATCTAGGTTTCCTGATTGACCCTTTAGACTCCCCCCGTATTCGCGCCCTCAGAATAATCGAATCTTCCAGAGTCTTGGAGTTCAGCAATTTTAATGATTAGTGTCTCATGGAACATCCGCGGTTTGCACTGCCCAGCTAAACAAAGGGCGATTTTCGATTTAATCTTGTCTTCTCACTGTGATATTATTTCCATTCAAGAATCCAAGTTAGATGCTCCCTCTCCAGGTATTTTTCGATCGTTAGGTGGATCTATTATTTCCAACTGGATATCCTTAGATGCGATTGGCTCTAGAGGGGGTATCCTCTTTGGCTTCAAGGAAGCTCTTTTTTCGCTGACTTCGTATCAGCGCCTGAATTTCTTCTTAATTGTCCAACTTCATTGGATCCCTATGAATTGCCCTCTTACTGTTATTTCAGTTTATGGCCCGTCGACGTCTGATAGGCGGCAGCTATTCTGGCAGGAATTCCTATCATTACATCAATTCTCTTCAGACCTTTGTGTGATTTGTGGAGACTTTAATGTTACTCGCTTCCACTCGGAAAGATCACTCTCTGGCTCTTCGTTCTCACAATCACACATCTTTAACGACTGTATCCGCGACCTTCAATTGTCGGACCTACCGATCTCCGGTAGATCTTTCACTTGGTCCAACCAACGTGAACATCCTCTTTTTGCCAAGCTTGACCGTTTTCTGGTCTCGCACTCCTGGATGTCTCGTTTTCACCAATCTTTTGCTCAAGCACTTCCTAACCCTTCCTCTGATCACGTCCCTATTGTTCTTTTCTCCAATTTCGGTTTCAACCACAAGCACAAATTTCGTTTCGAAAAATTCTGGCTTAATGATCAACTTTTCACTAACTTAGTTTCTGAATGTCTGGCCTCGGTTACCGGATCCTCCGGACTGGGAAATATCCTCCTTAAACTGCATGCCATCAAGTATGGATGCAAAATTTGGCGTCATGAGAGACAACGCAACACCAACTTCCTTAAAGAATTCCTGTTGCAATCCATTGCTTCCATTGATAAGATGGAAGAAATGGGTCCCTTAACTGATTCTTATCGTTCTGAACGTAAATCTTGCAAGCTTGAATACGCTGGCATTCTCCATCAAGACCACGTTAAATGGGCTCAAAGAGCTAGGGTCAAGTGGTTAAAGGAGGGTGACGCGAATACTGCGTTCTTTCATCATTTTGCCTCGCATAGACAACGATGTAACCGGATTTCTTCGATCTCTGCTCAGGGAGTAGACCTGACTTCTGATGAATCTATTCATCAAGAATTCCTTTCTTTCTATAAACTTCTTATTGGAAACAAGAAAAACCGAGCTCTCGAGCTTGATTGGGACCAACTTTATGGCATCCAAGATCACGATCTCTCTTCCCTCGAAGCCCCTTTTACTATTGAAGAGATTAAATCTGCTGTTTTCGCTTTAAAAAGTGATTCGGCGCCGGGGCCTGACGGCTTCCCGGCCTTCTTTTTCCAAAAATTTTGGGACTTGCTCAAAACAGACCTCTTTAAAATGTTTCAAGATCTTCACCTAGGCAATTTCTCCTTTGATCGTATTAATTATGCCCACATTGTGCTTATCCCAAAAGTTGCAGGGGCTCACCTCGTCTCGGAATTTAGACCGATTAGTTTGATCAACACGACCTTTAAAATCATTATGAAAGTCCTGGCCTCGAGGCTGAGTTCTGTTATCTCCCCCTTAATTGACTCAGCTCAATCCGGCTTCATCAAAGATCGTTTCATTCTAGATAGTGTTGCGTCAGCACAAGAAATCATTTCTCACTGCCATAGAACTCAGTCGGAGGGTATTCTTCTAAAGCTTGATTTCCAAAAAGCTTACGACAACGTCAATTGGGACTTTCTTCTGGATATTCTCGTCTTTCGGGGATTTGGTCCAAAATGGATTGCTTGGATTAAATCCAGCCTCTTCTCAGGGACTTCCTCCCTGTTTATCAATGGCTCAGAAGGCCACAAATTCAAAATTAGGTGTGGACTCCGCCAAGGAGACCCCCTCTCGTCTCTCCTTTTCTCGTTAGTTGCAGACGTTTTTAGCAAACTACTTCGGAATGCTTGGAATCTGAACATGATCGAGGGCCTTGGTGCCTCGCCCCTTTTTGAGGGAGTGCTTAACCTCCAATATGCGGATGATACGCTTATATTCACCAAACCTAGTTTTTCACTCCCTCCGTAACCTTAAACTACTCCTTTACTGTTTTGAGATGGCCTCCGGCTTGTCTATTAATTTTCACAAATCTGCCGTTCTCTGGTTGGGAGGATCACCCAACCGGCAAAATGAGATTTCTCATTTTTTTAACTGCCCCTCAGCCTCATTCCCCATTACCTATTTAGGTATCCCCCTCCGCTGGGGTAAATTGCATAGATCAGACTGGCTACCACTGATTGACAGAGTGGAAGCCAAGCTCAATGTCTGGTCGAGCAAACTTATGTCCAGAGGAGGGAGATTGACTCTTATTAATTCGGTTATCTCAGCTATGCCCCTTTACCTTATGTCCTTCTATTTTTTGCCTTCTTGGGTCATTAAAAGAATAGATCAAATTAGAAGTAATTTCTTTTGGAATGGATCCTCGTCTTTTAAACCAGGTTCCCACCTTTGTCAATGGAAATTGATTTGCTCTCCCAAAGAGGAAGGAGGCCTGGGTGTTCTTAACCTTCGGGATCATAACATCGCTCTCTTGGGCAAATGGTTATGGAAACTTCATAATTCCGACCACCTCTCATGGGTGCGTTTCATTAGAAGTTCTCATCCTCGATCTTCCAATTGGTGGGAGTTTCCTGAGGCTACTCATCGTCTCGCGTCACCTTTTTGGAAAGGTGTTTGGAAAGCAGCCACCGCGTTTCACTGCGGTATTGACCGCGCATGTAGTGACGGTTCTCATGCCAAACTCTGGACTGACAGGTGGGTGGGTAACACTTCGCTAGCTTTAACCTTTCCGTCCCTTTTCAATCTAGCAGTTTTTCCCCAAGCAACCTTGGAGAACTCCTTCATGCTTATTAATGATATTCACTATTGGTTTATTCCGTTCGCGAATGTTCTCACTCCTCCTTTGTCCGCGCTTTTCGATAGTCTCATTCAGGTCCTTAATAGCTATGAATGGAGATTAACCGAGCGTATAGTTTGGCGCTGGTCTCCCTCAGGAGTTTTCTCCGTCAATTCTTTCTATAGATTTCTCAACTCGAGAGGAGTGAAATCTCCTATCGCCAATTTTTTCTGGAAGCCTAAGATCCCTCTTAAGGTTAAAATCAATTCTTGGCTAGCTTTTAACAATAAGCTTCTTACAGTGGCTGTGCTGAACAAGAGGAACCTAGCTTGGGGACAACTCTGTGTTTTCTGTGATCATCACGCGGAAGATGTGAATCATTTGTTCATTCAATGTCCCAATACTATTGCTTTATGGAAGATTTGCACATTGGCTTTGAGTCTAGAATCTACTCCTCCGGATCTAGCCTCGGCTTGCTTCACTAAGCCTTTGAATCCCTTACTCAGGCATGCATGGATCTTATCTACTCATATCATAATCTGGATTATTTGGAAAGAAAGGAATAGTAGGATTTTCAAACTCCGCAGATCGTCAATTCATGCGTTAATCGATGAGTTCTTTTATCTTTTCAATCTTTGGTCCTCAGTTCTAGACTCCAAGCACGTTTCCACCTCTGCGCTTCAGCTTTTTCATAATGCCTACATTTGCCTCCGCTCCCTTCACGCTATTTAATTTTCCATTATTTTTGACAGCTTTTGATTTTAGTCGTAACCAACCTCTTTGTCTTTCTTATCTCTTGCAGGTCAAGGATTCAGCACCAGAGGCATCTACCAGTCCTGATCCCTAGTGATCTGTGCTCTGGTCTTTATCAGAGCGGTATTAACTATTTTGTTGCTACCCCTGGTTATTTTGTTTCCTCCTCTTTTGATCAGGGTGACTGATGGTTTTTTGTCTGTGGCCTGTTTATGATGCTTTTGTTTGCTACTATCTCTTAGCTTCTATGCTATTTCTCCTTTACAGGGAGAGTTTATCTTTCAGCTTAGTTCCTTTTTAGCTGTTTGTTCCAGGACTTTATGTAGTTCTCTTTTATGCTGATGACTGATCTATGTTAGTTTGCTCTGTTCTTTCTATTAGCTGAGCCGCTTTCGCATTCTTTTGTGCGATCAGCGGGGTTTTATTGCGTTTTGTTCTGTGCCTTTTGGGGATTTGCATGTCCATCTGCTCCCTGTAATTGTGTGGACTTTTCAATTCCATTTTGACCTGTTATTTCAATGTTTGGCTTGGATCCTTTACTGCCTAGTTGCAGGTAATTGTTATTTGGTTGTTTGCGGTTGGCTGGCTCTTCTTGGTTTCCAGGTGCTAGCTTTGTGAACGGTTCGGAGTGCATTCGTTCAGTGCAGCTGCCAAGTGGTGGTTTTCCCCTGTTTTCTCCAGTTCATCAAGTTCCTCATTCACTTTGAGCGGGGCTCCCTGGCGTTCGACCCCGCCATGGCTAACTGCGATATCTGCATCGATCTGCTTACACTTCAGTTGTATTTCTATTCTGTTTGTACTGTTTACTATTGTATGACTCTCGACTTGTATTCTCGTTGTGGATCATTTTACGGCTTGTAAAATTACTGTATATTCTTTCAATATATATTTTTGATGGCTGGGGTCGTAAGACCCTATCCGTTTCATCAAAAAAAAGATACCCCGTCCGGGGTATCATTCCCCGTCCGTCCTCTTTTTAAAAAAAAAAAATTTCAAAAATTATTGGGACGATGTATGATACTCCGTTTGATACGATTAAAAAATATTTTTATCGAAGAGAGGGGGTACCATACCCCATCCTTTATAATTTGAGAAAGCTCAGTTCCTTTCTCATATTTGAGAAATGGAAATAGCAACTTTGCCAAAATATGGGAAAATGAGAAACGACTGCAGCCCTACTTTTCTATTCGTTTGCTATAATTTGAGAAAGTGGAAATTATAGCAAACGACTGTGGATGCTCTTAGGTGCTTTAGTTTTCATTATGCAATTTGATAATTGAAATATCTATATAATAAATTACAAAGAAAGCTATCAAGTGGCTCACAATCAATCCCCCCCAAAATCAAAGGCTCATATCAAACCTCACAAAACACATTTTCCCTCCAAAATTTCAAACCCCAAAACCAAATTTTTTCCCCCTAAAAAATTCATTACTTTATTACTATCTCTCTCTTCTCTATTTACTTTTTCATATTTCTCTCTTTCTCTCTCTCTCTCTCACTCTCTCTCCCATTCCTTTTTTATTTACTTAAAAATTTTGATTTTAAGATTTCGGTTTTGTAAAATTTCAGAATTTTTAATAACAAATATCTCTTCAACAATTAAATTTCATTATTTTCCACTTAAAGTTCTAAGAAGTTAGATTTTATACCCTTATTTATAATTATTTTTCAACATAGACTTTTATTTATAATTAATTATTGTCATACTATTCAAACTTGAGCTACATAATTATTGTTTTACTGTTAACATGACTTTTCGTGTTTTGTATCGTTCCGAAGACGTGCCGTAGGCACGTGCCCACGGGCAAACCTAGTAAATATATATCTCTCAATCTCCAACACAACTGTAGAGTTAGAACCAACAGAGGGAGATATGAATCCACGTATACACGCAAACACACACATGACATGGGGGCATGTTAGAATATAAACATGAATTACTCAACCCTCACCCAACAAGAGTTTTGATGTACTGTCGGAGGAACACACACCTGCAAGGGCATGTTAGAATATAAATATAAATACCTGACCCTAATCATAACTAGAGAGTTCTGATGAGGAAGGGATATTTTACAATTAAAAAAGTTTGGAAAGATAAGAAAACATACTGTGGACACTCCCATTCCCCTGGGAGGAGTTGTCTCTTGGGGCGTTTGGCATCGCATTGCAAACAAACAGTGTTCTTGGCAAAGTTCATAAAGTCGCACCTGAGGATAACAAAAAAATTGAGATCTGTGAGAAAAAACTAATATGGGTAAGCATCAATGAGAAGGCATAAGCAATTTCTTTTTATAAAAAAGTGGTTCTCATATGACCTACAAGAAACTTATATTCTGATATAAACCCCATAAAACTTTCAATTTATACCAACTACAGTCCAAAAGTGACCAATATAAACTTGCATTACACCTATCCTCTAATTGTATGTTTCATCCTTTTTGGTTGCTCTCATATTACTTAATTAGTTTAATGGGAAGATATCAACAAATCACCTTGTAGGAATAATATCAAAGAAAAGCACAAAAAGAAGGAAAAAATCGTACTTCGGACAGAGCCAGCCTCCCTTCTTCATTTCCACATCGTCACACCCTACTCGTTTCTTAGGTTGGGGAGGTGATTGTTTTACTTTGGGAGGGGGCTTCTTGATCACAGGTGATCGAAGGTTGGGATCGATTGTACCAGCACTCAACTTAACAATCTCATGTAGCAACTTGCGTACAACAGTTTTCACAGACTTCATTTGCATGAGCGCTTTGTTCTCCACTGCTCCATTCACATGAACAAACCCGAATGTCAATAAGATGCGCATAACGTCAAGAGTCCGTGCTTCATCCTCTTTGCTTGTGAGGATATATCCTCTGCTGCAGGAATTTCTTAGGCTGCAAGAACTACATACCTGAAAATATGTTGACATATTTATTTACTCAAACAAGATTCCAAAAATGTGAAGACTCATCAAAAACTGATTAAATTTTTTCATAACCAAGGCATAGAAGTGTTCAGCCACTATTTTCTGCAAAATATAGGTTAGCATCAAAAGAAGTCTTACTTTTGCAGAACTTAGCGTTTTAATTTTCTAGAGAATATTAATTCAGTTTATTCTCCTACAACTCTGAACCAAATGCACCACAAGAAACTTACCACAGAACTAACACAAATAGCACCTCAGATTAGATGGTCCAAACATGTTATTGCAAAACGCAAAAGACAAACACCCAGCTGACTGTAAGCTTTTTTCAACACCAGTGACACCTGTAGAGAAATTAGAACAGCTCTTTCTGCCATATACGAATATGTTATTCAAGAGAGATAAAATAACTAACACGTAATGGATGAAGGGAACATAAAGACCGGTATGCAGATGTGTCCTAAAGGCCCAAAACCATTTAGTGGTAAGGTATTTTGGAATACAGTATATCACAGAGAACCAATCTGAAAATTCACCCAAAATAAACACTTTAAGAAAACAAAAAACATCTAAAGGTTCATATCCAGAAACTTGTCCCTCCACACAACTCTTTTTCAAAGCAGGTTTCTGAAGGCATTTGAGAGTGCATCGAGAAAGACCAACATGCCCCTCTCATCTAATTTGGTTAACCCTACCATCTTAAGATCATACTTTTCTCCTCTTCCAAACTCAAACATCTCTCTTTTGAGGAATTACAAAATTTCCAGCTCCTAAATCTTGAATCTGAAATCCTATCTTCTAACATTTATTTTACTTCAAAGTACTAATACTTCTGTGAAACCAATTTTCGCAGCCTCAAGAGAGAAACGATGCCACCAACGCAGTCGTCCTCCGGAAACACCATTTTAAAACTCGTTTTCTTACCACTGCTCCCATTTCAGAAAGTTGGAATCCCAATAATGGAGCACAGAGAGGGTACCTGCCACACATTATATTAAAAGGAAGAGTAATGCTTCAGCCACTACCAATTTCACTACCATTCTCTTCACTATCTTAGGTGGCATACTCCTATTGGACAGTTCTCCCATCTACTCTATCTTCCTCTACCTATTGGAGTGTGCCACCTAAGATAGTGAAGAGAAATATAGTGAAATTGATAGTGGTTCTAGCATTACTCTAAAAGGAAAGGCAGAATGGACATGACCAAATTGCGTCCAGAACTGCAACGATTATTTCAAAATAGTCAAAAAGTAACTACGCACGCCTTCAACTTCAAAAAATAAATAAATAAATAAATAAATGATTTTGAATCATGCTATTTTGAGAGACCAACAATTGTACAATACCTAAATTGAAAAGGAAAAAAGAAAATTAAGAAAAAGAAATCAACTTTCTCCTTAAGTTGTTTTATTAAAAACTTTTTAATGAAACAAGGGGGCTTTGGCCAACCTTTACAATCAAAAAAAAAAAAAAAACTTTCTCCTTAAGTTGACGGGGCTGATCTCATTTTAGCTGAAGGCAACAAAGTGGAACATGATTTTCCCCCAAAAAATAGGAAAGAAATAATGGGGCCAGAATTTTATAAATTGTTTCAAACTTTAGTGAAGATTAAAAAAAACTCTTCAAATTAGGAAGTCAGGTAGGATAGTAATATCAGTTGTTATCCCAGTTGCATCTTGATAAGCAAAAGAGTAATGTCCACTACCAATTTCACTACCATTTTGTTCACCACCTTAGGTGGCACACTCCAATAGGTAGGGGAAGATAGAATAGGTGGGAGAATTCTCCGATAGGAGTATGCCACATAAGGTAGTGAACAAAATAGTAGTAAAATTGGTAGTAGATGAAGCATTACTCATTTTTTTAAATGCAGTTGGTAACAGTTTCAGTTTAATCCCCAGTTTTATCGGTTTTCTAAAACACTGATGACAATTGATACAGCAAAGTCTTTTCATATTTTCATATTTTTTATATTTTATTTTATATCCCCATTAATATGAACACAGTCCATTTGAGAAAATTTATGTTCTCGTATACCAAATCCAAATGTGCCAAAAAAAACACTCATCTCCTTTTCACCGTAGTCTATCGTCTGCATCACTCCTATGTTTTCCTAATTTTGATATTGAAGAAAAGGCAAAATGAAAGGCATGTGCATTTTGTCCAACAAAGTGCATATTCAAATCAAGGTTTATGAGAGCCACAGATATTGCAATAACTAAAAGAAGGGTGGCAAAGAATTGATAACAGTCATTTCCCTCAAATAAGGTGGGTGTTGATGGGTGCATGGAAAGGAGGGAGACTCCCAAATTATATTTTTCACTAAAAACTTGAAAAATGTTGAATAAAGCAATTTGCCAATTTTCTCCATGAACATAAAGAACATACTAATTAATTAGCCAAAGTACTAACAAAACCTATTGTGACAAGTATCATCATTTGTTCGAAACGCATAATTAAGAGTGGTTTTAGATTTTAAGATGGATATAAGAATATCGATGGAAGGAAAATGTATATAAAAAAAAAAACTAAACAAAAGATGATAATGGTGGACAAATTGGGGGAAAGCAAAAGAGACAAATGTTTAAAAAAATGCTAAAACAAATGATAATGATGTGGAATCCACCTAGCCCATTTGTTCCAGTTACAGCATGGTGCAAAATGAGTTGTTAAGAGGTCAGATGCACCAAAGTATAATACAAATCAAGATATACAGAACAATATCAGATATGCAAGACTATTTCTTATCTTCAGAGAAGAAAGTAGTTCTTAATTTTGAAAAAAAAGAGCAAAGACCAGTTAAATTCCGAATATAAAGGTTTCAATACTTGATACTGTTGGAATTAATTTTTGCAGTTTTCCGGACCGGATTCCGGCAGGCTCCGGCCACCGGCGGCACCGGAAAATAAGTGGATTGCGATCCTCTCGACGAGTACTATTCCGTAATGTACTCACTTGCCAAAAACGAATTCCGTATGAATGAGAAATGTTGGTCCAAAGTTGGGTACTTGAAATGTACTAATTTGGCAACTTGGAGAAAATGGATAGTCCCATATCGGAAATTGGGAAAGATTTTTTTTAGTATATATACTAGAAAACTGGACTAAAGGGCGTGGCCCGGGGGTTACCACTAACGTGTAGTGGAGAGAGGACTTAGCCAAAATGACAAACACATGCGCACGCGCCTGGCCCGTCTCGGTCTGGTCTGGCTTAAAAAAAATTGTTTTGCCCAGACAGAAAACTTTTCCCCTACTGAACTGATAAGGCTTTTCAGATTCAGTAACTGGTGCCCATTACTATGTTGTTGTGCCCATTACTCTGTAACAACATAGTAATGGCTCACCAGTTATGAATCTGAAGGGTCTCCATTACTCTGTTGTTACAGAGTAATGGCATCTGAAGAGTCTCCAGTCTCCAATTTTCCTCTATAAATCCAGACAGAGTCTGTTCCTCTATAAATCCAGACAGAGTCTGTTATACAGTAAGGGTTTTTTCATCATTATTCTTCTTCTTCTCTTCTGTGTCAGTGTCAACTGAGAGTACATCACAGATAACAGTTCGCTGAATCTCTGAAGCAAGGGTGCTGCTCTTCAGAGAATGTACAGTTGTATCCTGGGAAGCAATTCGCCGGCCACCGTCACACTACGGGACGAATTCTGCTTTAAGGAGAGAGATTATCAGTCTCAACTCTGTGCAAAGTCTTTAATTTACTGTTTCATTTCCTGTATTTCATTTCTTCGCAATTTCTGTTGGTATTTTCTCTTATTTATAAATTCGAGTTCTAACAATCTTAAAGCAGAATTTTTTCCTCACTGATTCTAACAGTTTTGTGAAGTTTATTTACAGGTGCGATTATAGATTCGGAAAAAACAACTAACAAGTTCTGTTACTCTGCTGTTTCAGATAAGAACATGGAGAACACACCAAGTGATATTGCCATATCAGTACCGAAACACCGGTGACCCAAAATGTGACTGCACAATCAGTTACGGCACATTCGGTCGTTCTGCCCACGCACATAACCGTGGAAGAAAAACCGGAGAAGTTCAATGGAACTGGATTCAAAAAGTGACAAGGGAAGATGCAGTTCTACCTGACCACATTGAAGCTGGACAGATTCCTCACTAAATTTGCCCTGATGCTGGCGCCAATGGATGCACACTTCGTTGCTGCAGTTGATGCGTGGACTCAGGGTGACTACCTCTGCAGGAACTACATCCTGAATGGCTTGGTAGACCCCCTGTACAACGTCTACTGTGTCTTCAAGACATCAAAACTCCTGTGGGGGTCTTTGGAAAAGAAGTACAAAACAGAAGACGTCGGGTCCAAGAAATTTGTTGTCGGCAAATTTCTGCACTACAAGATGATTGACTCCAAAACTGTGGTGAGTCAAGTCCAAGAACTGCAGGTTATAATGCACGACATTGCTGCAGAGAATATGACGCTTGCGAACCATTCCAGGTTGCAGTGTTCATCGAAAAACTTCCACCTGGATGGAAAGACTTCAAGAACTACCTCAAACACAAGCGAAATGAGATGTCTCTTGAAGATCTCATTGTCAGGTTGCGGATCGAAGAAGAGAATCGCAAGGCTGACAGGTCCTATGAAAATCAGTCCATAGAAAAGGCCAATATGGTGGAGCACGAACAGAAGGGCAAGAAGAGGAAGTTTCTGCCATAGGCCTCAAACAAAAAACCTCTTGCAAAGAGGTTTGCTAGGAAATGCCACAAGTGTGGTAAGCTGGGGCACAAAATTTCTGAGTGCCGCAGTAAGGACAGTAGTCGTTCAGGAACAGGACATGTAAAAGGGAATGAAAAATCCCACGCACACATAGCTGAGAACTTGTCCACTGGTCTCTCTGACCTGGACCTCTGTGCTGTAGTATCAGAGATAAATCTTGTGGGGAGCAATCCTCGTGAATGGTGGTACGATACTGGGGCCACCAAGCATATCTGCTCGGACAAGGAAATATTCACCTCATACCAGAAGTGCAACAAAGATGAACAGCTATTCACGGGAAACTCTTCCACCTCCAAAATTGAAGGAACAGGAAAGATAGTGCTGAAAATGACTTCAGGCAAAGAGCTAACACTCACAAATGTGCTGCATGTTCCAGACATTAGAAAGAACCTAATATCAGGTTCTTTGCTAAGCAAGAATGGGTTTAAGGTTGTTCTTGTTTCTGATAATTTTGTACTGTCTAAGAATGGGGTACACTTGGGTAAAGGATATATAAAGGATGGACTGTTCAAGTTTAATGTAATGACAGTCATCCCTAAAACTATTGTTCATGTTGTTCCCAAAGTTAATAAAATAACTCTTATTGCCTATGTTGTTGAGTCTTCCTCTGTTTGGCATGAAAGACTAGGCCATGTTAATGTCAATTCTATGCGTAGATTAATTAACATAAATTTCCTACCAAAATTTAAGGTAGATAACTCGGAAAAATGTGAAGTTTGCACGGAGGCCAAACTCACTAAAACTCCATCACGTTTTGTAGAAAGAAACACAGAAACTCTAGGTCTAATTCACACGGATCTGTGTGATTTAAAATATGTGCAGACCAGAGGTGGCAAAAAGTACTTTGTGACTTTCATAGACGATTGCACAAAATTCTGTTATGTATATTTGTTACATAGAAAAAATGAGGCTTTGGATAAATTCAAAGAATATAAACTTGAGGTTGAGAATCAACTTGGCAAAACGATTAAAATCGTTAGAAGTGATAGGGAGGAGAATATGATGCACCATTTAACATGTTCTGCACAGAACATGGAATAGTTCATCAGACAACTGCTC